>JAMKFB010000189.1:223766-322248 GCA_036247105.1 Cirrhinus mrigala | reverse complement strand
TTTTGTGTGGCAATACAGTGCATCAAATGTTTTAAGCACAATTTGTCTCCATGATCATAACAGCTTCTCAAATGATAAATTATACTAAATGATGTTTTTGAAAATAAAAAAAAAATAAATGCAGAAAGTTTACTGTGCTGGGTAGGATTAGATATTGATACAGTATTAAAATCACTATATCTATGGAAAGCTTCCATAAAACATGATATCATGGTTGGGGTCCACAATATCCCTTATGGTTTGACTTGTTAGAATAAAAAAGGCTCCTTTACTTATTTTGCCATTAGTGTTTATAAACTTACATGACAAACATGACTTTGGCCTACATGATCTTATATTTCATCTGATATTTCTCACTAGAGGTTTATTGATGAATCAGTATTTTGAACAATGGCCTCTGTGCTAGCCATCCTTTGTGAGGAAGCATCACAGCATGCACGCCCTAAAGGCGTCGTGGATGGGGAATCTTGCCATCATGGTTGTGTTGGAAGAACCATATGCATTGCCCACACACAGATAACCTATTGTGCATTTTAAATGGAGCTAAACATTAAGGTCTGCATCCGGTGCAAACCTATTACCCATATCTGACATTTCTAATCACCCCCACCCTTGTCATGTCGAGTGACACACCGATTTGGCAGGGGCCTATGCTGTGTGAAGAGCACTCACACTGCTGTTTTATATTTCAACTTAAACTAAGCAAATTTTTGTAAACCTTTCTGTCGCAGAATGGCCATCTTTGCACAAGGAAACCTTTTCTCCCGGAAAAATGTAAGATGATTTATATTTATCGTATTTTTATTTATATACATCTTTAAATAAGAATAAATGTCTTAAAATATATTTCATTTTGTGTGTGTGTGGTTCTCCTGCTGTGTAGTAATACTTCAAATGATTGCCCTGAGCAAGATTTGTTCCCATGAACATATTAGCTTATTTTAAATTATAAATTAAAGTAAATGTTGTTTATCGAAAATAAAAATGCTGAAAGTTTACTGTGATGGGTAGCTTTAGAGGGTGATACAGTATAAAATGTATTAATATAATGTAGAAACTTTAATTTTCTATGAAACTGCTTTAGAACGATTTGTATTGTGAAAGGGGAATACAAATAAACCTGAATTGAATTGAATTATATCTATGGAAAGCACCCATAAAACATTTGGCATGTCCAGACATGTCGGGGGCCACAATTCCCCTTTTGACTAATTTTTACATTTGGTGTCTCTTAAAATTGGTCTCTTAAAATTGTTTACTCATTTTAATATTGTCCTTAAAACCAACATCTTTCTTTTCTTGCATGATTGTAGAGTGGGCATGCAATGGAATGCATCCGGACATGCGGTCACCAGATGTACCATGGATGTGTTCAAAAATAACCCTGAAATTATCCTCAGGGCTTCATTTATTACCGGTCAGAGTTCAACAACCATCAATCTTCATATTGCCGCACCGGAGATCATTAACAGGTCACGGGTCATCGCTGGAATTTTAATTATGCTAAAACCATGTCATTTCCACATCTGGACATTATTTGAAGGTCATGGGTCATGACCCCTAGGCACTCTCAAGGTCACAAGGGGGAGGGGTAAGGTCAGAGGTTACGCCGGAAGTCATCAATCAAAAATCTTGACACAAGCTGTAGGGTATATACTACTCATAGGTGAGATTATACTACACTACAGATCTATCATAACAAATGCATACAACAGAATACAATGAAAAACACAAAACACAAGGCAGTAATACTATACACAGTGACCCGGGGCTATGTGTGATAGGAAGGTCAAAGATAGGTTTGTCTGTAAATGAATAAAATAAGTCATTTCCTATAGCAGTATGTTTCTGTTTTAGAGAGAATTACGTAGGAGAAGACTCTCTACATACTTGGAAGTCGTAAAATTTATCTGATCAGGCCGAGGTATCCTGGTTGCCATGGTAACCAGGGGCCTGGTGGGCCATCGGAGTCATCCCGGCAGCCAGTGTTGTGGATTGGGTTAGGGGGTCTGTGATTATTTGTTCATTTAAATGAATAATTGATTTAGTAAATCGAATGGACAATTGTGTATCTGATTGGCCCGAACGATCTCGGTCAAAAATGAGATAATGATACTAAGTGAATGTATGAGAGGCCCTTTAAGACGTTATTCAAACTATATTCGCGCACACACAATCAAAGCATTCACACACACTATCAAACTCTATCCCATACACTACTATAACGTCTCACACACTATCAAAGCTTTCACATACACTATTAAACTCTCTTCCATACACTACTATACTGTCTCTCACACACTAGCAAAGCTTTCACACGCGCTATCAAACTCTCTTGCGCCAACTATCAAACTCTCTGCGCACACTATCAAACTGTCTCGCGCACACTATCAAACTCTCTCGAGAGAGAGTTTGATAGTTTGCACGAGAGAGTGTTATAATATATAAGGGTGTTTTCTGTAAAATGAGACCATTTTTATCAGTTTACTCCAAATGTATGTGGGTAGGGTACTCTTTTGAATTCAGGTATACCAATTCTTTGCAGAACCCACAAAAGGAGACACTAAAATTACACTCTTCTTCCCTTCAGTCAAATTTTGTTTAGAATATGATTTGGAAAAAAAAAAAAAAAATCCATGTCTGCTGCCACCTAGTGGAAACTTTCTGCAGGGCCAAATGGACCAAACGGGTTCTAAAAATAGACTCTTGCATAAAAACTTGCAAAAGATAAATAAATAAAAATCTGACTTTGTTTATCATAAAATTAAATTTAGAGGGTTTTCTGTAAAATGAGACCATTTTCATCAATTTAGTCCAATGTTTGTGGGAAGGTCACTCTTTTGAATTCAGGTATAAAATAAAAAAATAAAAATCAAAATATGCTGCAGAGCTAAAGGGGTTTTAAACTATCATCAAGTGATTGTAATAACTTCTGATTGAGATCTAATGTGTTTTTTTTTTTCTATAATAAACGCACACAAATTCTTTGAATGTTTTATAATGGACTGAACACTACCTGCTTGTCATTTATAATAAACATCAATTATTGTTATAACAATACCATGAGCTGCATAAAACACATACAGATTTTTTTTTTTTTTGTTTGTTTGTTTAAAAAACTGTCTATTTGCTTTCATATTCCATATATAGGAAAATGTTTTTCATGGAATATAGAAATATGATCCTATGACTGACAGATCTTGAGACTCATGTTGAAGAAAGCGGACAGTGCTCTTCAGATAACATTCAGTGGAGAAAAAAAAAATTAAGTTAAAAAATGTTATGGCTTTACTTACCCAGTTGATTAATTACATTGATATTTGCAAACATTTTTTGTATTGCAAGTTTTCTCAAATGTTAGGTTTAAATATGCAAATGAGGCATTATTTAATTAAATATGTGCTAATTTGCATAAATTTGTTTTATAAAATCTAAATGCTGGATGAACTCAGTTTGAAAATTCGTGGGTTTCTTACATATTATAGTAAAATGTTTTTACAGAGGGAAATTTGGGAAATTTTGGGAATGTAATTTTGTCACTCCATAATTCAGAAAATACTTAAAACAGACAAAAAACAATATATTCTCTTCTCTTCTTGCTCTCGGCGAAGGCGGTCGCATCTTTTACCTCTCCCTCCCCTATCTCTCCTCACTGGCTTCTCTTGTCTCGTAATTGTTAGTTCTATCTCTGAGACTCTCTTTGCCCTGCTCTCCAAACAAAAAAGGAATATGGATTTGATCAACTGGTCTCTGAATGCAATTGACACCATCTTCTCGACGAGAAGCCTGGGTTCGGGGGAACCCAACTGTCCTGCAGGAACGTTTGCAGCTGGATACGTGATGGACGGGTGGGAGAAGTGGCGCGTCGTGTGCCTGGCCGCTCTGTCCCTGGAGGATATTGAAGATATTTATTTATTCGGAACTTTAATAACAGGGTTTCTGCTGATGGGATTAGGTGGGGCCCTGTGGTATCGACGATTGGTAAAAGCGGTCAGTGCGGCTCAAAACCCCACTAAGCTGGCCGGCTGGATTGAAACGGTGGTGGGCAGAGCTGTTAGTACTCAGACTGTGGTTATGGACCGCAAATTGGAAAACATCGTGGAGAAACTAGCAGCTATGCAATGGGTTTTGGATAGACCTGGAGACCAGTGACGGACATTAGATATCTGTGAAATTGGCAGATATTGACCCAAATTTGACAAAAAGATCTTTTCTCTTTCGGCTTCCCCCCCTTCTTCCAGACGGCCTCGGCCAAGGCCGTTGCTGGAGACAAACAACTTCCCCAGGAGAACAAGATAACGAGATGCTCTGAATTCCTCCTCCCCGTTCCAAGGACACCTGTTGCGGACTGGGTTTTTCAGACTCCACAGGCTTACGCATACACACACACATACGTACATAGCTACAGATAGACAATCAATGCCTCCCCCAGCATCCCACGCCTTCGTGTGCTTTTACCCCCCCGGTGTGGGTAGGCGGGTCTGTGACCAGCGCTCTCTAGCTGCAGGACCGGATGGCTGTTGCCTACATTGGACTACTTCCACATCCCCTGTTGCAATGTTATGTCTATGTCTATGTGTTTATGTGCTTGTTGCTGGGGCTTTTTTTTTTTCCCCTGATCTCACACTGCCCTACTTGAAAGACAGTCTGGGAGGGTTTTTTTTTTTTTCGCCTCCTTTTTCTCCTAATGTATCTTATTTTCTTGTTTTCTATGCTACCTCTCGACTGACCTGTCTTCCCCCGAAATGTGATGTTTGTGTATGGTCGGAGGGGTCCAATTTCGCTGCATGTAACAGTGTATGTGACAAATAAAGGCTTTCATCATCTTCATCATCATTTTCTTTACAATTTTTTGGGGAATAAAATGCTGTATATAATTCAAGCAAATTATATATAAACAAATCCCTCTATAAAAACCAAGCATGTCTATGTAGTACTACTTTTCGTTTTCCAAATATATCTTGGCTCAGCCACAGCCAACAAACGTTGAAAGCCAACATCTGAAACCACAGTCAAAAGCTGATTGTCTGTGGCAATCATCTCTGTTATTAATGTGTCAGTAACTTTTTACCTGGGATCAGAGTTAATGTGTGAATATGTGTGAGTGTTGTCTGGACTTAGAACCAACATCCTATTTCTTCTGCGCTTCCTCTTACACAGATGCATGGTGATATTCAAGGTGACTCCACGTTTGTGGTGTTTTTTCTTTCCAGCTGCAGCTCCTATTTTTACCATGCCATTGCATTTTGCATACCCTGGTGATATTTCTGTAAAATACAGCCACAGGGGATCTGTTTTCTGCCCAGCCATTTAGGAAGATGCTAGTTGAAACTGTTGTTTAATTTGGTATTTCAGTCACATAATGAATTACTGCAGGTTAAAGACAACATTCATAATTAATGAACAAATGTATGTTTTATTCATTTATTTAATTTTACATCTAGCAGACACTTTTATCCAAGGCGACTTACAAATGAGGACAATGGAAGCAATCAAAATCATCAAAAGAGCAATGATATGCAAGTGCTATGACAAGTCTCAGTTAGCCTAACGCAGTACACATAGCAAGTTTTTTTGTTAATTACATGATAAAAAGAAAATAGATAGAATAGAAAAAGCAGAGAAAGCTAGTGTTAGTAAGCCTTTTTAAAAAAAAAAAAAAAAAAGCTGTTAGAAAACAAATATAGTTCAAGTCTTAGGGTCAAGGGTCAAGTGTTTTTTTTTTTTTAATAAAAAAGAGAACAAATAGATAGAATAGAATTAGAATAGAGAGTGCTAGAGTTAGAGGGTCAAATAAAGATCGAAGAAACATGCGTTTTTACCTGTTACTTAAAGATGGATAAGGACAGAGCTATTTGGATTGAGTTGGGCAGGTCATTCCACCAGGAGGGAACAATTAATGTAAAAGTCTATGAAAGTGATTTTGTGCCTTTTTAGGAAAGCACAATAATATGTGCCCTCTAGAAGCTTGCATTCTGCAAGTGAATGACATAAGTCTTAAGTAGTGAATTTAGGGGTGCAGAACCAGTCTTGGTTTTGTAGGCAAACATTAATGCCTTGAATTTTATGTGAGCTTTTAACACATCGTTTTCAGTAAATGCATCAGGAAATGTTTTCACCTCTCGTAATAATTCTGAGTCCCTTAAAGACACTGTTGAAAAGCAGGTTCAGGTGTGTCTAACTGGGGTTTGGAGCTCTTACTTGACATGCTAGAAACTTCCCGGCAGCCGTGTTGAGGCAAGTTGGACCTAAACTGTAATCTAAAAGGTTTGGACCTAAAAGGTTTTCCAAAATGGAAGAAATGGGAGGTTTGGAAGGTGGAAGGTTTTCCAAAATGCTGGCATCCCTGCATTGATACATTAAACTCTTTGACACATTAGAATCAGTACACAAAATACCTGATATACCTGCTTCAGCATTGGCTGGTAAGATTTCTTGGCGGCTGGTAGATTACTAAAATGCCTCATGTAATATTAATTAAAGGGGTCATCAGATGCCCAAGTTGATATGATTCTTTAGGGTCTTAATTAAAAGTCTCTAATATACTTTGATTAAAAATTCTCAAAGGTTTTGTAAAACAACACCCTTTTTACCTGGTCAAAATGAGCTCTGCAAAAATCATCTCATTCTAAGGGGTTGTTCCTTTAAATGCAAATGAGCTCTGCTCACCCCGCCTCTCTCTTCTCTCTGTGGAAAGACGGTCTTATTTACATTAGCCACATTTAGCTGCGTTTAGCCGCTAAACTTTCTAACTACCACGTTATAAGGAAGGGCGATTGCAAAGATTCATAAAAAAAAAAAAAAACGCTTATACTCACTTCTGCTGTAAGTGAAGCTGGATTACGAATGATTCGCGCGAACATAGACGGATGTATGTAGATCGGGAGGTGCATTCCAAAACAAATGTAATCCACTGCATCTTCAGCGGCTCAGATGTTGGGAGTGAATGACGATCACTATGTTCATTATTACATCCAGCAACACAACACCTCAATCACTCAATCGGAGATATTCTTGTCTAACTTACATCCCTGCTTCGGCATCGAAACAAATAAGGTGGACGTTACAGCTGATCTGAGGTGAGAGCTCATGTCAATCAACTATTGTGGGAGCGACCTCTGTGGGAGTGACGGCACACCGACAGGCATCTGAGAACGGCTCGATTTGAAAAAGGGGATATTTTTACAGATGAATTAAAAACCACTGCATGGATTTTTATCATTATAGGGTAGATGTGTACATACACTGCCAACACGCATTAATGTTCAAACAACATGAAAAAGTGAACTTAGCATCTGATGACCCCCTTAACTATAACTCCCAAAACTGTTTACAGAATTCTGAATATTTACACATTAGGCAACACTCAGTTTTGTTTTGAATGGACTTCATTTGTAATTGGAATTTATTTATGTATTTATTTTTTAGGTTCCTCAAATCCTTCAAAGCGGACATGGGAAAATGCTGAGGTAAACGCAGAACAACTCATGATAAACTTCATCAACACATGCAGAGTCTCGCCTGCTAAGGAGTGAACATGGATGGATTTAAAAAATTATGTCTGGAACGGGATCACTACTCCAAAAAAAAGGTTGGTTTGTAGGGGTGTGCAAGCGAAGGGGAAGAAAGAGGAGGAGTAAAGAGGAAGGAAGAGGGAAAAGTGAATGTAAAGGGGAAGAAAGAGATATGCTAAATCACTTCAGTATACATTTGAAGCTAATAATAAAAATACATGCTGCAGAGCTTGGAAAAAAGGTTTTCCAAAATGGAAGACAACAAAGATTTGGTGCTGGCAACACTGCTGGAACCTCATTATAAAGCCCATATGTTTACAACATCAGACACACGGGATAAAGCCAAACTGTGGATAGAGGAGGAAAAAATATGGACGTAGTGTCCGTGACGTCACCCGTAGGTTTCTGAAGAGCATTTTTGAAGCTCTTAGTGGGCGGGAGTTGGCCGTCGCCATCTTGGAATCACATCACTGCGTGTCACTCCCGGATAATCGGAAATGGGCAAAGAGGCGGGATGCGGGTGGAGCTGGTTGCTGAAACCACGCCCACCTAGCGCGACAGTGGTGACAGCAGCGGCAATCCAACTGTCACTCAAGTGGCTACACCTTAAATTATGCAATGCAGAACTTTAAGACTTAATATAAATTAAATGGATGAGTTATAAAAAAATTCACCCCCCTCACAGTTGACATGAAGGGCAAAATGAGCTATATAGACCAAAACCACTGTTTGTACCAGGCTGTTAACAGTTTTTTTTTCTGCTGTAAAGTTGGGCATTTTAACATGGGGAGTCTATGGGATTGACTCCCTTTTGCAGCCAGTCTCTAGCGGCCAGTCGGTGAATTGCAGTTTTAGTCACTTCCGTGTTGGCTTCAAGAGGGAGACTGTGAGGTTGCCGCTTGAGAGGAACATGCCACTGCCTCAGCTCAACCAGAAGGCCAAGGACCAACAAGTCCTCCTAAACAATCAAAGAGAAAGGCAGAGCAACCCACTGGTATTGACAATCAAATTTATGCCAACATCCTCAACGCTCAAATGGCTCCAGAAGGGAGCGTGAACATCACAGAGGAACTGAAATTTAGCTCAGAGAGCCAATTATTAGTTTATCACTGGAATGGTGGAAACAGAATGAGTAATGACTGAGCCTCCCTGCACCATTGACAAGGAAATATTTCTGTCCTGCACCCTCCACAGTTTCAAGTGGGAGAGGATTTAGTGAGGTTGGGGCCATTTATGAGAAAAAGAGGAGCAGACTCACTGGAGAAAATGTAGAGAAATTTTGCTTCCTGCATTAAAACTTTCTCACTGTTCAACTGGGTTTACTAACTAAAGGGGCTGGTAATGCTGAGAAGTTCTGGTATTGATTGAATTATGTTAATTCAAGTGTTACCTCATTTGTTTACATTTTGTTGTTTAGGATTTCTAAATATTTTTAGATGTTTCAGCAACAAAAAAAAAATGAAAGATTGCACTAAACCTTGTTCAGTTTTTATTTATGCATAATAAATGGTCATTTAATTTAATCAATTTTCTGCATGTCTCTCATTTACTGTAATTGCATATATTATATCGGCTTTATATCGGGCAATTGACCAGACTGATTTCTCAATATCGGCATCGGCCATCAAAAATCCCATATCGGTTAACCGTTATTAAATATATATATTTTTTTAATTTAAACATGTGAATAGTTATCTAAACATCCCTATGCAGTAGAGTTTACACACTACTACACCTCATGCCTGTGTGTAACTGTAAACATCTCAGAGTTTTGTTACCGTTCTGTGCCCTTCATCTGCTATTTAAATTATATCTAGGTCGTTTAATGTTTAGGTTTAATTTGAAATGTTGGGGACCGAATATATGTATTAGTCACAGGCATTTGGTTCTGCTTAAAATGTCGATTTACGCCTTCCTTAAATCCAACAAGAAAAACACAATAGCAAATAATCCAGAGTGATTTCACAAAAATGTACAGAGGATTCCTTCTTTCAATGGCACATATAGATTTACTCAAGTAAATGTTACACAGACACGGGACATCTTTTTATCCATTTTAAGATGAATAATCTGATGAAGATCCACTGTTAACGTAAGTGCTTCACACAAGTAGTGTCTGTACATTTGTAGTCCATGTGTTAACACTGATTCAAAAGAATGATCACAGAACTGACAGCACAGCATTTTTGTTATCATTTTGCCAGCACATGAAAATCCACAGTCATGTTGATAATACTGATTTCAAATGGAGTGTTCCTAATTGCTCTAGAAAATTTAAAAAGTATGCTGCTTTCAAGGCTCATATATTCAGAGATCAAAAAAGAGAGCCAAAAAGACATCTGTTGAGCAAGTAGGAATTGTTTCCATGTTAGTCTGTGACACTGATGTATGTCAAGAAAAGTTTAAGTGAAAAATTTAGTTTTTCAAATCACTAAAGTCTCATATCAAAGAAGGCACCAGAGTGCCTTGCCCATTTACATGTAATAAAAGCTTTTCTGTAGCATCAACATTGACCTCACATTTATCCAGAAATCATCAACTCTTCAGGAAACTTCAGTATAAAGGCTACGTCTTAATATACTGCAGTTGAATGTTTCAATGCAGAGGCCACATGGTGAGGAAATCATTGTGGCTGAACAGTCAAATGCAGATTCTGAATTAACTGATTGTGGGGTTGGTGAAGAGCAGATGAATATTGCACTATTGCCAGATAATGCTGATGAATCTCTTTTTTTAAAGAACATGGCACTGTTTTACCTCAGGTTGCAGGCAAAGCATATTCTCCCATCATCTGTGATTCAGACAGTGATTGATGGGATGCAGGACATCCATGATATGAGCCAGTCACATTTGCTACACAAACGTGAAAAATTGACTGCACTTGGAATTTCTGAAAATGATATGAAGAGTGTTGTTGATGTTTTGAAAACTGATGATCTTTTTCGGATGTGCAATAGCCATCCACTAAAAACTGAAAAGAGGAGAAAACCATTTCATAAATTTTGAAGTTTGTGGATCCTGTTTCCATCTATCTTGGTCAAAATCAATCAGGCAAGGAGGGCTTTGCTCAATATATTCCCATTAAGCAAAGCTTAGTAGCACTGTTCTGCTGCAAATCATTGATAGAACAACATGAGAATACGCAAACTGAAGTCAGAGTAAAAGATATTCTTTGCGATGTATGGGATGGCAGAAATATCGAGATTCATTAGCTTTAATCTTGTATCAAGATGCTTTTGAAGTTGCCAATCCTCTGGGATTAGGTAAAAAAAAAAAAAAAAGGCACAAAATTCTTGCTGTTTACTTGACACTTGCAAACCTGTTGCCCCACTGTACATCAGGCATTGACCATATGCAGCTAGTTCTGTTTTGTAGGGAACAAGATTTTAGGTTTTTTGGACAAGAGTTGGTTTTTGCCACTCTTGTAGAAGACCTTAAAGACCTAGAGGAAAATGGTTTTGTATTAGCTGATGGTAAACTACACAAAGGTACATTGTATGCCATACCTAGAGATAACCTTGGATCACATTACATTGGTGGATTCGTTAAAAAATTAAAAGTAACAAATTTTGCAGATACTGTCATATGAGCATATAAGTCATATGAACAGAATCTTAAGGATTTGGATGCTGGTGGAGCTGAAAGTGCAGTTGGTATCAAATGTAAATCTCCCTTTAATGACCTGAAGTATTTTCACATTTGCCAGCCAGGATTACCTCCCTGTATTGGACACAACCTTTTTGAAGGTGTTGTGTCATTTGACCTTGCATTGTATATTGATCATCTTGTGAATCAGGAGAAACAATTTACGTATACTGAACTAAATCGTTGCATTAACCAGTTCAAGGATCTTGGAAATGATGCATGTGATAAACCGGTTGGCGTAACTCCTGGTAATGGGAAATTAAGTGGACATGCAGTTTAGAATTGGTGCCTGCTCAGGCTTTTACCTCTTTTGATAGAGGAAAAGATTTCCAATCCAACTGAAAATGAGGTACGGCAGTTAGTACTGCAAGTTGGACAGATAGCAGAACTCATCTGTGCTCCTTTAATTAATGTCGGTCAGATTGCATATTTATCAGTTTTAACAGAGGAGTACATTGAGACTCGACAGATGGCTTTTCCAAGTCATCCACTATCCTGAACTCACTGATTGTTTTGGTCCACTTATTTGCCTATAGACGGTTCATTTTGAGAGTAAGCATCCTTACTTTGTGCAAGAAAATTGCACAATTTCAAGAATCTGCCTGCTAAATTAGCAGAAAGACATTAGCTTCTGCAGGCTTACCCAAATGCAGGGAGTCCTTTCCCTAAAAATGTAGTCATCAACTCTGTCCCTCTCGCTAACACAACAAAGATGACATTCGAGGCTGTGTTGCCTGCTTTAACATTCAGCCAGGGAATACAGTGGCATCCAATAAGGTGATATCTGCAGATATAAACAAGTGAAATTGAAGACTTTTTAAGACCATTTAATTCCGCCTTATATGAAAATTAAGACCTAAACCTCTAATGGAGATACACATGATATTACATAGGGTACAACGGGGCTAAAGGCGCCCCCTAAGAAAAAAAAAAAAGTGCCTTTCACTGTGCCCGAAGAATATGATTGCAGAGAAATACATATGTTTGTAGTGAACATTTATGGAACAACATATTTTTAAATCAAGTTGTTTATTTTGTTAAAAAATCTCATAAATGCATGAGGTGGCAAGGGGGGCCCTTTTACCCCACACATGGGGTATTGATACAAATACTTTAACTTTATAAAACATTATAAAAAAAAAAACAAACAAAAAAAAACATTATTTTAGTTAAAGTCTGTACTACTTTCTGCTTATTTTGATAAATAAACTAATTATTTTTTTGTTCAATAAATATACTGTCATTAAAATGTTAATATATGAGAAAAAAAAAAATTAAAATACAGAAACAAAATAATTTCAAAATGTAAAGATTCTGAAAGCGTTGAAGGTGAACCCATAATAACTTCAAATAGATTTACAGTAGTAACAACGAATTATATTGTATAATATAATTGTCACGTATTGTGTGAGGAATGGGCGAACAAAGACAAAGGTTAAAGATAAAGTCTTTGTTATAATCCACAGGTAGTTCCGAAACAGGTAAATCCACAGGCAGGGTAGCATACACGTTGACGAGACCAGGCAACAAACACTGAACTGAAACCAACTTATAAAGACAGGTAATTACAATGATCTTAATCAAGACACAGGTGATACCAGGTTAACTAATGATGATAAACGAGGACAGGAAATAGGAACGACCAAATATGGGCACAGAAGGGAGAATCCAACACAAACAGTCCACAGGGGTGTGACAATGATATGATTAATATCCCCCTATGACCCCTTTAAAACCTATTCACAAAGCTGCTGAGACAAAATTTTACTAAGGAATAGAGAGAAGGCTTAAAGGGGTCATCGGATGCTAAGTTCACTTTTTCATGTTGTTTGAACATTAATGTGTGTTGGCAGTGTATGTACAAATCTACCCTATAATGATAAAAATCCATGCAGTGGTTTTTAATTAATCCGTAAAAATAATATCCCCTTTTTCAAATCGAGCCGTTCTCAGATGCATGTCAGTGTGCCATCACACCGACAGAGGCCACTCCCACAATAGTTGATTGACATGAATGTCTTACCTCAGACCAGCTGTCACAGTCCAGTAACTTTCCATGTTTTGATGCCGGAGCAGGGATGTAAGTTAGACAAGAATATCTCTGATTGAGTGATTGAGGTGTTGTGTTGCTGGATGTAATAATGAACATAGTGGTCGTCATTTACTCCCGACATCTGAGCCGCTGAAGATGCAGTGGATTACGTTTGTTTGTGAAGGGAATGCGCCTCCCGATCTACATATATCCGTCTATGTTCGCGTGAATCATTCATGATCCAGCTTCACTTACAGCAGAAGTGAGTATAAATGTTTTCTTATGAATCTTTGTGATCACCTTTCCTAATAATGTGCTAGTTAGCAAGTTTAGTGGCTAAACGCAGCTTAAGTAAACAGGCTCATCACTCAACAGAGAGCAGAGCTCATTACCATTTAAAGGAACATCCATCAGAATAGGATGATTTTTGCAGAGCTCTTTTTGACCAGGTAAAAGGGTGTTGTTTTACACAACCATTGAGAATTTTTAACCAAAGTATATTATAGACTTTTCATTAAGACCCTAAAGAATCATATCAACTTGTGGAAAATGGGCATCTGTTCTTTTAAGGAACAGTTAGATTTTCCCCCATTATGCAATAACAATGTGCAATAACCTTATATTTATTTGTTACCACCTCCATCCTAGTACATCCCTGCATCTCATTCTATTCTATTCCATTCTATCTATAGCACAACTGTACATACCACTTATCCATCAATTTTACTTTTACATTTTTGTTTATTTATATTTACATATGTGTATTTTTACTGTCAAACATACTTTGCAATAAAGCTCTTTTTGATTCTGATTTGAATGTCGAGCAGCAAGCTCAGTGGCTATTGAAACAGGAGAGGACCAATCAGCTGTGCCATGTGATGATGTCATTATGTCAGACTGAGTTAGACTGGACTGCACCATCTACAGTTTCATGCACGCATCATGGTACTCTCCATTATGGTGGATGATATGATTTGTCGAAGAATTGTTGAATAAAGTTATTATATTTGTTTTCTTGGAGCACTAAAAGTAGTCCCATAGCTTCGTGAAATTATGGTTGAACCACTGATGTCACATGGACTGTGTTAGGCCCTGATCACACCGAATGCGTTTTTTATATCTGAAAACGCAAGGTGCACCGCACTGCCTTTTTCTGGTTACTTTTAAAAAAAGAGCAGTGCGTTGCGTTTTTTTATGTTGCTATGCAACCATCAAATCAGCCGTCCTGTCAATCTAATCAAAGGATTATAGCACGAGCGCTCTAAAATCTTTGGTTTTTAGCTGTTTACTAAACTGTCATGTGAGCAAAAACCTTAAAAAATACAGCTCCGGGTAACTGCGATAGACACCAGAAGTTACTCCTCCATCACTGCAGTCTCCGGACTTTTTAGGCAACGGTAAAACTTTCATCACCACAATGGAAGGCCCGCCTCTCCATTCATTTGATTGGACAATGAAAAAAAAAAAAACGCAATGACGTCTGGCGCTTTTTCGCTCAGAGTTGCTTTTTTTTCAACCTCAGGCACTCAGAGTGTTCCAGCAAAAACGTGAGGCGCATAAACAGTGTGCATAATGCTCACTGCCAATAGAAAACAATTCAAAAAAGGCACCTCTCGCTGCAAAAACACGTTCGGTGTTTACTGCCTTACTGATGTCCTTGTTACATTTCTGGACCTGGGAACATTTCAGTTGTGTTGCTGTCTATGGAGTGTCAGTGAGCTCTCGGATTTCAAAAATATCTTAATTTGTGTTCTGAAGATGAACAAAGGTGTTTGGACAAATGACAGAATTTTAATTTTTTTTCATTTCACTTCATCTTTAATGTTACACATGATGTGGACTGGACCCTACTAAAATTCCTGGGTCCAAGTCTAATCCTTTGTTAATAATTGCACTTAAGCTCAGACTTGAGCCCAAGTCCAAGATCAAGTACCACAAACCTAACTCCTTCCACAGTAATGACATAAAATAGTTCATTTATTCAGTGTAATTTTCTTATGTGCTTGTTAAGGTTTCCTTTTTGAGCAAAACTTTTTCCACACTGTTGGCAGGTGAAGTGATTTTCTCCACTGTGAACTCTCATGTGGGCTTTAAGGCTTCCATGTAGATCGAAACTCTCTCCACACTGAGGGCATGGATAAGCTTTTTCTCTAGTGTGAATTCTCACGTGCCTGTCAAGATTTCCTTTTCGGTTGAAACTTTTTCCACACCGATCACACACGTAATGCTGTTCTCCAGTGTGAGTTCTCATGTGTCTATTAAGGAATCCTTTTTTAATGAAGCTCCTTCCACACTGTTTGCAGATAAAACAACCCTCTCCAGTGTGAACTCTCATGTGGACTTTAAGGTTTACTTTTTGAGTAAAACTCTTTCCACACTGAAGACAGGAGTATGGTTTCTCTCCAGTGTGAATTCTTAGATGCGCTTTAAGGTTTCCATTGTGATCAAAACTCTTTCCACACTCAGAGCAGGTGAAAGGCTTCCCTCCAGTGTGAACTCTCATGTGCCTGTTAAGGTTTCCTTCATGATTGAAACTGACTCCACACTGTTTGCAGGTGTAACGCTTCTCTCCAGTGTGAGTTCTCATGTGTCTGTTAAGGAGTCCTTTTTTAGTGAAGCTTATTCCACACAATTGGCAGATAAAATGACTCTCTCTAGTGTGAACTCTCATGTGGACTTCAAGGTTTACTTTTTGAGTAAATCTCTTTCCACACTGTTTGCAGGTGAAAGGCTTGTCTCCGGTGTGAATTCTCATGTGCCTGTTAAGGTTTACTGTTTGAGTAAAGCTCTTTCCACACAGCTGGCAAGTGAAAGGGCTCTCCCCAGTGTGAACTCTCATGTGGTTTTTAAGGTTTACTTTTCTATTGAATAATTTTCCACACTGTTGGCAGGTGAAAGGCTTCCCTCCAGTGTGAACTCTCACATGCCGGTTAAGGTTTCCTTCATGACTGAAACTGATTCCACACTGTTTGCAGGTGTATGGCTTCTCTCCAGTGTGAATTCTCATGTGCACTTTAAGGCTACTATGCTGATCAAAACTGTTTCCACACTCAGGGCAGGTGTAAGGTTTCTCTCCAGTGTGAATTCTCATGTGCCTGTTAAGGTCTCCTTTTCTACTGAAACTTTTTCCACACTGTTGGCAGGTGAAAGGCTTCACTCCAGTGTGAACTCCAATGTGGACTTTAAAGTTTCCATGGCCATCGAAATTCTTTTCACAGTGAAAAGGGGTGAAACAACTATGTGTTTCTGTTTTATGAGCTGTTTTCAGTGCGAAAGCCTCTTTAGTCTGCGGCCGACTGAAAGATTCTTCTCCAGTTATAAAATCATGGTGAGTCTCATTTCGTTCTTCCTCTTCCGTTTCATTCGATCCTATGCACTCCTCTTTCAGTGGCATGAGGTCTATGGTGAAAAAAGGCAAATGAAAGTTAGCCCAGTTAAACATAACAAAGAAACAGACATCAAAACATTTACCAGCATGTATGCTACATAGTACATGCACTAATCTATTGAAGGAGATCCATATAATTTTAGAATTAGAATCTCTTCTCTATTGCTTACTCTCTTTCCAAAAATGTTCAAGATGGCAATTATTAAACCCATCATTAAAAACAAGCAGTTTGGCCCAGAGCAAATGGTTAATTATAGACTGATCTCAAATCTCCCATTTGTCTAAAAAAAAAAATTAATAATAATAATAATAATTCAGGAAAAAATGGTATATTCTAAACAGAGGTTGCATTAGACTTTAACAGGGTTGGGTTTGTCATGCTAACGTGCTCACTAGTAGGAGTAGCACAAATTTGTTTCACCACCTCAAAATGAAACAAGCACAAGAATACGGTAAAAGCCAAAAGATGCGCTTCACATCAAGCCATCTGTCGACCTTCGGTGCTAAAAGCAAAAAAAAAAAAAAAAAAAACAATCACTTCAGATTCAAACCAGTTCGGCTGAATCTTTTACCAAATGCAGGTGTATAAGAAAAGCTAAACAGGATGGAAAGAAATAACACAGGCCGTCGGCACTGATAGCCCAGTGGTTAGCGTGCCGACACATAGCACGGCTGTGCTGCTGGTGACCCGAGCTCATTGTTCATTTGCAATTAACATGTCATGTCATTTTACAATGTAATTAAAAGCCCACAGTATTTGTAATGGTCCTTTGATTATTTTATACAGTTTATGTGAGGAACTGGGCTATTTTAACATTTGTTTTAGGGGTTATTGAAAAGTGAATTGAAGTTATATATCCTAGCTATAATCCATTTGAGAGATCTTGAGTTGAATGGAGTAACATTTCCAGATGGCCAGCTCCGCAAGGGAACCTTGTATGCCATAGCAGGTGACAATTTAGGTTCACACAACATTGGGGGATTCACAGAAAATTTTAGCAAAAGTACATATTTTTCATATCACAGTCATATCAGAGACGAGATTAAGCTCGGAGTCTCAATATGGAATTAAGTGACTGTGGTGGCATTAAATTTGAATTTATCTTCTATGAGCTCAGATATTTTCATTTATGCGAGCCTGGATTACCCCCTTGTCTTAGGCATGACCTTTTTTGAGGGTACTGTCTCTACCGATTTGGCATTATACATCAAAAACCCAATTTAAAAAGAGAAAGAGATCACTTAAACCGAATTGAATTGGCGTATCAACCAGTTTCAGTATCTGGGTAATGATGCCAACAAAAAAACCTTGTGAGGTGAATCCAGAGGATGATAAACTCTCTGGACATGCTTTTCAGAACTGGTGCTTCCTGTGAATATTGCCATTATTGATTGGTGATAAAATAAAAAGCGCTGGAGATAGTGAAGTATGGCAGCTTATCTTACAGCTGAGAGAGATTGTTGAGCTTGTATGTGCTCCAAATATTTCCTCAGGTCAGGTAGCATATTTAAGATTTCTGACAGACTTTTAGGATCATGTGCTGAAGCCTAAGCACCACGTTCTAAACCATTACCCAGAACTCACTGCTTACTTTGAGCCACTAATTTGTCTGTGGACCCTAACTGTGCGTTCACACCGCCGCCGCGCGTTTTGGACGGTGTGGGCGTCGGGAAGAGTTGAAGTCAGGTTAACTTTATGGTAATGAGCTATGATGCGGTTCGGCGGCAACCAATCGGAATGTAGAAGTCCACCCCTTGAGAGGATTCCAGAGAACGCAGTCCTGTAAAACTTTGGTTCCGATCACATTAGTTCCCAAGCAAAATGATGCGTGGACCAAGGTGTCTGAGATTGTTGATGTTCCTGGTGAGTTGCTGATGTGCATTAACATTATATATTTTCTGTAAATAAGCGGGAATTGCATATGCTAACTTTAGTGCCAGAGCATGCAAAACAGTGTCGCTGCTGAAAAATATTTCTGACATATCGACACGTATTGGATTAAACGGAAAATAGGTGTTGTAGAGAGCTGCGGCGAAAATTTTGACATCTGACGAGGTGTATGTCACATATTTTAAAATAAAAGCAGTCACCTCTGCCTATTTTTTTTTTCTGCAAGTAAAAACAAAAATGTTCTATACCTGGTCTCCCCTGTGGTATTGTCAATAGAGAAAAAAATAAAGATAAATGTCATTAGGCTTAAATATATACAGACAGTGGCTGTATAGTTAATTGGTTTATTTCGTTAGCAAACGTGGTGTGGTGGAGGGTATACGCAGCTATACGGCATATATTCATTTTATCAGTCGGCTTTGCGTATACCCACTTTGAATTCCCCTCTGATGCGCATCATTCAGTAAGCTAGTGTCCTGCATTAGCCAAAATCATGACAGTCCAGCACATCCAGTCATATGTGAATAAATCCAAATATTCGCTAAAAACACCCAGTAAAGACACCGGCTTCCTTTGAAAAATGTTTGAAGATTGAGCCTGATGCGCCCGCGCCCGCTCAGTCCTCCTCCACCCCATAGGCTGCCTGTTCTCAGGGATTGCGGAGAGTCACATCCAGATGTCAGAAAGTTAAAAGCTTGCGTATATACATGTGTATAACTAATGCGTATACCCACTTCTCCAGGCATCACTATACCACTGCATGTAACTACAATTAAATTCAATTTCTTACTTTCACTCAAAAAAATCATGAGGTTAACTTACACCCTACTTGTGGTCAGTCTGCACAAGATCAACATGCTTATTTGCTTTGCGGCCGCTTTAAATACGAGACCAAGCGTTCGATCGCCAGAGCGTCAATGAATCTTTCTACAGCGTTGTTGGCAGGGCGGCCAGAGCGAATTTTGACGCTCTCACCGCCGGCGGTGTGAACGCACAGTAAGATTTGAAAGTAAGCATGGCTGCTTCAAGCGGTGTGCAAGAAAGCTCCATAACTTTAAAAACCTCTTTCGAACCCTTGCTGAAAGACATCAACCTTTGCAATCTTTTTAGATTGCTGGGACAATCTGTTCCACCATCTGTTGTGGTAGAGAAGGAAACTGAATTCATGACCACAATGATAAAATAAGACAGTCTGTTACTCATCTGAATTTTGATCCTGAAGACACCCTCGTTAGTCATGAGGTGATCGTAAAAAGGACAGCATATAAGAGCAACATGTTTGTTCTGATTATGAAAATGACCTCATAGTAGGGCAAATCAAAAAGGCTGTCATTTGTAAAAGTTCAGCAGTGTACTTTATGACTACAGTACATCAGGCTGTGCGTTAACCATGCATTAATTCTTATGTCATTGCACCAGTGCAGATCTGATTATTATCCACTGCCTAAATATTCAGTTTGTGGTATGTCTTTACTAACTCTTCACCATTCTGTCCCCACATTTTAGATTCATGTCATCCATCAGTGATGAAATAAAGGACATCATCCTCAAGACTTTTCCCAGCCTTACTGAGGATACTCTAAGATGGTCACTGGGCTGTTGTTGATCACTTTGGTTGTCACTTTCTCTAGATGATGGACCAGTCTAATCAAATGGTACATAAGTTTCATAGCTGTCCTCAATCTAGGTGAAGCTGGAGTATAATTCGATTTGTTGTTTGTTTGTTTGTTTGTTCGTTCTTGGAAATATCTCTTAGGTCCCCCCTTATCTTTCTTTCTTTTCTTGGGGAACGGACAGTTAACTCTATCTCTTTGTCTTTCTACTCCCTCAGGTGGTTGTTCGATTCTGATGTCTCTACTGGCTCTGTTAGCGTACAAGATGGTATTACGGCCTCTGTTGGCTGAGGAGTGGGAGGATTCAATGTATGTGTCTCTCAAACTGTATGCATGGGGACGGGCAGGTTGTGTGTTGAACCTCTCATCACTACACTTGAAAGCTCAGGTGTGGAATCAGTAGAAGACCTCAAGTATGTACACAAGGATGAGATCAGAGACATCTTGCATGTTATACAGCAAGGAAAGCTTCAGGAGGGCAATTATTATTGTTAATTATCTAGTGTTAATAGTTGTCCTATTTAAAAATGAGACTGTCCACATTCAGCTGTATTTGGGACAGACATAGGCTTACATAGTCATCTCAGGACTTGAGATGAATGTCAGTATCCAAACAGATCTCCTCCACCATTCATTACCATAGTAGGAAAAAAAATACTATGGAAGTCAATGGTAACCAATATCTGTCTGGATACTGACAGTTTTCCAAATATCTTCATTTGTGTTCAGTAGAACAAAGAAATGTACACAAGTTTGGAACTACTTGAGGGTGAGTCATTTTTGGGTGAACTATCCTTTTAACACAGCTGACAAAGTAATGTTGTCTACATTACTCTAAAACACTCAGGCCCCTCAGATCAAAGTGGTATTGAAGATGGTGCAGATGCTGCCATAATGACAACAGTCTTATGAATGCAATGGGTTTTGTTTGACTAAAGTGCAATTCATCTTTACTTACCTAACATAATATCTCATGTTTCTCCGTTTTTACATTCTAGACGCTTCACTGGTGTGAACCCTGAAAGGGGAACAAAAGCCAGCCATGTGAAAGTGGTGTCCAAGCTTGTGCAGAAAAAAGCAGCAACTGTGATTCCTCAGGTGGCCACTCTCATCAAAAACCAAGGACTTTGAGTAGTGGGGCTTCATCTAGTCAGGTTAACTCACAGCATTCAGGGCTCGTCAATAAGGAGTGCCTGACAGCCCAAGCGGGCCACTGCCACGTCGCCACGAAAGTTTATCATTTGCACGTGTTTTTAAGCCTTGTTAATTTAAAATTACAAGCGATCACAGAGAGACATGTCTCTGATGTACAAATAGCCTACAAAAATATGTCAAAATACTCATCTTGATGATTAACTTTGTAGCTTTAACAATGAATAATCTATATTTAATCTATACAGTGCAGAACAGATGGACCGATCGACTGGACACATTTCAACCGATCTCTGTTCCGGGCTTGCACACGAACTGTTAAACAATTTAACTGTCGTAAAACTCTGGACTGTTGGTAGTTCCTAGGATAGCAAAGTCCACTAAAGGAGGTAGAGCTTTTTCGCATTTGGCACCCAAACTCTGGAACAGCCTTCCGGATAACGTTTGGGGTTCAGACACAATCTCTCTGTTTAAATCTAGATTAAAGACACATCTTTTTAGCCAAGCATTCAAATAATGCATCTCATAAACTTTTCCTGCAGTTATATCCGATCAAATGTTCATTATTAATCTTTTAGCTCTGGTTTAACAAATCTTTCTTTTCTTAGTTTGAACAGCAGCTATGCTAATTATGTTCCTATTTGTTCTCTGTTTCTGCCATGGGATTGACATCCCGTGGTAACTAGGAATTCACAAGCTCCAGTCTGGATCCAGAACACTTAAGAAGAGATGATGCCAACCCCACAGAGGACTTCAGATGATGCCAACCCTGAAACAATATACAGCACTACCGAATTTTGCTACTAATTTATAGTGTTTTTTGTCTGTTTGATTACATCATTTGATCTTTACCATACATCTCTACCATATGTACATCAACTTGACACCACTAGTAAGCTATACCTAAATATATTGTAAAAAATTACATTTGCTGTACAGTTGCTTTGCAACGATATGTATCATGAAAGGCGCTATACAAATAAATTTGAAATGAATTAAATTGAACTACATACCTGCCGGCCAATCAGAATCCAGTATTCTGACAGAACATGGAATAAAATTAACTTAACATACAGCATTCATTTAAACAAGTATTGGAGAATTGTAACATTTAAAGAAAGAAAGAAAGAATGCACTGCCGCCAAAATATTAATTGTATGCCAGTTCTCAAGTTTTTTTTTTTTTTTTTGGTGCTACTCAATCTTGCTCATTCAGCTGTTTACACTACATAACTAATGGTTATATCAAAACAGTCAAAAGTAATGAATATATTTTTTGGGGGGGAAATAGCAACTTTGTTACTTCTATGCTTTATCAGATTCGTGAACACAAACGCCATTGGTTCTCACAGGTCAAGTGCATATTTGAGCTTACATTTACCACATTTAACGTGTGTAAGATGTTAGAAAATAAAATGCAAAAACATGTAACAAAGTACTTCTCAAGCTGAAATTAAATTTTAAGGAGTAAAAAGCACACGGTTTTCTTCAGAAATTTAATCAAGTAAAAAAAGTTTACATTGTACTTAAGTAAAATACAAATCTCCTAAAGTAATAAGCACAGTAATTAAGTGGGATTTCTCAAGTATTTTACACCCACGGACAGCCTTAAAAAATGTATGTGGAGCTTGGCATTTTAATAATGATCAAATGAGAATGAAAACCAACCTGTTTGTTCCTCAGTATCTTCATGTTTGACTGTGTATGTTTCTTCAGTCTTCACATCTTCAATCTTAATGTCTTCAATCTCCTCCTTAATCAACGCCATCTTTTATAATAGTGTGTGGATCTCAGCAGGACTTTTTCTCTGTTTGGACAAATAATTAACAAAGAAAAATCTGTTTCAAACTACAGTAGTCAACATTTTAAGTGGATCAAAAGCTTTCATCAAAGTTGTCCCAACACTAAAACAATACCTGGTCTTGTCTTAGGACAACTTTGATGAACTTTTTTGATCCACTTCAAATGTTGACTACTGTATATCTCAGCATTGCGTCTCAATCAGCTCCCTGATTACAGGTTTCACAGTCTGAGCTGTTTCAGCTGAAATAAACTTGCACTGATCTTTAAATATATCATTGCCTTTGTCTTAAGATGCTCACCACCAATGTTTTTTTTTTTCTTTTCTGAGTCATGTTTATACAAACAACTTAAATTATTGAACTATGGCTTAATTCTGCCTTAAACTAAGTCCTGTCTGTGAAACAAGGCCATAAATGGATAAAAACACTAAAAATTGGCACAACAAATTAATACAACAACATAAACTATACAGACATTTCATATTTAACGTTAGACATGTGTGCATTTATGTTTACATTTGTATTATAAATTATCTGTTGATCACATTTAATCGATTGCACTTTAATCAAAACATTTGCTGTTGATTTGTAAAAGTTGTCATTATTACACGCGTTTGTATTTTCTACTGTTTTGTCCAGCATGTGTCGCTGAATCGAGCGATTCGAAACAGAGAATCATTTTGGGAGGCAAATGATTCAATTGACTCGGAATTTCTGTTTATGATGAACTGATTCTCGAGTCTGTTACTCGCTCAAAATAACCTGCATAAACGTTAAATAAAGAATTTCAATGTTACAGTCAATATTAATGAATTACCTTAACATCGATTGTAAAAATTATAAGACAGACTCGACGGGTTGCATTGAGTTAAATACTGTAAATGTTTAAAAACACAAACCTTTATTCAGCCGAATCACAACTGAGGCAGGAGCGCAGCGCAGACGTCTGACGTCACAGCGCCGCGCCAAAATAAAAGTCCCGTTCACACGCCAACATTTCAAATACATGAAACACAAGCAGATTAAAAAAAAACTTCCCAGAGTTAATCATAGTTGAATTACTGGTTAGATACATGTTGGCTAGAACCATTTCTAACCATTTGTTTTATTATTATTATAATAATCATTTAGAACCATTTTTTTTCTTCTAAAAAACAACAAGTTTACCATGGTTCTGCTACAGTAACCGTAGTTTAACCATGGTATTTATAGTAAAACTGTGGTTATCGAACTGGTAATCAGTATGCCAAAAAACAAACAAACAAAAAAAAAACACTTTTTTACTTTTTTATACTTTTTCACATTTAATATAATAAAACCATGGTTAAATTTTGTATGGGAAAACAATTTATTATTTTCATTGAATACATTTTCTAGTGCCATGGCTAAAACTCGTAGGCTTCATTATTTTACCGTTATGCAATGAACTATGTTTGTCAATGAAAATGAAGCTTCATTAGGGCCACAGAGATTATTCAAAAACACAAATACAAGCAAACATGCAACAATCAATAGACAACATGTTGCAATGTTAATAATTGTGCAAAAAAAAAAAAAAAGTGCAATGGCAAATGTAAGCTAAATTTGTTTGGAATTAGCCTTTTTCACAAAAATCGGAAGTGACGTCAGCGCAGGGTAAAGTCAGTTCCGCTACAGGTCTGTGCCTATTATATTAATATGCTCTTGTCTCAAATAATGCCTTTTACCTTTTCTTTTTTGTCTGCTTTCCAAGTTGTTATATAATCAACAAAGAAACAACATTTTACTTGTTTGTAATTTATATGGGCACTCAGACCGGTACTCGTCAATATAATATATGCGCAACATAGCGCCAGCTATAGTTTCTGTTCTCCATCTCCGGTATATTTAAGCGTATTTTCTCAATTGACTCAGTCATTTCCCTCGAATCACTACATCATGGTAAATTATGACAGCGTTTATATCCAAATGCACATTTCCCCAAGAATAAATGAAACAATTCTGAGTCCGGATGATGCATAAACTCAATACAACAACGTAATCCAGATCCAAAAGGAATAAAGCCATTAATCGGAGTCATGTCTTATTTAGTATTATATTATTTTATTATGTATATCCCTGGGCACATTATGCAACGTACATTTACACCCTAAAGTTAATAATGCAAAGGAAAGCAAGTAGAAAATACAATATTACTTTCATAATAATAATAATAATAATAACAACAATATTAATCGAGAAAAAAAATGATGTGAAGAGTCATAATGCACAGCCAGCACCAAACAGACAGTACGGCAAAACTTAAAACTGTACTGTATTATAAGTGCTAACATTCATAATTAAATAAACATCGTATTTGTGATGACCAGACGCTGACACAAAGTTTTTGAATAAATGTTTGCTATTTTTAGAGTAAAACACCGGTATATATCATAGTATCATAGTATTTGATTCCCGAACTTACTCTTGTTCAGTACGGCCGCTGCTGTCACCGGAAAAACGTTTACCCTGCAAGCGCCAATCCGGAAGCCAGAAACACGGAAGTGTGAAAAAGGCTAATTGCAGTTCTTCTGTAACATTAGCAGGATCAATACCTGCAGATTTGTACATCAACCTTGTAGGGTTATTAATGTATTCATTTCTCAGTGATCTTTTCTGAATTTAGAGAAAAGGCTTGATATGACTTTATTTATAAGGTAAAGCAGAGGTGTTTCAGTGGAACAGCATCAAATTCTGTGACACAACTTTACACAAACACTAATATAAAATCAGTCTTAATTTAAGGTTTGGTAATTGTTAATGCAGTCATTGTTCATTGTTCACTTAATGGTGTATATTTGTAAAATGTTTCATTTATACTGTATAACTAAAACACTTTCTATAGAAGACTATACACACTTAATATCACTTTGTTTTGACTGGCATACTACACACCTGGCAACCTTCAACATAAGAAACATTATTCAGTTATCAGACTGCTGTAAGTGATGGTTCATCCAAAACCATTCACTCAAGTTTAACCAAGTTTAATTTTGGGTAATGTATTTCTGGAAACTGAATGTGTGCCATGTAAAAACAATTTTTAGTATTATATCACAGACAGCAAATATGTACTTACCCAACCATCAATATGTGAAGTCATTCCAGGCCAGTAGTACCTTTTGCAAATGGCATCCCTAGTTTTTATTTGGCCACAGTGAGCACCAAACTGACCGCAGTGAAATTCTTGGGACACCTGGTCGGCTGCTTTGTGACGTTTAGGTGTAGTTCTTTGGCAGTGCCTTTATGTTTTATGTAGTGCAGCTCTCCATCTGATTTTAATGGCAAAATATTACATATAGACCACATTATTATCAGTACTACATTGTGTTCCATTTTCAAAAGTCGTTGTCTGTGAGTGGAGCATTACCTTTTTGTGAGATTTATCAAAGGAAAATATTTAATTAAACTTACTTTGAAGAATGTAGTTAGCTGCCTTTCTTTTAATGACAAATTTTCCAGATTTTGTTGCTGAAGGTGGATATTGATTTTTCGAAATATAGTCCATAATTTCTTTGAAAATAGTTGGATCCATTTTCAAAAACAATAACTCATTAATCAGAAATTGACACAGTGGTTCCCAAAACAGTTTTCTGGAGCACAACAAACACTCATTCAACTCATCAGTTAGGACACACTTTTAAAAGCTGACATGGTTAACACAAGAGTGCACTTTTATTGGTTTGGCTGGGGTTTGCAAACCTATCCTGGATGAGCTGTCACACACATCTGTCCAGCAGAGGGAAACCAAGAGCACAAGGCCTTCCACAACATTCTCCTGGAAGGAGCCCAATCTTTGCGCCCCCGCACGCAAGCGAAAAAGACGCAAAAAACGGCAGTATGCGACAAATTTCCCCTGCAACAATATTCGGGCTATATACCTGTGCGTTATGGAGGACTTTTAGTCACATGTGAAACAAGTCACCCTCGACGACTGAGTCGTCTTTGAAGTCCCATTCTGAATCAAATGATTCACGATCCGATCGGAGCGATTCGAAACAGTGAATCATCACGTTGACGCAATTTCCGTAGTATTTAAACACGCCCACCATCCCCACATGCTTTTTTTCACAAATCGCGCCCTGGATATGTCATTATATTGATTGATATTTATTATTTTGTGTATGTTATTATTAAGTATAAGATATGTTTATGGTTAAATAAAATTAATAAAAATGTTTCAGTAGTTGATTGATATTTATTACTTTTTGTATAGTATTTTTAAAAAAGCATATTAAACGTTTATGGTTATGATTAAATAAAATTAATAACAATGTTTCTTGAAAAATGTTTTTTTTTGGGTGTGTGTGTGGGGGGGGTATAATTGGATTGATATGATTTATCAGATTTAATTTTTCTGATCAAAAGACACTTTAAATGTTCAAATGTAAAATGCTTAAATAAAATGAATACACATAATATATACAGGAAAGATATTGTTTATTAAGGAGGATACAGTATTGAGGGGGATACAGAACAATATAAAAGAACGGGCCTATGTAATATATACAAAATATGTACAGGAAAGATATTATTTTTTGAAGGGGAAACAGAACAATATGAAAGAACGAGCCCATGTAATATATACAAAACATGTACAGGAAAGATATTATTTACTGAGGAGGTTGAGTATTTTGCTGGCGCTGCTCTGCCAACCAGTCATCTAAAGATTTGCCATTTGAGGCACGTGAGCAAAATGTGGCATTACCATATCGGCTATGGCTAAACTCTTTAGTTTTGGGCTGCCCACATTTGCTGCACGTGTTGAAGGTAACCCCTCGCACATACTTCCTCTTATGGACTCCGCTTTCCTTCTCCAGGGCCCGCCCGCGC
Organism: Cirrhinus mrigala; assembly: GCA_036247105.1. Taxonomy (NCBI): domain Eukaryota; kingdom Metazoa; phylum Chordata; class Actinopteri; order Cypriniformes; family Cyprinidae; genus Cirrhinus; species Cirrhinus mrigala. The sequence continues at coordinate 294,361 of JAMKFB010000189.1, read as the reverse complement.
CTGTTCCTCTGGGTGTAATGGGACAAGGGAGCATCAGGAGCAGGCAGAGCTGGGCCTGCACCGGATGTTGATGCACCAGAAGAGGGAAGCACCACAGACACAGTCATGTCTGGGTTAAGGACTAGTGTGCCTAATAACGACCCAGGTGCTGAAACGGGCTGCACAACTCCTGATGCTGTGGGAAGAAAAATCATTTCAGTTTCAACATTGCATCAACTACTGATAAACACATTGATTTGTATTAGATTTTTTTTTTTTTTTGAATTTTTATTTGATTTTTTTTTTTTTTTAATTTGAATGATCACTCTGTAGACTATTTAACCACCTTTAACCAAGGCTTGTGTCTTTCAAACACATTATAATGCACAAATTAATCTTAATTATAATAATCATAATCATAATTTTATATATATATATATATATTTTTTTTTTTTTTTAACTTTTTTTTAAAAAAGTCTTTTAATGATTAAGTAACAAATTTGCATGCACACTGGTTCTCTGACGTTTACACGCAGGTAAACAAATACAATGTTTCATTTTTCAGTAAGTTTTTTATTTTAATTGATTTTAAAATGATTTACTTTAATTTTAATATTTGTTATGGTTTAAGTAATTATTAGTTTTTCATTAAATTTCCTGCATTTCCCTCACAGACATGTGTTTAATAGACTTACTGTAAGTTACACAGTTTAATAATTAGAGGACGGTCGATGATTTTAAGATTTTACCATGGGAAAAGTTACAGGTTCACCGGTATTTGAGAAAACGTGTGCTTTACATGCTAGCTAGCTATATCAGCACGTTTTATTTTCCAAAAATATACACTATTTATGAACAAATAATGATATTCAATAATGAGGTAAATCTTAGCTTTACCTGTCGTAAAGATGACAATAATAGCGGTCGGCGATTGGTCAAAAGTCAGCCACAGCAGAGAAACGCGATTGGTCCAAAGTAAGCCCCCGGAGCTGGGGCGCTGGAAGCAATATTTCTGAAAGGGGGCGTTTGGTCAAGACGAGTTTACACCAAAGACGTATGAGCTGAAACTTGCAAAAGAAAATGGTCTGCCACATCCTAACTGTCTTTACTGGATACGTAAAAACGCACTTTCTATATCTATCGTTCAACTTGTCTGTAACGCCGGCGTGTGGAATCCTGCAGGCAGAAATAGAACGCGGCATCCGTTAATTGTAGCGCTCGCTTTAACACACGTGTCGCGCTGTTCGCGGCCAGTGTAGTAGTGGTGTTCGCTGCTAGTTTACACCAAGACTCCTGCTCCTAGACTTGACGGTGTATCATTTCCTTAGCAACGACTTCAGTACTTGAGTGTTTGCTTGACTTTCTGTAGCGCAGCTGCTGGGTCAAAACAATAGCAAGCATTTATACACGATAAAGCAAGAGATGTTTTTTCTTGTTTAGAAAAAATAATATCAATACTTTTTGTTTGCTGATTGGCTGCGGTTGGTTTCAATACCAAATTTCTAAAGAGTTTACTCAAAGCTCACAAATATAGCCTAATTTATATCCAGGTGGCTTTTTTGCTCTCTTTTTGCTTCTAATGATAATGATACTTAAAATGATGAATCAAAAATGTGATGAATGTCATGTGCTATTCAATGACATTAAAAAATAAATACATTTATATATTCTTCTCATGCTAAGCTACAGTACATTACAGCTTTCAGTGTCACATGATCTTTCAGAAATTATGCTGATTGTTGCTTAAGAAACATTTCTTATTATAGCTGGCACAACACACTGACAAAAAAAAAAAAACAAGATTTGAAATTGAATTGACTATAACAAATATATCAATCAGGACAGCACTAAAATAGTAACTTTCTACAACCCCAATTAAAAGTTGGGGCATTTTGTGAAATGCCATAAAATTAAGAATATGTCATTTGTTCTCTTTAGCCTAAGTCTTAAGTACAAAGAAAAAATCAAATGTTTTCCTTGGCCAACTTAGTTTTATTTTGTTAATATAATCAAATTTTGAGCCATGATCCAGCTTTGCTTGCAAAGACTGAGAAGCCCCATTTATAGCCAAACATGATACCCTCACCTATTATTAATTCACCTGCTTGCTGTGTTTCAAAGCAGTTTATTTGGTTATTCTATAACCTTTTCACTTTAATTTTGCCTCTGTCCCAACTTTTTTTGGAGTGGGATGCATACTTCAAATCAATCAATCAATAAATATTTTATAAATAAATGTTTATATTTACAAAATACATTTAAGTTGGTCAGTGAAAACTTTGCAAATCTTTTCTTTGTACTTTTATCAATTAAATAAACGTAAAATAGAATGAACAAATCACAGATTTTATAATTTTACAAAATGTCCCAACTTTTCTAGAATTAGGCTTGTACTTAGTTTTTCTTAAGTAAACTTTACTATATTTCATAGATTTAGTGAAAATATTTCAAAGTAGGGTTTATGTGTAAATGTGGGATTTACTCACCAAAATAACAATGTCCACTCTGTCATTTTTATTTAGTCTTTTTAAATTTGAGGCAACACTGAAGCTATAGCAATGAAAACCACCAACATGCTCAAAAACTCTGTAAATTAATGTTATTACACTTAAAATAATTTACTGTAAAAAAGTACTTCACTGTCTTTTTTGATCAATTCAATGCATCCTTGAAATAAATTTCCTAAAAATCATAATGACTCCATACATTTGAATTACTGTAAATACAATATCAGTTCTCATTATAAACACAAAATAATAATAATTAACTTTAATATTCAGTGAGGACAGTTAGACTATGATTTATTTGATGGGGGGTGGTGAGGGGCCTGGATAACGGGTAGGGGGGCGCTGGCCCAAAAAAGGTTGAGAACCACTGATTCAGAAGGACTTTTATCCCAGATCTTGACCTGCATGTTTGAGAACTATTCTTTGTTACTGGATATTGCCTGCAAGTATTGTGGGATTTGTACCTTCCTCAGTCCAGCTCTTGATGTTGGATTTGTTGTGTATATCCAAGAAAGAACATTAAGTAAAGACTATTTGTTTTCCTCAAATCTTGCCTCTAGTGACTGCAAATTTGGGTCCACACTGTTCCATAGTGTAGGGGTTAACGCTCTGACCTTGTAACAGCACATTTTGGGTTCAAGTCCTGGTCGTGACGTGAGCTGCTGAATCAAATTAGGTGTGCTAAATGAAGCCCTGTGTAGGACAGGTCTGAAAACCCCAGCATTAGGGGAATGGAACCACCCCTCACATTTTAACAGTGTGTGGTAAAGATGCCAATATGCTTCATAAAATATAAAGAAGAGGGGCTGAATCGTCACAAGTGTCCTTTTATGCAACATTATGATCAGTAATTGTGACAAAAAGAGGAGTAACATTTCTATGAATTTGACCTGCCAGATACAGAAACCCTAGCTTACTGTATCAGAATCATGATCAGAATCAGAATCAGAATGAGCTTTATTGCCAGATATGTTTACACATACATGGAATTTGTTTTCGTGACAACGCTTCCACAGTGCAACAGAATGACAGTGACAGGACAAAACATAGATAATAAAGAATAAAAGTAGAACAAGTAAATAGGGAATAACAATATACAAATTGAGAATTATATGTAAAGGTATATTACAACAGACAAATTTGGTATGTACAGGTATATTATGTGCAAATTCAAAATGTAAACCAAGTACGTGTGTTAGATAAATAAATGGATAAGTGTATGAATAGTGTTGTGTGTCACAATTATTGTCAAGTGTTCATAAGATGGATTGACAGGGGGAAGAAACTCTTCCTGTGCCTGGCCGTTCTGGTGCTCAGTGCTCTGTAGCGTCCACCAGATGGTAACAGTCATATCTCAGACTGTAATATGCATTTGAAAGGAACTATGGGATCTCCAGCACTATTGGTTAATTACAGTAAATGCCGATAAATAGTAAATGACAATAAAGTTAAGCCCACATAGATCAAACAATCGCAATACGTTAGACAGAACAACAAGGGCTAATGTGGTGTGTTAGCAAACAACAAAAGCAGCATGACTGAAACAATTATTTTCAGTTCACTCATTTCGACCCTCAGGACTGTGTCTAACTTGTGTAATGGATGTGCTTCTTTATGAAACTGCGATCAAATCACCGCTCGACTCCTCTAACGTTGATCACTCCACTCCACGGCGTCTCCTCTATTCTGTCTGCACAGGCACGATCACATGCTCAAGCATCAAATATGTTCCCGAGCAATTTTTTTGCTGAACAGCGACCCCGGGTCACAGTTTTGGACGGGTCACCGATTTCGGCACAACACTGGCATATCACATGAAATCATGGCCATTTCTTTCAAAGAAATTCTAAAATCCTAAAATTCCTTTAATCCTAAAAATATAAAATATAGCATAAGACATATAATAAAAACAATGACAGATAAAAGTTATTTAAACTTATAAGTGAACATTCCTAATAACCATAGTCTCATACAGTTAGATACTATATAATATAAACTGTTTTAGACATACGTAGTTGTTTATGGGAATTGTTCAGGCAAAATTGAGCAACCTGAAGTGTTTGTTCAGGGCAGAACAATCAGATATTTAATCCTGGATTCAGCCTGCAAATCACAAAATCATCTACCTTGATTATAAACAGACTGAGAGAAACACACAACACATAGAAGACAAAAATAAAGAAAACAGAGAATAAATAACAGTGGCCAACAAGAGTCATGTGTCTTCATTTTTGAGCAACTCAGACTTTTTAAATATTTTTTTTGTTTTTGCCTCCAAACAAACAGAGAGTAAAGCTGCTGAACTGAATTTTTTATGATTTCACTAGTTTAAAATATACAAAAAAAAAATCTTAAAGTAACACTTCAACACAATAAATTTAAAGTTAACTTCAGCTGGAACACACTGATTAGTTTTGGGTAGAGCTGAGTAATATGTCTACTAATCAATCAGCCCTATTGTTATTTTTGTTTTATTCATATTTTTGTAAAGAATGTTGGAAGATTCCATGTATAATGTTTTTAACAGAATTTCTTTAATATGAAAATGGACAACATAATTATTATTTAAAAAAAAAAAAAAGAATCGGAGTTGAAAGTAAATAGAGAAATCTGTGCCAATCCATGAAGCTCTAGCAAGTAGAAATACATCTTGCCATTTTGTTGTTCACTTCAGTATTTAGAGAAAATATGTTATCAGCGCACCAGAGAACAGTCAATGGAAACACCCTACTGCAATAACAATATTAGGAAAGTGTACAGTACAGTATGTTTTAATGAACCATAATTCTGAAGGTTTATGAGAATTCAGCAACATTAAAAAGCCCACAGAATTAATAAACACTGTCTTTAAATGCAGCACACTGACACAGAGACTCTCAACCAATCAGCTTTCAGCCATTATGACATCATGGAATTCAGAATTCCTGGTCAAGCAGAGTCAGTTAAGAAATAAAGCACAAGGATTTCAAGTAAGTGGAAAGTGTGAAAATAACATTTCAACAATATCAAATCAAAACTACTGCAGAAAGTATCATCATCTTCAGAAAGTAGAGACCACAACAGATGACAGAAGAGTCACCAACAGGTAAGATTTCAAATGAAAGCAATGTTACTTCAGGTAACCATGGTTACTTCATAGGTTACTTCAGCTAACCATGAGAAAAGTTAAAAAGCTTAGTTAAAAGTATAGCTGTCTGATCAATTAGATATTTTCAAGCTGAATCTTTAAAAATGCGAGTCAAATTTAAATGAACACACACATACATCAATGTGTAAAACAACATCTCTCCGGTATCAACTCAATGCATTTGCAAACATGTCATTGTCTTAAGAAAGAAGAGACCACAGCAGATGACAAGAGTCACTCACAAATAAGATTTTAAATGAAAGCAAAAAACATACTAGCTTGAAGCATAGGTATCAGTAGTTGTCAGATAAGTTATTTCCTTACAAACTGAATCCTTGAATCTGTAAATCACATTTACATTTGTACACACACACCAGCATATGCCACAACATCTCTACAATATCAAGTCAAGACTTCTGCAGGTAAGTGATTATCATCAGAAAGAAGAGACCATGACAGATGACAGAAGAGTCACCAACAGGTAAGATTTTAAATACATTTTAATTGCTTCCACAGGCAAAAGGCAACACTGTCAGTTCACCCCAGTTACGCACTTGGAGTTAGGACTAGGGTGTGTCCTGTAAGGTTGTGGTGGGTGGGACACAGGGCGCACCCTAGGTTACCAATCCGACAAATAATTTTTTAAAAAAGAAAATCCAAACCAATTTACTAAAAAAATATCTTAAATTAACTAAGCAAAACTATTTCAAACAACAACAATAAAAAAAATCGGTAACAAACTGGCCTTTGTTTTTGTCGGATTGGTTCCTAGCTCCCGTGTCGATCTCTGGGCGGGGCGGATCAGCTGTGTGCCCATACTGCAGTCTGTCATAGTCTGCATGGAGGCGACCCGTAAGCACCTGCACATAGGGAGAGGCCGCCCTAACAGGCCAGGGAAGCTCTGCTGAAGCTTACATTTTGGTCACCTGGAAAATTTGGGCAAGGTTGTGAGTTCACCCCAGAGGAAACACTTGGAGTTTGGACTAGAGTGTGTCCTGTAAGGTTGTGGTGGGTGGGACACAGGACACATCCTAGGTCGCCAAAAAAATCTGACAAATAATATTTGTTAACAAATATGAATCTGAAATGAACTAAGCAAACTGTACAAAAAAATTGCCTTTTCTTTTTGTCGGATTGGTTCCTTACTCCGGTGCAGAACTCTGGGCGGGACAGATCAGCTTGTGCCCAAAGTGCAGTCTGTTATAATCTGCATCCAGGAAACCTGTAAGCCCCTGTGTGTTTAGGGAGAGGCCGCCCTAACAGGCCAGGGAGCCCTCTGGACGGGACTGCTAGTAATGGTCCAAGAGTAAAACTCTGCACACCTTGGCCACCTGGAAAATTTGGGCAAGGTTGTGAGTTCGCCCCAGAGGGAAAACTTGGAGTTTGGACTAGGGTGTGTCCTGTAAGGTCGTGGTGGGTGGGACACAGGGCGCACCCTAGGTTGGCAAAAAAACAACAAATGATATTTTGTTGAAAAGAAACTCACAACAAATTTACTAACATATATGAATTTGAAAAAAAAAAAAAAGTGACAAATTTCCCTTTATGTCGGATTGGTTCCTAACTCCGGTGCAGAACTCTGGGCGGGACAGATCAGCTTGTGCCCAAAGTGCAGTCTGTTATCATCTGCATCCAGGAAACCTGTAACTCTCCTGCACAATTAGGGAGAGGCCAGGGAGGCGAGGAAGCTCTGTTTTACTTTATTTAAACTATGGGAGAAGTTTCATGCATAGTTATATGTATATATTTGTACACACACACCAGCATGTGACACAACATCTCTACAATATCAAGTCGAGACTTCTGCAGGTAAGTGATTATCATCAGAAAGAAGAGACCACGACAGAAGAGTCGCCAACAGGTAAGATTTTCAGTTACTAAAGTTTTAAGTGTGCTGTGACACCATTAAGTTATAATGTTGTGTCATGCCGCGTTGCGTTGCAACAACTAAAGTCTGTCTACACTGGACATCATTTGTGCATTGTGTCATCACGCAATAAATAGAACAAGGTATTAGTTTACTGTCTAGGATTTGTCGTGTTGCATTGCGCCACATCCAGTGTAGACAGCATCACTAATTATAATGGTGTCTACACCGGACATTTGTCGTGTCACACCACACACGTTGGTCACTGCTTGTTTGCACATATTCATATATGTTAATTTTGCTTATTGGAAACAATAATGAACTATAAAAATTAGCTGAACCTTTGTGAAATGTTTTCATTTATATACATTAAAATTTATAATAAAAAATTAATTTTATTTAAGTTAAAATTAAAATAAAAATTAAATTGATACGTTTTAATTTATAAATTCAATATGTATAATACAATGTTATATAATATAAAATAATTAGGGCTGTCAAACAATTGTGTATATATAGATATATATATATACACAAATTAATGCATATATTTAAGATAAATGTTATTTATGTACAAAATATTTTTATTTATATATAATATCAATTATATAAATACATATACTTGTAAATATTTCTTAAATATATACATTAATGTGTTTATATTTATATACATAATAACTGAACTTAAATAATTTAAATAATATTTAATTAAAGGAATGAACAACTAAATTAATTTACATGCACAAGTAAACAAATTTGTACAATAAAATATAATAATAATCAGTTGGAGTTTAAATTATTCAACTCCCTTGACCTGCAAGATAATTTGCTTCAGAGAACAAACATTTGTGAAAACAATTCAATAAAAAGGCATCAGTACAGTATTAGAAAACATTTATTAATATACATTTGAGTGTTTCTGACAACCTAAGCTGATGAATAATGAAAAAAAACTGACTCTAAACGTTCATGTTCAAAATTATTTGACCCCCAAGTCAAATTTGGTGCAAAATCTTTTATTCTTTTACAATTTCTTCACTATAGCATCTCTATAACCTTTGTGAGAGCTCTGACTGTGTCATATTAGCTGCTCAAACTGTGTATGTGCAACAGCTCAAGCTAACTCTGTTTTCTAATAGAGTTTCTAAAGGTTTAATTGTGTTTTAAGACAATTTTGTTCCCAAACATACAAATAATTGACTAAAAATCAGCAATGTTGAATAGGGGTTGAATAATTATGACTGCAACTGTATAAAAAGTGAAATATAATATAATAAAATATAATATTAGTTTGCTTAACAAGGAAGCTAATTCTCAGGGTTGAGGCAAATCTTTAAAGTCCCAAGGAAATCAAAGTTAGTGTGAATTTTGTTTTTTAGTATGAATACATTAGCCTTGAGGTGATCTATAACCTAGTATGTTTCAAAACAATGACAAAACTCACATTTACAAGATAGACGCATTCAAATCCCTTCCACTACAAATAGACGCTGAAGCTGAATCTGAAATTGCTCACTTGTTCACAGAATTAGTATTTTCTCTACAGTAAATGACACGTAGTGAACTATTTCGGTTTATTTCCAGTTCAGAGACGTGATAGCACGGAGCAGATCATACACGTGAATCGGCACAGACCACAAAATATATCGGACCCACTTGAATTCAAATGGTATATTTTATAGCGATATGGATGAGCTTGTGAGATGCAGCTTCACTGAGCTCAACAGATCTGGCCCAAGCTGTGATATAAGCAAAACACTATTGGCTATTTAAAAAAGGGGGCGGGACTTCTTGATATTAAGTTGGAGCGCTGACGGTGCTGCACCACCCCCTGACATGTAGCCCACAAAAAAAAAAATGGGGGGTGGGGGTGGCGTTAAAAATGAATAAATGAAAAACTAAAATAATTTTATTAATTTATGTTTATTAAACATTATGTTTATTAAGCCTACAATGACAATAAGCAACAGTAAAACATAATTCAAATTGACTCTGAAAGTCGTTTCAACTTATTAAACTGACTAAAAACAATCATTTGTTTCCATGACTTTTCGATCATATTTTTTATCTAAAACATGTCTGCGCCCAAATTAAAAATTAACAATCATTTCTACAGCCATTGCAAAGAGACAGCAGAGAGCGAGAGCATCCATTCATCTCAGCAGCAAAATCTCACATTCTTCATCTGTAGTGTTTATCTTTGATCTTTCAACGTTAGGTCTTTCCTATTCTTGGAACAAAATTAGTGCTTAAAGTTGATTTAATCTTGATTTAATAAACAAAAACAAAAAATAAGCAATACTACAACTACGACAAGAGTCGCTTATTGTAAACATGTACTGATGTATACTCACATTATAACACAAATAAATAAAAGGTGTTTGGATTTTCCCCTTACTTTAAAACGAATGCTTAGTTTGTGGCTCATTATTAATAATGAAAAAACTAATGAAAAAATTAACAAAATGAATAACAGGGTTCCCACTCTTTCATGAACACCAGATTCAAGGACTTTCAAAAGCACAATTTACTTTATATCAAGCACCTATCAAATTCACACGCCAGCAAATGTAGCATCATAAAAGACCTCTTACAGTACTTAACATTTCACTCATACTTAACATCTACATTAAAAATTTCAGAGTAACAAGCTTTTGAATGTGTAGGTTTCATAAATTTAGACCATTTTGAGCAGTCGTGTTCAAAGGACTTCTGACTTTATCAAATACTGATAAAAATGTATTTTTGCATCAGACTGTTTTTTGCTGTGATTCTTGTAAAAGATTTATTTTGAAATTTTAACTTTATTTTAATTTGAAAGAATTTCTCAATTTTTAAATTAATAAAAAATAGTTAAACAGGGCTCCTCACTTTTCTTTTTAGGAGCACAGTCAAAAATTTCAAAAGCATTTTTCTGGCATTTTTCTAACTTTATTGAAAGTATTTCATCTCTTGTAAAATTCCAGAAAAAAAAAAAAAAAAAAAAAAAAAAATATATATATATATTTTTTTTTTTTTTTTTTTAATTTCTAATTAAAACAACAGAATATGGATAAGTTACCAATCAAATGAAATCAGTATAAAAAACTGGAGGTGGCACAGACAAAAACACAAAAGTGGCTTGTAGGTGTATTTTCAGATGGTTTAATGAGGCTCACCGGTCACATGAGTGCAATCAAATTCATAACTTCATGTTGAGGTTAATGTTTTATATATAAAATTTTGAATATAGAAATACTGAATGATTTCAATAACAGAAAAGATGCTTTAAAATGAAAATAAAACTGCCAGTAGGTGGCGGCAAGTCACTGATTATATCACCGAATTGTTCATTGAATTGATTCGTTCGAATGGATGATTCATTCAGGAACGAAGCAAGTGACTGTCTTTATGAAGGTAATTGAATCAGATTCATTTAAAAACATCCATTCATGCATAAACGAAACAATGCTGTGTTTGAATGGAGATGTGCAGCAGCTCAGCTCTTACTTAGTTTGAAACAGTTTTCGTTGACGAAATAGAGCAAAATCAAGCAATAGTGTTCAGACAATGCAAGTCACTTAATATTAACTTCTTGTTAAGTGAACTGTTGTATTAAATTAATATCATTTGCAAACTCCCTTAATCAATAAATCTGTCTCTCGTTCATCGCGATCTTCCATTATAACCAATGCAGCTCATCCACAGACGACTGGTTATAGGCGTGGGGAGGGGCATTTTTACTGCATGATTAATATGAGCAGCACGACACAGCAGTTTAAATGTAATATTTATCCAGAAATGGATAAATGTTTATTCTGCTGTTAAAAATAAATAAAGAAACAGTGTAGGAGAGTGGTTATCGTGCAAACAATGCGAAACAATATATTTGCGCAGTGTGCGCATGTAAAAAAAAAAAAAAAAAAAATTCAAATTTGAAGCTTGTGACAAACACGCACATCAACACGATCACTTTACTTAGCGTTCATGTAAACACTGCATTCAGATTCATTAATCGGAATTAATTCAGTCAGATTGAACCAAAAATTATGCATGTAGTTGTGTTCAAGGAATCAACATATGTCTGTGATACATTACTCACCGTTGTAAAAACACGTTGTGAGTACGTTAGAAACCTTTGAAGCTCCCCGCAGCGCAAACACAAATATGCTGATAGGGTCATTTGCACTGATGCTCGTAAATATTTTTTCACAAATGCACTGCTTCTCCATAGGTTCATGCAGAGCTGCGCAATGTGCGCATCAGCTCCCATGCTAAGATTTTTTTCTTGCGCTACCCCACCTCCACCCCAATCATTTAATTTTCAACTGCTCATATAGGAAAATGTTTGAAATAGCACCATTCTACTAAACAAAATTTATTTCAAATTTATTTCAAGCACTTTCAAGGACCTATATTTGTTTTCAAGTACTTTCCAGGCCTTGAACCCATGTGTCTGATATTCAAGTACTTTTAAGAAGCATGAGAACCCTGATTAATTGTGTAGAGCTATGACAAAAAGAAGAAATGTTGAGTTACTTTAGTAAAGTACTTGCAGTAACTATTATTAGAGTACTGAGGAAAATCTGCATGGATTTAAAAGCTTAAGTAAAATTATTATTTTGCATACTGTAATGTGTTTAAGGAATGAAGAGTAAGAGTAAAGATATGTTTTCTGCAGAAAAAAAACTTTGTATTCATGCTGTCCTGTGAGGGGGAAAAAACTCAGTACTTCACATTTGTACAGGAACACATGAGGTATGATTTTGTTTCACTCCACCACTTTATTTTGCAAATGAAATTAATAAAGTTTATTGTTAGAATATTAACAAACTTCCTCTTCTGGTGAGAGTATGTTGTTTTTTTTGCTGCCGCTTCTTGCAGGAACTTTTTGTTTGTTTATTTTGTTTTGCTGTGCTGTTTTTATTGTCTTTCTCTCTTCTGGATCTATACCTTCATTTTACTGGACGATTTGACTTTACTGTTGTAATTCTTCTGTGCATTATAACTCTGCATTGGACAACTCCTACTCATTGCTGACTAGACATCGAAATCACGCCACTCTGCCAGTGGTATATGGGACACTCCCGCAGTGTGTGGGGGCACCTGCTCTTTGGGGCCCAGTCACGGGACATTCTAAAAGGCAGTGTTCCGAGACACTGCAAAAGACGTGAGCCGTGAGTGTAAAGGTAGTGCAGTAGAGCGGGCTTAATGTTTAAAAAAATAACAACTAGGGAATATCAATTTTTCTCACATTTCACTTGTCATAAACACTCTAGGCCTACTTCTAAGACAACCACACCATAATCAAAGTGGATATTTTCACACTTAAAGTGGCTTATGGAAAGAAATGTAAGTGTGTGCACAATATAATTTGCTCCCTCATTTTACTAAATCGTGTGCACAGCTTACTAACTCGTTAATTGATTTGATTCAACTCAATCCAGGTCACGATTTGGTAATATCGTGTGCACGACTTAGTAAAATGAGGGAACGAATATAATAATAATAATAAATATAGCTGCAAGCAGCAATTGCGGGGCCAAGCACAACAGAGGCAGAATGAGGACCTAAGCATGGCAAGGAGCAATAGACAGACCTCAACAATGAGTAATTAAAGCCATTTTAGGATGATATCAGTTGAAATGGCTGAAAAATCATAAATACAACCAATAGTAATATAATTTAATGGCTTATCACTTTGAAAACAGCACCACCTGTTGGTCCAAACTGATGTGATGTGTTCTGTGTGAGGTGACAATGACAGACACAAATTTTGGTGCCATTATCTCAAAGCTTTACAGAGATACAGCCTCAGAATCATTTTGGCATCAAGCCTAAAATTTGTAGTGGCGCTGTACGAAAATGGTTTAGTCTATTGACACGAAATCCAAAACTTTGAGTCAGGACAGTCTGAAGATGACCTGACACAATTTTGGTGAAAATCAGACCAACGGTCTAGGAGGAGTTCGAACAAGTAGGTTTTGTACATTAATCAAAATGGTGGAAAGGAAGTTCAGCCAAGTATGGTATAATTGGTATGTATGTTGTCGGCATGACCCAAGGAATATTTTGAGACCAGTTTTATTACAGTAGGCTAATCCAATCACAAGTTATTAGCATTTTTGGAAATTTCATTATTAATGTTTAATAAATGGTGTATTACTTCTGACCAGTAGGTGGCGCTGTTACCAAATTGATGTGGCGTGGTCAGGGTGTGGTGATAATAGCACATATAAAATTTGGTGTCAATATGTAAAAGTTTTGCAGAGATACACCCTCAGATGTAGTTTAGCATCTTTCCAGCAAATTCGTTGATGCGCTAAACGAAAACCGTTTCGTGTATCGGCACAAAATTCATAACTTTTTGCCAACGCAGTCTGAAGATGATCTGAGTCAAATTTGGTGAAGATCGGACTAAAGGTCTAGGAGGAGTTCGAAAAAATAGGTTTTGTACATTAATCAAAATGGTGGACAGGAAGTTTGGCCAATATTGGCATTATAGGTATCAACGTTCTCGGCTTGACCCAAGGAATCTATTGACATCAGGTTCATGACAATAGGCTAATGTAAGCAGAAGTTATTAGCATTTTTGTAAATTTCTTTATGACTTTTGACCACAAGGTGGCACTGCCCCGAAACTTTTTGAGTACTGTCAGGGCATGGTGCCGAAGACACATACCGAGTTTTGTAACGATACGTCAATGCGTTCGTAAAATATAGCATTTTTGGACAAAATTCAATATGGCCGACACGCAAAATGGCTGACACGGGAAAATTAGATATGGTTGGACTCGGCATGATGCACCGAATCTAAAGAGACCAGTTTCGTGATTTTTGGCCTAACTCTTGAGAAGTTATAAGCAAAAATATCCATTTTCTATATCTCCTGACCACTAGGTTGTGCTGCGCGGAAACACTGCAGGTAGCCTCAAAGTCATGCTTGTTATTACACACACCAAGTTTGGCCTCAATACGACAAACCGTTGTGGAGATATAGCCTCACATCCATTTTGCGTGCTTTCCGTACGAAATCGTTGCGAAATCGTTCGTGCGTCATTCGAAAACAGTTTGACTAATCAACTTGAATTCCATAACTTTTTGCCAGCATGGTCTAAAGATGATCTGAGCCAATTTTGGTGAAAATCAGACAAACCGTCTAGGACGAGTTCAAAAAAGTAGGTTTTACGAACAAAAGATAGAAAAAAAAATAGAAGAAAATAAAAAAAACAAAACCTTACGATTTTTGAATTTTGGACTTCGTCCGACTCGGCATGAGCCAAGGATTCAGAGGAAAAAAGGATTTTGATTCTGTGCCTTACGGTTCAAAAGTTATTAGCATAAAATTATTGAAATTTTGGACAGGTGGTGGCGCTAGAGAGTTTGAGTTAGAGACTCCAAACTTGCTATGGTCAATGATGGGACTGTCCTCTATCAGTGTGCCAAATTTCACAACTTTCCCGCAATCGGTTCTATGGGCTGCCATAGACTTCCAGAGCGGAAGAAGAAGAAGCAGAATAATAAGAATTCTAACGGATACAAAAGGTGCCATCGCACCTTCGGTGCTTGGCCCCTAATAATGAAGTACGGGGTTTTCTTTAGGCTACTCAGAAAAAAAAACACACGCACACAAAGAGAGTCTTGATCTGGTAAACCTTTTTTAGTCATAGCCAATTACAGCATCATTTTTTCTAGATTTTGGCACTTTTTCATGTTGTTTGAACATTAATGTGTGTTGACAGTGTATGTACAAATCTACCCTATTATAAAAATCCATGCAGTGGTTTTTAATTAATCTGTAAAAATATCCCCTTTTTCAAATCCAGCCATTCTCAGATGCCTGTCGGTGTGCCGTCACACCCACAGAGGCCACTCCCACCATAGTTGATTGACATGAGCTCTTACCTCAGACCAGCTGTCACAGTCCAGTAACTTTCCATCTTTTGATGCCAGAGCAGGGATGTAAGTTAGACAAGAATATCTCCGATTGAGGTGTTGTGTTGCTGGATGTAATAATGAACGTAGTGGTCATCATTTACTCCCAACATCTGAGCCGCTGAAGATGCAGTGGATTACATTTGTTTGTGAATGGAATGCACCTTCCGATCTACATATATCCGTCCATATTAGACTGAAAAGCAATATCAAATACACACCTAATATAGACTACATATGCTATTCAATAATGTCAAATGCATCAATGCAATGATAATTCAACACATTCATTACTGATAAATCAGTTTAGTAAATGGAGGGACAGACTCAGGTGCTCAATAAATTTTCATGCATGACATCACTGCTGGTGGGAGGGGCCCCATCTCCTTCGCGGGGGGCTTCTCATGGAGGACGAGAAATGGCTTAGGTATAAACAAATGAATAAATGCAAAAATGCAGAAATAAATGTAAAAATACACAAATAAATAAATAAATACATAAATGAAGAAATAAATAAGTTATTAAATGTAGAAATACACAAATAAATAAATAACTAATTAAATGCTGGAAAAAATAAGTGAAGATATGCATCAATGAATGTATGAATAAATAAGTTTGTCATTTTTAACTGTGCTATTTTTGTGCCATTTGTGTTATACTACATTTATTTCTACACTTATTTATGTATTTCTACATTTGTTTTTACATTTCTACATTTATTTCTGTATTTCTGTGTCCGTATGTTAATAAGGTAGGCGGTCCTAGCCCCTCTCAATGCAGGATTGGTTAAACAGGATTGTTACTTTACTTTAGCTGCATTTAGCCACTAAACTTGTTAACTAGCAGGTGATCGCAAAAATTCATAAAAAACCCCTTATACTCACTTCTCCTGTAAGTGAAGCTGGATCATGAATGATTTGTGCGAACATAGACGGATATATGTAGATCGGGAGGTGCATTCCCTTCACATACAAACGTAATCCACTGCATCTTCAGCGGCTCAGATGTCGGGAGTAAATGACGACCACTGTGTTCATTATTACATCCAGCAACACAACACCTCAGTCGCTCAATCGGAGATATTCTTGTCTAATTTACATCACTGCTCTGGCATCGAAACGAGGAAAGTTACTGGACTGTGACAGCTGGTCTAAGCTAAGAGCTCATGTCAATCAACTATTGTGGGAGCGGCCTCTGTTGGTGTGACGGCACAATGACAGGCATCTGTGAAAGGCTCGATTTGAAAAAGGGGATATTATTTTTACAGATTAATTAAAAACCACTGCATGGATTTTTATCATTATAGGGGAAGATTTATACATACACTGCCAACACACATTAATGTTCAAACAGCATGTAAAAGGAAACTTAGCATCCGATATCTGGATACATTCTGTTATACAAGTTTAAGAAAGTATCCCTCAAATCTGAGAGAACAATCTTTTGAAAAGGAAGCAAAGGCTTCACTATAGATGCACTGTCAAAATGAAATCTACCTGTTGGCAGCTCTAGCAGATACTGAGAATCCTTAATGTTCTCTGTTACTTTGGGAAGTAGAATATCCCAAAAGAAGGTCATAATCTGAAGGCCAAGGCAAGTTGCCCAGCTGTTGACTCTGCTGGAAGCATCTCATTATTTGCACCTCTATGTTATGGTTGTTATGTTGATAGCTTCCCAACATGCCATTGTGACGCTCAAATGAAAAACACCAAAAAGAATTCACTGGTCCATAATCGAAGATGCACTTCTTCAAATGTATGTGCAAGTGCATATTGGGCGTACAGTGCTGTGGTCCATATAGTCTCTCAAATTTATGAAGAAAAGTCTCAAGATAGGTATCTGGCTTTTCAATCTTTTCCAAAGAATACGGGAGCAGGAGTAGGACCAGTAGTAAGAGCAGCAGCAGCAGCAGCTGCGTGAGCAGGGCCGTGCACAGGGGGGTGGCCCGGTGGCTAGAGCCACTGCTACGGCTGAACAAAATATCCATGTTCTTAGAATTAGAATGTTTGATCAGATCTAATATAAGTAACACAACATTTGCTGTTGTTGGCACACTTTGTAGACTTTCTAAAAATAAAATCAGTTAACACCAATTTTAGTCAATGGTATCTTTACAGTTAAATTCCGTAAACTAGACTACGGTAAAGAACTGCACAATTAACAGTAAATTACTGACAACAGTGTTGCCTTTATTTATTTATTTATTTTATATTGAGTTATTTTCCTACTTTTTTCTTTATGGAAGTCATCAGATGACACTTTAAATCCAGACTACAATGCATTTCATGTTTTTTC
Organism: Cirrhinus mrigala; assembly: GCA_036247105.1. Lineage (NCBI taxonomy): Eukaryota > Metazoa > Chordata > Actinopteri > Cypriniformes > Cyprinidae > Cirrhinus > Cirrhinus mrigala. Next base: position 276,672 of record JAMKFB010000189.1, on the reverse strand, counting down.
ACAACCATAAATAATTATTGCACATGCACCTGTGGAACAGTTTGTGTAAATGTTTATATGAAATAAAAACAGTTGAAAATGTTATGTACGTGTTATATATATTATGTGTATGTTGCGTTGCATATCTGCATGAAAACCATAAAACAGCATATTTCATGTGTTTTGTGAATATTGTAATTTCATAGATAATAATAATAATAATACATTTTATTTATAAGCGCCTTTTTATAACACTCAAAGACACTTCATGGAGATAAACAATGCAACTGTGCAATGCAAGCACAATAGTGCAATGAATACAAATAAAACCAAAAGCAACACAAAGAAAACAAAATATGTACAAAGGGAAAAAATGAGATCACAGAGAGTAGGCTTTGGTGAATAAACAGGTTTTGAGTCTGGATTTGAAAAGAGAGAGAAAATCAATATAATGAATGTCCAGTGGCAGAGTTCCAAGGTACGGGAGCAGAGCAACTGAAAGCTCTAGTCCCCATAGTGCTGAGTCGAGCAGATGGCACAGTAAGGTGAATGGAAGAGGAATGGGAGGAAGTGGCAATGTGAAGTAGATCGGACAGATAAGGAGGGACGAGATTATGGATAGCTTTGATAGTGTACAGAATGATTTTAAATTAGATTCTGTATTTTATCGGAAGCCAATGGAGTTGCTGTACAACAGGGATGATGTGATAAAAAGAGGGGGTTTTGGTGATGATGCGGGCAGCTGAATTTTGGACCAGTTGGAGCTTATGGAGGGATTTCTGAGGGAGACAAAAGAGGAGAGAATTACAGTAGTCGATACGGGAGGAAATCAGGCAGTGAACACGAATAGAAGTGGAGTGGGCGGAGAGGGAGAGACGAAGACGATTAATGTTACGTAGATGGAAATAACCAGATCGAGTAATATTATTGATGTGAGATTGAAATGATAATGAGCTATCAAGGATGACAGCCAGACTCTTACCCTGAGGGGAGGAAAAAACTGAGGAGCCGTCAGTTGTGAGGGTAAAGCTGTAGACTTATTCAACTTCAGGAAGTTAAAGGTGAACCAAGACTTTATTTCATTTAGGCAGCTGGTGAGGGAGGAGGGTGGAAGTGAAGAGTTAGGTTTGCTAGATAGACAGAGCTGGGTGTCATTAACAAAGCAGTGAAAATGGATGTTATATTAACAAAAAATATTACCAAGGGGGAGGAGGTAGATGGTGAAAAGAAGGGGCCCCAGGACAGAACCCTGGGGGACACCAGCAGTAACAGGGGAGGACTGGGATTGAAAGGATTTAAGTTGTATGAACTGGGAGCAGCCTGAAAGACATGAGTGAAACCAGTCCAGGAGTGTGTGAGAAATCAGATCAGATCTCTTTCCTTTCCCTTCAACTACCTAAGAAATATGTTCTGAATATTCTATTTTGGACTGCTCTTTGTCTGACTGGTTTGACAAAGTCTGCTACTGGTTTTAGATCAATCTAAAAGAAAGTAGAATTGTATATGCGCTCATGTGCAAGTATCTACTTAAACTAAAAGCAGTAGCATAGGTTTACGCTTTCGAAAACACAGTAGACAGCACTGCATGCACCTTCTGTTTATTAATGACCATTTTTGTATGTACTTTGTAGTAGGTTTAACACGCTGCAGCTTGACCATACACGTCAAATGTCATTCACTTTGTACAAACAAATGTTCCTAACCTTTCCCTTAGGTAATTGTAAGCATCCAACCGTGATATGCTTTTACCACATCTCTCATGCTGACATGTCTGATCAGAGAATGTGAGTGGAGTGGAGCAGCAAGAACTTCCACTCCGTGCTCAAAGCATCTCGTAATTACTTCGCTCCAGCTCCACTCCGGGTTTACCATTTCCTGCTCCTCGCTCCCTCTTTACTTACTCCCCGCTCCGTGTTCACTCCATGGAAAAAGTTTGTGCTTAATAAATTCTCCACTGTAAATATTCTTGTAAATCTGTAAATAATAAATCTATAAATATTAATATTATTATTTTGAAATATTACAAACCTGTGCAGATTCAAGTTGCAATAAGTGTAAAATAAATACACAATACTAGATTAACCCACAGAAAACCCAATACTAGAAAAACATCAACAGGCTTTATTGGAACAGTAGCTAATATTAGGCTATCGTTTAACTATCTTTTGAACAACATAAAATAAAAAATGCTGGATGAAGCTACTTTCAGAAAAACAAGCTTTTGTAGAGTTTCAGGTGTCAAGCATATGCGATTAGTGCTGGATACGAGGCCAATAATAGAAAACACCCTTTCTACACTTGCTGAGCTGCTGGAGATGCTAAATATGCATCTTGCTTTGTGTGAAAGTTGGAGGAGTATAACAGAGTTGTCCTTCCAGAAGCGTAGGACATCAACGTCAGGGTTCATTCTTGGCATTGCGATATATTGTTCGACTTTACCTTTCATGCCTAGTACTGCAGATGGATGTGTCAGTAGCTATGTATCCATCACTCTGTTTTAATGCGCATTTTGAAGTATGGCATCAGAAACAAGCAACAGAAATGCCAAATGTAGAATAAAAATCCCTTAATTCGCAAGAAAGTTTTTATGCTCGCTTGAGGTGGTTTTTGATTTGTGCAAAAAAGGCTTAACGCGAATAATGGAAGATGGAAACGTATTTGCCGAATAAATTCCTCTATGCGCATCAAAAAAGGCATGTGACTTTGTGCTATGGAACAACAAAACTGGACCGATGTCGTTCCACAGCATCTGAAATATTGTTATGGTCATTCTGAAATGCCTGAGCAAAATCTGTCATCAAAGTATTTCTGTATAATTGTCTCCCATGAACTGTCTTATATGACTCTTCCCAAACAGCAGGCATCCCCTTCCAAAAGCAATGACGGATTTTTTTTTGTTTAGTCTGCTCGCTCTGAGGCACAAGTAATGTATAAGAAATAAAAACGATCATATCCAGTGGCTTCTCCTACTTTTCTTAGTGATCAGGAAGATCAGTTTATCAGGAAGTGATGATTTTGCTGTCTTTGACTCGTTGGATGGAAATGGTGCTTGTTTGGAAATGTTTTATGCCATATTAAAAGTTAAATTTGCAACTTTGGATGGAAACCCGGCTACAGTTGTGTATGACTTAACAACATATTCATGCAATAATACTTGAGATTTTGACGCATTTGTTATAGTTTACTTCCTTGAAATAGTCTATAGGAAATCTCAAAAGAGCGAGGAATCACAGAAGTGAGATTTGTGACAGTGGCAGTGAATGCTTATTTCAAATACGCTCGTTTTACCCATGATAATTAATTTTTTTTGTAATGATGCTTGGGGTCTTTTAGTCACAATTATCTTTTTTAGGGGGTTTATATTTTCTTGCCAAAAAAAGCACTTCTTAAAACAGCTATTATTGTTAGCACAGCTGCTGCTTCTGCTTCTGCTGCTGCTCCTGCTGCTTCAGTAGAATTTTTTTTTGCATAGAAGAGCTTTCTGTGCCTCTGCATAGTCCTTAACAGTGTATTTCCTGTATTTATTCTTAACGCTCAGTCACTCAATCTTTTTCAGAAGCTCCGTGATCTAAGATCGATCTTCGTTTTTGTTATTAAACACATGATAACCCCCTGAACACTGATCAACTACTGACTGCAGTGGTTCAGATCTGCTCAGATATCTCTCTATTGGCATATGTAATGCATCTCCATGAGTAAAGAGTGCTATTGTGTGTTTTAAGACATTTCCTCCAAAATTCTCCTTGATCCATTCCACAGCTTTTCTTTTCTCTTTTGTGAAATGCTCACCCATTTTGATCACCAGCAGAAACACATCAAGATTTGTACGCTGTAATTTCTTCTCTATTTGAGTTTGAGCATCTGTAATCTTCTCATCTGTATCAGGGAGTCCTACAGTGTCGATCACAGTGATCGTTTGTCCGTTTACCACTGTAATTTCTGTTGTACAGATTTTGGTCACAGGTGGTCGATTACTCCTTTGAATTGCCTCTAGTGTTCCTGATGTCGTTGCTGACCACTGCCTGTCTGACCTTGAGTTGGTTTTTTTAATAAAAGCTGCATATGGATCCGCACGTCTCCCTCGCTTCATTACAGATTCATTTACATTTAAATTATTTGCTGACGTTGGCATTTGACAACTTTCCAACTTAACTGAATATTTATCATTTTATTCAACTATGCAACTACTCAGTGAACATTTGAAAAGCTGTTTCTGCTGCATTTTCCTTAAAAAATGAGAGCCACCTTTTACTATCAACAGTGGACAAAACCACAGAATATCATTAATTTATTATAGTTACTTTACTTTTACTTTTTTTCTTCATGTTTTGTTGTCTTTCACCATTTTAATTTTGCACACAGTAAATGCTTTTGCAATACATATGTAAAAATATTTGTCATGTTAAACAACTAAAACTGAAACTGACACAGAGAGAAAATATTACCAAAGACAAACTTCATACATGCACACACACACAATTGTTTAATTTCTTATTCCTTTCTTTCTATTTAGAACAAATTATTTATGATTTCCACACTTGTCACACGTTGTTGGAGAGGAGAAACTCGAAGGAACCAAGAGATCAAAGAAACAGCGTTTTAATAAATCCAAAAGCATTAACAAAACAAAAACAACCACATAATACAACCCTGGAGGCCAGTAACTGAGGGAGACATGGAGAGCCTCCAGGGCGCATCAGGGAGCTCGGGGCACTGGAGGGCGCTCAGGAGGAGCAGACTATGCATGCAAGTCAATGATAATCCCCTTCATCAGTAAACCAGCTGCACTTTCTCCTTTTTATCATCTTGGATATCATCCTTTTACTTCATGATGCAAGGTGCCATTCATTACTTATTAGCAGTATTTATCAAGTTGAACAAATAGCAGGACAACTAATATTTGACATGAACCTAAGTAGAACATAAACCTGTGAAACATTTCTTTATTTTCTCATGAGTATCACATAATATTAGCACAGCAACAGAGTGCAATTAGATGAACATCAAAACTGCCACTTTGAATTAATGAATGTAAATTCTGGTTTGGTTTTGTAAAACAGCATTTTTAATCAAAACAGAATTGACACTATTGTATTTTAAGAGGGTTTATTTATAAAGCCTATCCATTTTTCTAAATATTAAGAAAGAAAGTCTATCTTTAATATGAGTCATAAACAGTCAAGAAGCCTTTGAAGTGTTCAACATAAATGGACTTAAACAGTGTTTAACAAAGTGGTTATTTTTTTAGCTATTATTTTTACCTCAAAATTTTATTATAAAAGTTAACTTTTATAACTATTAATGAATATAATCAGCAGAAATACATTCATTAACAATTTATATATTGAAATTTAGTTATATTTTAAACATGCAATGATAATAGGGACAGCTTTAGTTTTATGAAAATATAAAATAGGTACACAAGGAGTCACTTTTAAGCACTTTCATAAGTATGAATAAGAAAACTTACTTGATGCTGATTTGGTTATAAATTTCTGTTAATCTCTGACCAGTTGTCTGACCGTGATGAGCTGCTCACTGATGAGGAGAGGATGTGCATGTGTATATATATATATGCATATATATATATATATATATATATATATATATATATATATATATATATATATATATATATACATATACAGTATATCAGTCTAAAAGTAGATACATTTTCCCCTTCTTCTTCTTTAGAATGATCAAACATGCCCATTGCAAATAAAACAGTGTTTCCTGTAAATGGAGGCTGTTCTTGTAAGTCAGTGTGATAGAGCTACTTATACGTCTTCCCATTCCTCTCCTTCGAGAACTAGCTCTATCACACTGACTTGCAAGAACAGACTCCATTTACAGGTTTACTATTTGCTGGTGTTCGAAATGCCATATTATCATACTACTATTCATCGTCGTGTATGGTTCTTTAGACGTCATGAGGACGAAACGGGGACGTTCGTGGGGCATTCATGAAACATTGTGGGGACCCATAGTGAACGTTTGCTACAGGTAATTTTAACATATGTAAACATGTCATTAGTCAGATCAGACAAAATTGAACTACCGAAGGAATAAACACAAGCAATAGTACGTTAACAATATTTTTTTTATTTGTTAAAATATGTTCCTTTTTTTCGTTTGTTTGTGTGTGTGTGTCTGTTGTCTGTCATGTGTTCCAGATGTTTGGTGTTATCCAGGTCTGATTCCACCCTTATGTTTGAAACCTAAAAAAATATAAATGAACTAAAAATCAGCAGTGGTTTTAAACCTTGACTTCATTTTCACATAATGACATAATATTCTATCAATAACTAAATCAACTGACTACTCATTATATGCGCGAATGTGACCTGCTTGCGTAGAATTTCCCAATTGATAGCCTACCTCTTATGATTTTTAAGCCATTGTTCATTTTCTATGTGCGTTATCAAAAATGCACTTCATACAAAAGCACCAGCATATCACTGTTTGTTCATGTAGTGTTGAAATTTCAATCAATGTAAACTTATGCCTTATTATTTAACAATAATAATAATGTCATTATATAAAAGCATTATATAAACTTGTTTAAAAAAACTGACCTGAAGCACACAGATTGCTTAGACAACACACAGCAAATGTTACAATGCGGACCTAATAGGACGTTCGCAACGTCCATTTGCTAGGATATGGGTGTCTCAGTGTGTGTTTTTTTTTTTTTTTTTTTTTTACATACAAAAACCTTTATATGTACTCATACATACATTTAAATACACCTATACCTGCACAGTAATAATTAAAGATACCAATGTAAGTTGCTAGTGTTAATCATTCACAGTGCGGTGTAAATATCAAACAATTGCTGCCTACTCCTCAGACATTAAAGCGAGTTATCTGTTATGTTGGAGTGTCTTAGGGTGAACAGATCAAAATCGGTGGGGGGGGGCTACCTGCCGCTGGCGAACCGAGATAGAAGGAATAGTACATATGTGACCATATAGTGGGACCCTACAAAGAGACTTCCTGAGCTGGCAGCCCATCTAGATAATTAAGTAGTGGTCTCCAATGAATATAAAACCTGTCAGTTGCGTCCAAATTTTTAGAGTTCCGACTACAACCGGGTTAGACGTGAAACTTGTTGGGGAGAAGGGCAACATGTTACATGTTAATGCTAGCAGCGACGAGGAGCAGGAGGCTGACTCACTCTGGCACCAACTAGATTGAGGGAAAGTAAACCAAGATATTATCTTATGCACATTGGCAGCCCAGTAGTAACCAATAAGATTGGGTAGACCCAGTCCCCCAGCCGATTTATGCCTAGAAAGCATTGTACGGCTTGCCCTTGGCCGTTTACCAGCCCAGATGAATGATGAGACAATATCATTTATAGTTGTGAAATAGGACTTGGGGAGGAAAATGGGGAGGCATTGAAAAACATACAAGTATCTTGGTAATATATTCATTTTTATAATTTGTATCCTACCGGCTAAGGACAACGGAAGGTAATTCCATCTCTGTAAATCGGACTTGACCGTCGTTGTTAATGAAGTGAAATTTTGCTCTCGCATTGTTCGTAAGGATTGTGTAACTGTAATGCCAAGGTATTTAAATCCTGTATTGGCAATTTTAAAGGGTATAGTTGATGGTGATATGGCTATGGCTAATTGGTTTATTGGCAAGTATTCACTTTTAGAGATATTTAGCTTATATCCCGACAGACGACCAAAAACATTCAGCAAAGTCAGTATACGTGGAATGCTTGTTAATGGGTTACTTACATAAAGAAGCAGATCATCTGCATATAACGAAACTTGATGCTTTATGCCCCATCTCTCAATCCCCCCAAGTCCCTCCTCCATTTTTAGAGCAGCCGACAACGGTTCAATCGCCAGCGCAAATAATAATGGGGATAACGGGCACCCCTGTCGTGTTCCCCGAAAAAGTGGAAACGGAATAGAACGTTGGTTATTTGTGCACACTGAGGCGCAGGGAGATGAATAAAGTAATCTGATCCATGATATTAAGTTAGTATTAAAACCAAACTGTCTCAGGCAAAAGAGGAGGTAGTCCCACTCCACCCTGTCAAAGGCCTTCTCGGCGTCAAGAGATATTATTGCCTCTGGGATGTTAGAGGAAGATGGAGAGAGGATGACGCCGAGAAGCCTTCTTATATTAGAGTATGAGTGTCTCCCCCCTATAAATCCCGTCTGGTCCTCTGAAATGATTTTGGGCATGACAGACTCCAATCTCCGAGCTAGAATTTTTGCGAGTATTTTAACATCTACCGAAAGGAGTGATATTGGTCGATAAGAAGCGCAGCTCAGTGGGTCCTTACCCTTCTTATAAATTAGAGAGATGGAAGCCTGCATAAGGGTGGGCGGCAGAGTGCCTCGATTAAATGAGTAGTTAAACATTTCAAGTAATAATGGAGCTAATTTATCAGAGAATTTTTTATAGAACTCGACCGGATATCCGTCGGGGCCTGGGGATTTGCCACTGTTCATTGAGTGTATTGCCTCTTTAATTTCTGAGAGAGTAAGAGCGGCGTCTAGTCTCAGATTATCCTCGGGTGACACTTTAGGTAAGTCCAATTTTCCAAAAAAATTATTTAGTTGGTTTTCATCTGTGAGGGATTCTGATGCATACAGTTGGGAAAAAAATGATCTAAAAGTGTAATTTATTCTGTCCGGGTTATCGGTTATTGAGCCTGACTCATCAGTTATCTGAGTAATTTGATTTGATGCTGCTTTTGCCTTTAGCTGATGAGCTAACAGGCGTCCAGCTTTGTCACCATGTTCGTACACTAATCCCCGAGAACGAAGAAGAAGCTGTTCAGCTTCAAAAGTAAGAAGGAGATCAAGTTCAGTTTGGAGTCTTATTCTTTTTTTATATAAATCTGGTGAATTTGCGGACGATAGTAAATTATCTAGATCTGCAATAGCTTCCTCCAGCTCCTTCTGCCGAGCTCTGCGCAATTTATTCGTATGTGACGTGTAAGAAATAATTTTACCCCTTATGTAGGCTTTAAGAGTTTCCCACAATATGGATGGGGAGGTTTCATCGTTCTTATTAGTTTCACAGAAAAAAGTGATCGATTCAGAAATATGTTTACAAAAGCTGTCATCTGCCAGCGAGAGAGGGTCTAGCCTCCAGTGCCTGAATCCCTTCGGCTTCATATTAAAGTGAAGGTCCAAGACCACTGTGGCATGATCCGACACTGTTATAGGTAGATACTGGGTGGAGATGATCGCTGGGATGAGCTTTTTATCTATCAAAAAATAGTCTATGCGTGAGAATGAACGATGTACGTGAGAAAAAAAAGAATATTGTCTTACAGAGGGATGTGAAAATCGCCATGGGTCCACCAATCCAAATTGACTCATAAAAGTGGAAAAGGCCTGAGACATTTTCATGACTGAGGTTGATCTTAGACTAGATCTGTCCAATGTTGCATCTAACACACAGTTCATGTCTCCTCCCATTATCAGAAGGTGAGAATCTAAATTTGGAATGGTAGCAAACAATGAGCTAACAAAATTATAGTCGTCCCAATTGGGAGCATAGACGGATACCAGGATTACCTGCTTTTCGTATAGCTTACCAGTAACAATAACATAGCGACCGTTCGAATCTGTCATTATTTTATCTGAGGCGAAATTTACGTTTTTTTCGGATTAATATAGCCGTCCCTCTTGATTTTATATTAAATTGTGAGTGAAAAATTTGGTTAATCCAAGGTCTATTTAATTTTCTATGGTCAGAGTTGCATAAATGCGTCTCCTGCAGAAACATTATGTCCACATTTAGGTTTTTGATATGAGTCATAATTTTTGTGCGTTTGATTGCAGCGTTTAGCCCACCAGTGTTTAATGAGCTAATCCTCACAGCTTGTCCACCAGCGGCACCCCCCTTGGTTACACTAGCCATGGACCAGCACCCGTGAAAAGATTGTCGGGTCAGTCTCAAGGAGTAAGCAGCAAACAGCAAGTGGGATCTTCTGTACAGAAACAGCCCAATGTAAAATGAATACACATACACATACACAAAACACAAAATACTCTAAGTCAATTGAAAACTTCCCTCCCCATCCCTTCTCCCCCATCCCACTCATCAAAACTAAAATCAAATAATCGTACTTCCCTTTCTGCGTCGTCTTTCCTCTTTTCCTTAATTTGTCCCAGATTCTGCAGCTTAAAGAACCAGTTGGGACCCCCAAAGTAATGAACGTGAACCTTAAGTTTTCCTTAACAGTTATATAATACGATTAAATATTTAGATTAAATACCTACAATTGAATCAGAGGTAACAGAATAATAGAATAATCATAATGATAATACAAGATGATAACAATAATAATGATACAAAAATAAATGTAGGGTAAAACTATATTATTAACCTCAAATTAAAATTAAATGGAGTGTAGCATACAACACTAACGTTAGCTTCTAAACCCACTGAACCAGAAACAGGGCTAAACTAGAATAGCATTTAAAAGGTAACAAAGTCCGAGCAATTCTTAAAGCTCTTTGAGATAATGCAATAACTCACTTAGTGAGTTTTTGTAAAAATGCAGCGCGCAAAAGCTTAGCAGGTTCCCGTCTTAATCTTGAGACTTTCCAATACGAAAACAGCTCCTCCTGTAAGGCGAAAGCCCGCTAGATTATCATGGTCCACATTAGCCGCGAGTAAAATAGCATTCAAACTAGTCGGGCCTCGAGGTCTGTTGATATTTGGCAACAAAAGTTGTGGCTTCTTCAAGAGATGAAAATCTCTTCTTTACTCCGCTCTCCAGAGTAATCTGTAAACGAGCCGGGAAGAAAAGTGCTGGTCGAAGAGCGAGGTTGTAGAGATCGGCCATCACCGCTCGATATTTAGCTCGTTCACTGGCGACTTCTGGTGTGTAGTCTTCAAAAATCTGGATTGGTGTCCCTTGGTATTGAAGTTTCCCTCGTCTCTTACGAGCCTCCCGAATGATCAGCTCCTTGGTTTGATAGCGATGAAGGCGGAGTATAACCGGTCTGGGCCATGATCCGGGTTGCGGTTTAGCGGTAAGCGTTCTATGTGCTCGATCCAGTTCAGGCGGAGATTGAAGGATCTGGTCGCCGAGTACCTTAGCCAATAGCTCGGCAAAAAAGCTCGTGGGCCTGGGTCCCTCGATTGATTCTGGAAGGCCGATTATTCTAATATTATTTCTGCGGCTGCGGCTCTCAAGATCAATCGTCTTCGCTGTTAGTTTAGCGTTGTGATCTGCTAATGCGTCACACCTCTCCTCCAGTGCTTGAATTCGTTGGTCTTGCAGTTCAGCATGGGATTCCAATGAGTCCATTCGTTGACCATGTTCTGTTATTGTTGTTTGCATTTTGTCAAGTCTCAATTCCAGGGCAGCGAATGTTGCTTTGAAGTCGGCTGCTATACTAGCTCTGTGGTCTTCGAGCATATTAGCTATGCTAGCTAGCGTTGTGCTACTACCTGTAGGAGAGGCGTCTGCTTCAGTCTTTTTGGACGCTTTTGATGCTTTTGACATTTCTCTAGGGTGTTCAAGGGTTTAATGTTAAATCTTCCACGCTTAGCTGGTTGGGGTTTTGAGAAAAAAGTACGTTTTCAAAGTTACTGCTGCGGGAGCCTGAGACAACGCTGCTTTCACATGTTCGCCCAAACCGGAAGCCCTCAGTGTGTGTTTTTACCATATGGAAATTCAATATTCAAAATGAATATCTGTCAATATTGTATATGTTTAAAGGGGTCATCGGATGCCCATTTTCCACAAGTTGATATGATTCTTTAGGGTCTTAATAAAAAGTCTCTAATATACTTTGATTAAAAATTCTCAATGGTTTTGTAAAACAACACCCTTTTTACCTTGCCAAAATCAGCTCTGCAAAAATCATCTCATTCTAAGGGGATGTTCCTTTAAATGCAAATGAGCTCTGCTCACCCCGCCCCTGTTTTCTCTCTGTGGAAAGACGATCTTGTTTACATTAGCCGCATTTAGCCGCTAAACGTCCTAACTACCGCATTATAAGGAAAGGCGATCCCAAAGATTCATAAAAAAACGCTCACTTCTGCTGTAAGTGAAGCTGGATCATGAATGTTTCGTCGAACATAGACAGATATATGTAGATCGGGAGGCACATTCCATTCACAAACAAACGTAATCTATTACATGTTCAGCATGTTCAGTAAATGACAACCACTATGTTCATTATTGCATCCAGCAACACAACACCTCAATCGCTCGATCAGATATATTCTTGTCTAACTTATATCCCTGCTCTGGCATCAGAACATGGAAAGTTACTGGACTTTGACAGCTGGTCTAAGGTAAGAGCTCATGTCAGTCAACTATTGTGGGAGCGGCCTCTGTGGGTGTGACGGCAGAGGAGGGGCTTACGCTAGATGAGGTCGGCAGAGCAGCTCCCCTCCACGGCGGCTGCTCAGTCGGAGGCCAACGCTGAACTGGCGGCCAAGAGTATCGGGTTGGTTGTGCGCAAGCCGCCTTCCCCCGAGCCCTCGCGGCTGGATGATTGGTTTCCTTCTTCCCAGAGGTCCATGAAGAGCTCACTAAGACGTGAAAAAAGCGCCTTACAGTGCCCGTACACGTCCGTGTTCTTCCCTCCTCACTACCCTCGAGGATGGGGCAGCTAGGGGGATGTTCCCCAGGTGGAATGTGCAGTTGCAGTGCACTTGTGCCCGCAAAATGCCGGCACCTGGAGGAATCGTCCGCGTCTCCCGTCCAAAGCCTGTAAGCTTTCGTCGGTTCTCGCTGCGAAGGCTTATAGTGCGGCGGGCCAGGCTGCCTCTGCGTTACACGCCATGGCCATCCTGCAGGTCCACCAGGCACAGGCGTTAAAACAGCTGCACAAGGGTAGGCCTGACAAAGGGGTTATGCAGGAGCTACGTACGGCGACCGACTTTGCTCTCCGGGCGACTAAGGTCACGGCACGGTCCCTTAGTCAGGTGATGGCTACTATGGTAGTCCAGAAGTGCCATCTCTGGCTGAACTTGGTGCAGATGGCCGACGCCGACAAAGTACGCTTTCTCGACGCGTCCGTCTCCCAGGCCGGCCTCTTTGGCGACACTGTCGAGGACTTTGCCCGGGAGTTCTCGGCAGTACAGAAGCAGACTGAGGCGATTAAGGCACATCTTGCCCCGGCGTGAGTCCACCAAGCCGCTGGTGGCTAAGCCTTCGTCTGCTCGTCGCCGAGGGCGCCCCCCTGCGGGTTCTACACCTGCTCCACCTCCGCCTCCACCACCTAAGAAGTCTATGGCTCCTCAGCGAGGGCGTCAAGCTGGCCGTGGGAAGGGGGCGCAGCCCGCTGGTCAGGCGTCGAATTCAACAAGAACAACCCTGAGACGGGCGACCCGGAGATGGGAGAGATTGCTCTGCGGGGGACTTCAACATCTGCGCCCCTGGTATCCTTGCTGCTGCCCGTACCCACCCATTCACAAAAAGAGCAATTTTCTCTATCTCTGGGTCATTCTCCCTGGATTCAAGTTCTGAGCGATGCTCTGCATCCTCAGACTCGGACTCGGTTTTTAAACTTACAAGAAAGTCAGGGATGGAAGGTGTATGCTGTCCCTTGCAGTCCGACTTTTCGGTGGGACGCGACGCCTCCCACGTTGAGTCACCTTCCTCCCCATGGCTGCCCCACCGTCGGTGGGTCTCTCCCTCCGTTGATCCCACTAGATCCCATATATATTATATATATATGAACACCATACAAGGGTTGATGTGTTTTAACTAAATTGTATAATTTATTATACAGGTCAGCAGCCCTTTTGAACTTGTAGGCATGGACCTTATAGGGAAGCTGACCCCTACTGAGGATGGACATGAGTATATCTGCGTTTTGATTGACTGCTTTACAAAGTGGCCCCAGGCTTACCCTCTTACCCTCTCAGATCAATGTCAGCCTGTGAGGATACGAACTGCACTGTAAAATTATTCTACCAGTTTGAGGCCCCCAAAAGAATTCTCACTGATCAAGGAAGGGAATTTGTCAATACTGTACGCTTCATGATATATGTTGTTGTGAATGGAAATGTTTTTTCCAGTCTATTTTTTTTACATGGTATATATTCAACAATTTAAACACAAAAATGTTGTTCACTGCAATTCAAATTATACAGATTAGTAATATGTTTGGAAATATTTACATTTTATTGCACTTTACTTCCTTTACCCCTCATGAATGTCTGTACTATAATGACGGAAATTACTTTCAGATAAATAGAGATGTATGCACAATTTTGGGGATTCAAAAGAGCTTGTGTGCACCCTATCATCCACAAACCAATGGTCTGGTGGAGAAAATGGATGGGACAATATAGAGGTAATATGTGGATTTATTATTATGAATACATTTTTCTTAATTGTTAAATCTTGCATCTATACTACATCTCTCTTTTTCTCTCTCTTTCTATATGTATATGTGTGTGTGTGTGTGTGTGTGTGTGTATGTGTAACTTCATCTGAATACAATGTGACGTCTGAAAAACTAGAGCCCTGGGAAAACTGGTCAACTCTAAACCAAAGACATGGGATCAGTATTTGGATGCTGTAATGTTTGGACTTCGGACCAAAAAACAAATGACAACAAAACTCTTTCCGTTTTTCCTCATGTTTGGCAGAGAGGTGCGATACCCTTCAGAAATCCCTGAGGACTACCAGGTTTGACAAAATAATAAACTTTTATCATCTCTACCACTTCCAAAAGAAAGATTGTTGATTTTTTTTTTTTTTTTTTTTTTTTTGATGTATTTCAATAATTAACATTTTTTTGTTGTAATGTGCAGGTTGACAATGCAGTGGAGGAAGTCATGGCAAAAGAAGAGGTATTTTGTGGGCTAAAACGGCAGGAACAAATTCTCCAAATTTTACAGAAACAAAATGAGGAAGCAGTAGGAAAAAAAGGAAAAAAATGAGTGAAAAAACGGAGGGCACTGTGTATAGCACTGGGGATCTGGTATGGAGACAAAACATTAGATCCCAGCAGTGTAAAGGGGGGAAGCTTGATCGTGACTTCCTTGGTCCGTTCACAGTGACCAAAGTTGAGGGGAAATCTGCTGATCCTGTGGATAGCTGTGGCAAGGTTTTCCCCAAGGTCAGCACAGATCATCTGAAACCATATATAGAGGAGATGCCAAGAATCCCTCATAAAATAAAGTCCTCTGCCGCTGCCACTTCCATCATTACTCCCACCTCTGCCACCAGTGCCTCCTCTGCTTCTGTGTTTTTTTGGGACATAGCACGAACTGCCCCCAAGCAAGAATGGGAGAGTGAGGTAAAAGACACAGTTTAACAGTGCTTTCTAACGGGTTTGATTGTGAGAATTTAGTAGCTTATTGTCAAGTTAAAATTATGATAGAACAGTTATGATAGATATTAACAAACACTTTGTGTAGAGTATAGTTGTACAGTTAGTATGTAGTTTAGTTAGTATGTACTGAAATATATGTATCATTGATGCACGGATGGTGGTTATATCCGCGGGCGCTACGGATAATCCGCAGGTCGGGTGGGTTGGGTAATAAAAAATACATCCTGATTATTTGCGGCTCGGTCGCGGGTGGATGTGATAAATCAATAATGACGCAAATATTAACTACATTTTCTAAAATATTAACCTGTTTTAAATTCTTTTTTTCATCAGGCAAACTATTTCATATTTGTGTGTGTCTGTTTGTGTGTTCACCTGTTCGAAAAGTGACAGAAAAGGTGACATTCCAGATCAAGTTTGAAGGGAGTTACACCTGTGTTAATGCTATTGAGTAGGGTAATATGCAGTGGTGTAGTGCAGAACCTGTGTATACCAATTTCTTTATCAGTCGGCTTTGCGTACACCCACTTCTAAATCCCCTCTGATATGCATCATTCGGTAGTGTCCTGCATTAGCCAAAATCATGACAGGCCACCATTTCTAATTCAGTCGTATGTGAATAAATGCAAATATTCGCTCAAAACACCCAGTAAAGACGGTAAGCACCGTGGCGCCAGCTTTCTTTGAAATATGTTTGATGATTGCGCCAGATGTGCTGCCTGTCAAGGGAGGCACGCAGAGTAGTAAAATTAATAATTATTATTGATTACTAATTTGAATCAGTACATTATAACGAAAACAATACCTTAAAAATTAAAAGAATTAGATTTTTACGATCCGAAATTTCTTAAACTGGGTGAACCCCTGTAAACTTTTCCAGTAGGCATTGAAACACCCAACCGATTTCATCAGAGATTGCGGAGAGTCACGTCCAGATGTCAGTTAACGTTACTCTTTTCAGCGTGGATTTGGCTTAGAGATATTAAGCTTATATACGTGTGCAGCGATGTGCAGATCAGCTGAATCAATCTGCTGTTAAAAATGAACCATCCATTCATCATATCATCATGCAAAACTAAGAATTAGAATAATTGTAAATGACGATCAGGTGTGAGTCGGGTATGGTTATCCAAATCAGAGAAAAATACAAGTGCGGGTTGGTGGCGGGCGGATAATTTATTTGAAGCTGCGGATTCGGGTGACGTTTGAGCTCATCCGTGCATCTCTAATATACATGTTTTGTTTGGATGATGTTTTGTTTTGTTTTTATTTCAAGGTCATGAATTCATACCTACTCATTCTTGTAAGAAAATATAACAAGAAAAATCAAGAGCAGGCCCTGTTTATTGATTCCTTCAAAACGTCGGAAATATGGAAAAATAAAAAAAAACAAGCTAAAGGTAATAAAACAGATGAGTATTCTTGCATGTGGTTGTCATAAAGCCAGCACATAATAATGGTGTAATATTGTGAGTGCAACAGATTATGTACAGTTTGTTACAGATTGATCCTGCAAGGTTGTTTTGGGTATTGTGAATGAACACTATCACTGGATGCTCATGGTGAGACTTAAAAAAACAGATCAATCCTTTGTTGTTGTTGTTGATGATATTATCAACACATTTTAGCATTAGGGTGATGTACCAAGAGTTGTAATGTGACAGTTTGATGTGTGTTGTAAAATTTCAGGTAATTTTCCCAAAACTACACAAGACAATCTTGCTGGATCCTATGAAGGCAACTCCATGGAAGCTAACAAGATGCCTCTAATCCACAAAGTACAGTAGGCAAGGTGTTTTTAAAATTAAAAAATTTCTTAAAATTTCTCAAGTATGTGAACAAATTCAAAAACTCTTAGCTCAACATTCCAACATGATCACTCTTGTAAAATAGCTACTCACTGTTTCATTGTACTTGCACATATCTTTACAAGTAATCACAATTTTAAAACCCAATATTAGTGTAACTCATTATTGGAGCATTTAATTGCCAAAGCATAAAAGTATCAGTATAATCTTCTTTCAGTGAAGTACCTTTTACCTTGTTAATTCTATAGGCCATGGTTTTTACGTGATTTATGCATTAATGAATGAAGGAATGAATTATTTTAACTACAACATTCATGAAGGTTCTGTTAAAAAGTGGACTCTCACCCAGTGCAGAAGGATCATGTGGAGAATTTTGCTTGAAAGTATGTTATGAGATAACATGGGTGAAGATAAAATGGGCAACATATTTCAATGTGTGTGTGTGTTTGTTTGAACATATTTATATATTTTTTTGTAGTTTGCAGTAAATCTCTTCTGCAACGAAACACTTAATTACAATCAGTTTCCTTCAAGTGAATAAGACTTGGCAAAGTACAGGAAGGAGATAGCATGCACAGTACTTGAAAACACAGGTTTGTCTCTTTGGCATACTCTAACCATCTAAACTAAGTACATCTGTAATGTATAAGTGGTAATAAATTGGACCATCCACATTTCCCCTCATTTATTGTCATAAATATGTGTAATAATAATACATAACACTTTCCACATCTTTCAACGTGTGTGACTGTTCCATTCTAATTCATTTGCAAATACAGCAGGATGTCCAAATTATGCATTTTATGCAAAAATTGTGTAACTACAGAAATTGCATATCTTGCCAAATATTTACCTGGTATGGGCTTCAGTGGTTGCTTTTCTTCTACATAATCTGGCAGAGATTTGCCACTATTGTGGCTTATAAAATGGGCTAAAGCCTACAGGAAAAGGACGTCGTTCCACGATCAACTGGGTAAGACTGCATACTTCATAAACTTTGAGTGTAAAAACGACAAATGAGTGCTTTTGTGTGCATGATTTCTCTTTTTTTGCACAATTTTAAAAGCAATACAAAATTTACTGTGCTTGTTTTTCTGAGCTTTTTGTTTTATTCCTATAAGATTCTTTACTTCAGACTTAAAGATAATGTACATATGTAAATGAATGTAATGTATGTAAAAAATATGTAAAGGAAGGTATTATGTCTCAGCTGAAATTACATTCACATGGTTGTTTTGAGATTTGTTTATTTTTAATATTATTGTACAGAATGAATGTGGAAGATGCAGCAGGTGGTTCCACCAGGACTTTTCTGGGACTGAGGAGGTGTTCCTTTGCCCAGCATGCTAACTGCTTCCTTTAGTTCCATTCGTCTCTCCAAATGCTGATAATGTAAAATAAACCTGATGTGATTCTGGCAAACTGTGTGTGTGTGTAAGTGACAATGAACAGTAAAATGTACAGTATAAGGTTGGATCTGTGAGCAGGGTTTTTTTTTTATGTTATTGTAAAGGTGCCATTTTTACTAAAACAGATTTTTTTCTATATATTTTAATAACATCTAATAATTGGTGACCCTGCACTTTCTGAAAAAGAAAGCAAAAGCAAACCTATGGAGAAAAGAAGACATTTTTACATCGCATGAATGAATTTGATGAGCATACACATATACAGACAGATATATAGATTTTGTGTTAGCTTATGAAGGGGTAACATATTTTAGAAAATGTTTACATTTTGTATTTACTTTTCAAACCCATGAAGTTGCCAATATGCTTCATAAAACATAAAGAAGAGGGGCTGAATCGTCACACGTGTCCCTTTATTCAACATTATGATCAGTAATTGTGACAAAAAGAGGAGTAACATATTTTAATGGCAATTAATTTGACCTGCCAGATACAGAAACCCTAGCTTACTGTATCATATCTCAGTTTGTTATATGCATTTGTGAGGAACAAACTGTAGCATCTCCAACATTGAGTAATTACAGTAAATGCCAATAAACAGTAAATGACAAAGTGAAGCTCACATGGATCAAGCAATCGCGATACGTTAGACAGAACAACAAGGGCTAATGTGGTGTGTTAGAAGACAACAAAAGCAGCATGACTGAAGCAATTATTTCCAGTTCACTCATTTCGACCCTCACGACTGTATCTAACTTGTGTAATGGACGTGCTTCTCTATGAAACTGCGATCAAATCACCGCTCGACTCTAACATTGATCACTCCACAGCGTCTCCTCTATTCTGTCTGCACATGCACAAGCATCAAGCACATTCCCGAGCTAATTTTTTTCTGAATAGCGACCCCTGGTCACAGTTTTTGACGGGTCACCGATTTCGGCACAACACCAGGATTTCACTGTCTGATCAAATAAAAGTGATAGCAGTGTATTATGTATTTCAGCTCTGGGGCAACTATATAATGAAGACAGTTGAGCGGTGGACATCCACATGTATTTACAGACATTGTTCTCCCAGTCTTTATGGGTCTTTGGGTCAGAACGTAACAGTGTGTTTATCAAGGTTTATACCTTAATGTTGATCACATGAACAGCTGTGCCAATTTACTGATAAGAGTCGAATTGCATTCATTTATTATTATATTACCATTTATTATTATGTATTTGTTTTACAGCGCAACTAGGCTGTTTGTCTTAATCGTTTTAATAAAAATTTTGAAATATATGCCAATTTGCCATTGTACTATTTTATGGTTGATGTGTTTTAATTAATAGGCCAATAACGAGTCACAAACTATGATTGTTTTAAAGAAAGGGGAAATCCAAAGTCCATTTATTTGTGTTACAACACAGGTAAACATATCCTTATTTAGTGTTTTCCTTCTTCCCCTAAATCAGACCAGACCCCTGTACTGCAGGATAAACCTGAACATCCCAGTGCTGGACAGTGGAAATACGCACTCAAACACTCTGGAGACCATCCCAGATGATGTCCCACGACAGAGGCTCTCTATTGTGGCAGTTGTAATTAGTTGTAGAAAGTACTTTTAGCATAGAAGAATTTCTGTCATTTACAAATTATAACTTGCTTTTTTCAGAACATTACTTGTCTTTTATTTAGAAGTTTCAACTTACAAAATACAAAAATAAAACAATGCACAGAAATGACTTTGCTTCATTTACAAATAACTTGTATTACCCATGTAATGTACAGGACAACTTCATTCATTTCATTTTTAAGTTTCCCAGCAATCCCATTTTCTCCAGAATTGTCCTAAAACAAGAGAAAAAGCAAAGACCAAACCTGTAAGACTTCCGTTTATCTTCCAAACACAAATTAAGATATTTGTGACTAAACCCAAGACCTTTCTGACCCTCTATAGACAGCAACGCAAGTGAAATGTTCCCAAGCCCAGAAATGAAGTAAAGACAGCACGTGCAGAGGAGAGCACAGCCATACAGCACATACAGCATTGTGTTACTTTCCATAATGGCAGATGACATGATTTGGAGGAGAGGACTTGTTGAATAAATTCATTATTTTTGTTTTCTTGGTGCACTAAAAGTAGTCTCGTAGCTTCGTAAAATTACGGTTGAACCACTGATGTCACATGAACCGTTTTACCTATGCTTTACTTCATTTTTGGGCCTGGGAACATTTCAGCTGGGTTGCTGTCTATGAAGGATCAGAAAGCTTTAGAATTTCATCAAAACTATCTTAATTTGTGTTCTGAACATGAACAAAGGTCTTACGGGTTTGCAACAACATGAGGGTGAGTAATTAATGACAGAATTTTCTTTTTTTTTTTTGGGGTCCCTTAATGTTACACATGATGTGGACTGGACCATACTCTGTAAAATTCCTGAGTCTAAAACATCCGAGTTCATGACTAATTCATTGTTAATAATTAGACTGAAGCTCAGACTTGAGCCCAAGTCCAAGATCAAGCACCTCAACTCTAATGGTGCACCTTGTCAATATAGAATCCTGCTGAATATACACCAGAGTCTCCTGGTCTTCACATCTGAGTTTCCTACACATCATAACGTTATTACATGATTCCTGTCTGCGAAACTCCTTTCTCACATTGATGACATAAAACAGTTCTCTTAGATGAATCCTCAAGTGCTGATCAAGATGATTTTTAAAATATGCAGCGTAATTTACTCATGTGCTTGTTAAGGTTTCCTTTTTGAGTAAAATTTTTTCCACACTGTTTGCAGGTGTAAGGTTTCTCTCCAGTGTGAACTCTCATGTGCACTTTAAGGTATCCATATTGACCGAAACTCTTTCCACACTGTTTGCAGGTGTACGGCTTCTCTCCAGTGTGAATTTTCATGTGCTTGTTAAGGTTTTCTTTGTGTTTGAAACTTTTTCCGCACTGATGGCACACATAGGGCTTTTCTCCAGTGTGAATTCTCATGTGCCAGTTAAGGTCTCCTTTTTGGTTGAAACTTTTTCCACACTGATGGCACACGTAACGCTCCTCGCCAGTGTGAATTCTTATGTGTCTGTTAAGAAATCCTTTTTTAATGAAGCTTGTTCCACACAATTTGCAGACAAAATTATCTCTAGTGTGAACTCTCATGTGGACTTCAAGGTTTACTTTTTGATTAAATCTCTTTCCACACTGTTGGCAGGTGAAAGGCTTGTCTCCAGTGTGAATTCTCATGTGGACTTTAAGGTTTACTTTTTGAGTAAAACTCTTTTCACACAGTTGGCAGGTGAATAAGCTCTTCCCAGTGTGAACTCTCATGTGGTTATTAAGGTTTACTTTTGTACAGAATATTTTTCCACACTGTTGGCAGTCGAAAGGCTTCCCTTCAGTGTGAACTCTCATGTGCCTGTCAAAGTTTCCTTCATGATTGAAACTGAATCCGCACTGTTTGCAGGTATAAGGCTTGTCTCCAGTGTGAATTCTCATGTGCCTGTTAAGGCTTACCTTTTGAGTAAAACTCTTTCCACACTGTTGGCAGGTGAAAGGGCTCTCCCCAGTGTGAATTCTAATGTGCATGTTAAGGTCTCCTTTTTTATTGAAACTTTTTCCACACTGTTGGCAGGTGAAAGGATTCCTTTCAGTGTGAACTCTCATGTGGACTTTAATGTTTCCATGTTCACTGATACTCTTTTCACAGTAAAAAGGGGTGAAACAACTTTTAGTTTCTGTTTTATGAGCTGTTTTCTGTGAGAAAGTCTCTTTAGTCTGTGGCCGACTGAAAGATTCTTCTCCGGTTATAAAATCATGATGAGTCTCATTTCGTTCTTCCTCTTCCATTTCATTCGGTCCTATGCACTCCTCTTTCAGCAGCATGAGATCTATGGTGAAAAAAGGCAAATTAAAGTTGGAGTTAAATATCACAAAGAAACAGACATCAAAACATTTACACTAATGCACTTATCTCATTTTTAGGGCTGCCCTCAACTAAAGATTTTTCTGGTCTTCTAGTAGTCATTTATTTTCAGCATTAGTTGACCATTAGTTGCACGTTTATCAATAAACCATATAAATCATAATAATGAGCCTTAAATTGCCAACATAGACTAAGTACTCAAGCGGACACAAAAAACAGCGCACCAGCAGATATAATAATTATCATCGTGTCTGAAAAAAGCAGCAAGGAGACAGCATTAACGTTTTAATTTAATTTTGGCATTTTTTCAAATTTCTTTGATAGGACAGGTAGCAAGTGTGATTGGGGGGGAATCGGGAAAGGTCCACGAGGCGGCATTTGTTCTTGGGACATCTGTAGCCCAGCTTCACCACGTCAGCGCACTGCCCACAAGGCTACTGGCGCCAACAATATTTTACCGATAAACTAGCGCTTTCTTCATTTTCGATTTAAGAGATGAAGTCGGCAACACCTGAGTCATCATCTCCGCAGTAGTGATGCGCCTGTATGTAAGTTTCATATAGATTACATATTTTGAGAATATTTGTTTTCTGTTTGAACTGGTTAATTTGAAAGTAGACATTTCACTCTCTATAGATATATTTCTCATGTCTGTACAGCAAGTATACAGAGTTTTGAAGTTTTGCGATCAAGTTCACAGAGACTGAGACGGCAGAAAGCGCATCCTGTTTGCTTTAATTATTTTACAAAAGTGCAACGCTTCGTTGTTATTGTAAGTGTACACCAGGGGTGCCCAACCCTGTTCCTAGAGATCGACCTTCCTGCAGTTTAGTTCCAACCCTAATCAATCAAACACATCTGTCTGTAATTATCAAGTGCTCCTTCAGATCCTAATTAGCTGGTTTAGGTGTGTTTAGTCAGGGTTGGAGCTGAACTCTGCAGGAAGGTCGATCCGGTCAGGACCAGGGTTGAGCACCCCTGGTGTACACAAATAAACGTAGTGTCTTCACAGATTTGAAAGATGTATTACTTTTATCTGTATGACCAAAAATAAAGGAGTATTTTAAGAGCAAGTGACTGCACCAGCGCCTCCATCTATCATGTAGTAAACGCGCTATTATTCAGCTTCCACACTCCGCACATACACTTGAATAGTGCACATTTGTCTAGATTAACATTAGATTGAAGAGCCATGTAAAGTTGCTATTACTTACATATTTTAGGTAATGAATGATAAGTGAGCATTTGGATGTCCTGCCTGATGTACTGTATTACCACATAGACCAGCTGCTATCGATCAATCCGTCACAGACTGCATGACTTCACCACTTCCTGTTAATTTTTTTTTGTAACTAAGGGACTAATAAAATTTTGGTTGACCAAGCCTCTTCTCGTTGACTAATGGTTAGTTGACTATTAGGGGGCAGCCCTAAAAACTTCAGACCCTTCTTCCTTGGCTGGGATTTAGAGGCCTTTCAAGCTGAATTTAAACTGCATTTTGGAAGTTCAAACTCAGACACCATAGAAGTCCACTATATGGAGAAAATTCCTGAAATGTTTAGCTCAAAAAACAATATCTTGTCTCAGGTTATACCATGGTTCCCCTTCAAGGGAACTTCGAGCTGCGTCCCCCTCTAGAAGAAACTTTGGGGAATGCTGCCAGCATGACTGGTCTCTGAAGCATGTGTAAAACAACTCCAATCCTATTGGTCCACGTAGCCAGTGTCATCATAGGCAGGTATCGGAATGTATAAAAGGGCACCTGCTGAGCAAGTCACCAACTCAGTTGTCCGAGGAGATGTAAACAGGCAGGCCGAAGGCATGGTGAGGGGCGCACCGTCTCGTTCCCTCTCTGGAAACCATGGTTACATGTGTAACCCGAGACATTCCCCTTCAAGCTTACTTCAAGCTGCATCCCTCATCTATGGGACACTCTGGGGATCGATATCCAATCACACCATGCTGAGGTGCATGCCTGTTCATCTGTTGAGAGTGCACAAAGGAGGTGACAGATATACACCAAACCTTTCCTCAGACAGGTTTGGTGCAGGGGAGATAGCACTGTCCTGTCTAGGCAAGGGCTCAAGGAGACCACTACTTAAAAACCCTAAGAAGGGGAGCAGTCTTTGAGGTACCACAAAGATATCCTCAGATAATCATGTACCTAGACTACCAGAAGGGGTACTGACTGAGACTACCCAGACCACGAAAAGTGGTCTGTCTACTTACAACTCTAGCAGTGGAGACAGCAAAGTTGAGGTAGGGGCTCAAGGAGACCACTATGTGTGTAGGAATGGCTACAAGAAGTGGGACCGACTGAAAATACACAGACCACAGAGAGTGGGCTGTCCACTTACAACCCAAAGAGGGGAGACAGCACTGTCTAGGTAAGGACTCAAGGAGACCGCTACTTAAAAACCCTTGACAGGGGAGCAAATACCAACCTACCACATGGCTATCTTCAGATAGCAAAGCTCTAGGAAAGGGAACCATTGGAGCTGCCAAGACCACCAGTAGTGGGCCGTCCAATTATAAACCCTATAAGAGGAGACAACACTATCTAGGCAGGGCTCAAGGAGACTGCTACTTAAAAACCCTAGTCAGGGGAGCAAATCACAGAGATAGTACATACTAATCTTCGGATAGATATGTTTCCTGGAAAGGACAAGTTAAAACACAGCTAGCCTCAGATAGCTGTAATCAAGTAATCCCATCCTGCCGTAACAATGGCTGAAATATAACCACCCTTAGATGGCTATACTAAGAAGGTCCCCAATCAATGTCAGTCCCACAGTAGATTAGTGAGTCACTGATGTGTTAACCAGAGGCTCACAATAGGGAGATCCAGACTATAGTAAATGATTTGTTAAAGAGCAAACACATAAAAAAAAAACATTAGTCCAAAATCAAAGCTTGATGTAGGCAACGGCCAAAACACAGCTAGCCTCAAACAGCGTTTCCCTCAAATAAGGCTCAAGTTTCCCTGACCATTATGTGGTCCATCTACTTAAAACCCAAGCAGCGAGACAGCACAGTTTAGGGGGAGCAGTCCCCAAGCTGAAACACAGCTATTCTGGAATAGCAGATTCCTAAACAAAGACTTCATTGCTTATCAGGGAGAGCTTGTGCCCAAGGGGAACCCAACCCAGTCATAGATGCCAGGCTAGAACATAGCTGCCCTCAGATGGCTATACTCCAGAGCAAAGCAAGCTTGAGCTGGAGCATAACCATCCATAGATGGCTACACTCTAAGCAGACACAGTTCCCCCTAAAGCCCTCAAGAGGGGTAAACAGTCTACTCAGTGGGATTCAGAAGGGCCGCCCACTTAAAAATGTCCAGAAGCCTGGGGAGGCAGCCCACTCCTAAACCCATCCGGCTAAACAGATGAAGGAACCACTATAGGTCACTGAAACACCCTAGGAGAGAAAGCTTGCAAGCATCTCTCCACAGAGCAATCAGTATATTCATACACAGCGAGGCTCTCCACACACAATAACATGCATATTAGAGAGGCACAGCTGAGCTGAATACAGCTCCGCCCACAATCTCACTCACCTGGAGCTAAAAATGACTCTGTGCTCACACTTCATTGCTACAGATAACGCTCACATTGGTATAACAAACAATATCCGCAGCATCAGGCAACCTGATGTAAAGGGTATGCGGACATTGCAGATCAAAGCAATCACCCCAATCTGAGACAAAC
Organism: Cirrhinus mrigala; assembly: GCA_036247105.1. NCBI lineage: Eukaryota > Metazoa > Chordata > Actinopteri > Cypriniformes > Cyprinidae > Cirrhinus > Cirrhinus mrigala. Next base: position 250,565 of record JAMKFB010000189.1, on the reverse strand, counting down.
TGACGTTTGCCTCGAGACACAAACACTTTGCCCCGCATCCCTCGGGAATAGGAACAAGCGTGAGATGAGCATATCAATGTGACTCATCACCAGAGATGGGAAGTAACAAAGTATGAGTACTTTGTTACTGTACTTAAGTAGATTTTTCTGGTATCAGTACTTTACTTCACTATTTATTTTCTCACTACTTTTTACTTTTACTCCTTACATTTTTACACAAATATCTGTACTTTCTACTTCTTACATTTTCAAACCAAGCTCGCTACTTTAGTTTTAATCAGCATTTGGTGGATCACCATTCGATAACAAATCACTAATAAATCATGGATCGGTTAGTCTTGACTGGCAACATGATTCAACTCGGACGCGCTCCGCATCTCCGCCAAACGGTTTCTATCAGAGTAATCACTGCAAGTGACTCGAGAATAGAGTGGATCATAAAGGCAAACCTACTGACCTGTTCAGGACTTTACGTGCAGGTCAGTTTTATCTGTAAACAGGCTACTAAGAGTTGCTACCAGTTTAATGCTAAACTAAGTAAACAAAACTGCAGCAGTAGTACTATAAGTGAAACAAAACTAAATTACTATCATCACTCAAAATACTCTATGCTAAAAGGACATCATTATTATATTCTGTAAAGTTACAGTAGTAATTTAGCAAACAAATGCTATAAAACATTGTTTTCTAATACGTTCAGAGGGAGCTAGGGCAGATAGCAAAACAATCCTTACAAAAATTAAAACCATGGTAACCACAAATGAACCATGGTTTTGCTACATTAACTATTGTCTAACCATGAGATGTGTAGAAAAAATATGGTTGTAAATTAAAACTGATTGTAATCAATCTTCCAAAAAAAAGGTGTTACTATACTTTTACTAAAGGAAAGGTCCACTTCCAGAACAACAATTTACAGATAATATTCTCACCCCCTTGTTATCCAAAATGTTCATGTCTTTCTTTCTTCAGTCGCAAAGAAATTACGTTTTTTGAGGAAAACATTTCATGATTTTTCTCCATAATGGACTGATATGGTGCCCCGAGTCTGAACTTCCAAAATGCAGTTTAAATGCAGCTTCAAACGATCCCAAATGCGGTTGTAAACGATCCCAGCCAAGGAAGAAGGGTCTTATCTAACGAAACGATCGGTTATTTTCGTTAAAAAAAAATACATTTCAAATACTTCTTAATCCTAAATGCTCATCCTGTCTTTTTCTCCCTAAAGTCTGTGTATTCTGGCTCAAGACAGTTAGGGTATGTCGAAAAACTCCAATCGTATTTTCTCCCTCTACTTAAAAAAAATCATTTCAAAATCATATTACATCACTGCAGAAGTTCCGACCCAGTCTTTGCAACAGGCCCGGCTCCAGAAATGAGATGAAGGGTGGGCCAAGTGATTTACTGTACAGCATCTAAACGTACAAATACTTACGTATTTTCAGCATTTAAACGTACAATACTGACGTATTAAGGACACCTAAAAATGAATCCTAATGAATATTAAAATATCAGTATTAATTTCATTATTACTGTTGTTTTTAGTTGTCATATCAATGACCTTGTTTTCAATTATTAAATTGTTGAATTATTAAATTATTAAATTGTTTAATCATTTACTTAATTGTTTATGAAATGATAACATTTCGTTCTGTTCTGTGAGATTTCTGCTGCCAGCTCGTTTCCAAGATACATAATGTTAAACAACAATGTTAACTACACAAGGGTTTAACAACATGTTAAACCCTTAAATAATATTTCTGCAATCGTTTAACCACTCATGTAATATTTACTTTGTTTGCCGTGGTCAATGACAAACATCCTTTACACAAAGTGTGTGTTAATCAAAAAAAATCAAAAGTGAAAGTAAACAGCACAAAAGCGGTTTGAATACCCCGCATATTGATAGCGTGAAAACTATATACAATATTAAAATGTTTCAGGGTGCAAGCGGTAAGATAAAAAAAAAAAAAAGGAAAAATTAAAATCTAGCTCAACTGAATAATCGGTCCAATTTTCGTGATTGGCTGTTAGGCTATGTAGTGTGGTGCCAGGGTGGGCCGGGCCTGCTTCGCAAAGTAAACATGCCAAGAAGATCAAACACTGCTTGAGATTAAAAAAAGTATATAAATTCTATTATTTTTCTGAAAATAACCGATTGTTTCGATAGATAAGACCCTTCTTCCTCATCTGGGATCGTTTACAACCGCAGTTGGGATTGTTTGAAGCCGCATTTAAACTGCATTTTGGAAGTTCAAACTCGGGGAACCATTGAGGTCCACTATATGTGGAAAAATGCTGAAATGTTTTCCTCAAAAAACAACTTCTTTACGACTGAAGAAAGAAAGACATGAACATCTTGGATGACAAGGGGGTGAGTACATTATCTGTAAATCTTTGTTCTGGAAGTGGACTTCTGCTTTAAACAAAATTGTTACTGCAAATAGAATATAATGAGGTGGTTGTTTTGCAACAAGGTGGAGACGGTGTGCTTATAACAGTAAAAGGTGCAAAAGGAAAATGGAAGTGAAGGTGCAGTTCAAGAGGGAGCTTTTTTTCTTATTTTGCACAGACCAGTCTGAAGGTTTTGAACATTCGCCAGTACCTGCCCTGGTATAAATGGTGGTTGTTCAGTTCTTGATAATTCATTAAGTAAATAAATATCTTATTGCAAGTTATTTTGATTAATGTGTCAATATGACGTGAGGTCTGTTACCAGTGTGACACTTAAACAGTAGTAGTAATGGGTATTTTTACTTAAGTAACATGTCTGAGCCCCCACTTCTTTATTTAAAGGGGGGGTATCGGAATGCTAAGTTCACTTTTTCATGTTGTATGAACATTAATGTGTGTTGGCAGGTGTATGTACAAATCTAACCTATACTGATAAAATACCATGCGTGGTTTTTTAATTAATCTGTAAAATTATATCCTTTTTCAAATCGAGCCGTTCTCAGATGCCTGTCTGCGTGCCGTCACACCTGACAGAGGCCGCTCCCACGATAGTTGATTGGACATGGAGGCTTTACCTCAGGCCAGCTGTCACAGTCCCAGTAACTTTACATGTTTTGATGCCGGAGCAGGATTGTAAGTTTGACTAGAATATCTCTGATTGAGGAAATTTGAGGTGTTGTGTTGGATGGATGTAATAATGATCATAGTGATCGTCATTTTTCCCGGTCATCTGAGACGCTGAAGATGCAGTGGATTACGTTTGTTTGTGAAGGGAATGCACCTCCCGATCTACATATATCCGGTCTATGTTCGCGGAATCATCATGATCCAGCTTCACTTACAGCAGAAGTGTGTATAAGCAGTTTTTTAAGAATATTGCGATCGCCTTTCCTTATAACGTGGTAGTTAGGAAGTTTAGCGGCTAATGTAAAACCAAGATCGTCTTTTCCACAGAGTGAAGAGAGGGGCGGGGTGAGCAGAGCTCATTTTGATTTAAGGAACAACCCCTTAAGAATGAGATGATTTTTGCAGAGATGATTTGGAACGTAAAAGGGTGTTGTTTTTACAAAATACCATGGTATTTTAATCAAAGTATCTTTGAGACTTTTTCCAATAAGACGTAAAGAATCATATCAAAACTTGTGGAAAAATGGGATCAATGACCCTTTATATTAAAATAAATAGCATGTCAGTAATTCTACTTTTACCAAAGTATTTTTAAACATGAGCATTGTACTTCTACTTGAGTGAAGGATGTGGCGTATTTTTGCCATCTCTGCTCATCACAATGAGCTGGTAGGAACAGAGACAAGAGCAAATAGTTAGAACATGCCTCAAGTGTTACAATTCTGAACTGGAGGCACACACTCCTCATAGCGTGCTCGACTCACCAGGATGACGTTTCAAACACACAGAACCAAAAACAGACGGCTACGAAGGAAAACAAAAGTTAGTGAATATTCAGGCAGTGCACCCTTTTATACTTTCAGGTACCCGCCTATGATGTCACGGGCCATGTGGACCAATAGGATTGGAGTCGTTTTACACAAGCTTTAGACACCGGTCATGCTGGCAGTATTCTCAAAAGTGTTGAATTCCCCACAGCTTGAACTTCCCATGAAGGGCAATCATATCAGTCTGCACTTCATATTGTGATCTCGAATTGCAGAATGTTTTAGTACATGCATTTGAGAGATATTCTTAAATGTGACACATCTACAAACCTAAATTTATTCCTTCAGCATCTCACATTATCAGTTTATAAACAATGGTTGATTTTGTTCAGTCTGTAGTGTAAAAAGGTTGCATTAGCAATCATACAATAAACACTTAAAGGACTTAAGTGTCCTTTAGTCGCTTAAAGGAGTTCACTTCCAGAACAAAAATTTACAGATAATGTACTCACCCCCTTGTCATCCAAGATGTTCATGTCTTTCTTTCTTCAGTCGTAATGAAATAATGTTTTTCGAGGAAAACATTTCAGGAATGTTCTCCATATAGTGACTTCAGTGGTGACCCTAAGTTTGAACTTCCAAAATGCAGTTTAAATGCATCTTTAAATGGCTCTAAATGATCCCAGCCAAGGGAGAAGGGTGTCATCTAGCGAAATGATCAGGCATTTTCAAAACAAATTGACAATCTAATATACTTTTTAACCTCAAACAATCGCCTTGTCTATGTCTGCGTCAACTTATTTTTTTTTTTCCAGGTCAATACAGTTAGGGCATGTCGAAAAACTCCCATCTCGTTTTCTTCCTGAACTTCAAAATTGTCCTACATCACTACAGAAGTACCGACCCAGTGTTCACAACATGAACACGCAAAGAAGATCACTCTTTACAACAACAACAAAAAAAGTTAAAACAGCAAAGCAGGACGATTTTGAAGATGAAGAAGAAAACGAGATTGTAGTTTTTTTGACATATCCTAACTGTATTGACCTAGATTACACAGACTAACCAAGCGCATTGCAGAGACAAGACGATAATTTGAGATTAAAAAGTATATAAATTGTCAATTTGTTCTGAAAATGACTAATTGTTTCGCTAGGTAAGACCCTTCTTCTTCGGCTGGGATCATTTACAGCCATTTGAAGATGCATTTAAACTGCATTTTGGAAGTTCAAACTTGGGGGCACCATTGAAGTCCACTATATGGAGAAAATTCCTGAAATGTTTTTCTCAAGAAATATAATTTTATATTGAATGAAGATGACAAGGGGGCGAGTTCATTATCTGGAAATTTTTGTTCTGGAAGTGAACTTCTCCTTTAAGCAAAACATGGTCAGGTCAAAGTGTCTAAATAATTTTTGTCCCAAATGTTTATCAATTTTACTGGTAGTCCACTGTATAAAGAAGTTCTGGGAATGTCACAGTTTACCTTTTTTTATCCTCACTTACATAAATGAACTGCAGTGTCCTGCACCCACTAGTGAAAAAAAATAAATAAATAAAAAAATTATATCTGGTGCCTAAATAATTAAATAATGGCTTAACTGATGACAGAACTACAACGCTGTATGCTCAGTTTCTTGTGAGCTTTATTTATGATGAAGTGTGAGTGTATGTTAAATATATATGAGTGCAAATGACCATGAACGTGAACGAGCATGGTACTTAAGAACATGGGATTTACTTACTGGTGTGCATAAGAACCCTGTGTGCACATTTGATAAATAAAGGTTTTTTTTGCACTTACAATCTACATTTTATTTGTAGGACAAAATAAAGAACCTTTTCTACACACTGTTGATAAATAAGGGCCCTTAAATCTAGCATCTAAACTATTTGCCTTAAATGTTGTGACACACAAGTGTAAGTAACTGTTTTTATTATGTGATCACTAACTGCTTTGTCTTGTAATTACAGATCATTTTTGAGTATTTATGCGTCTATCTGCGAAGGATATATGCTGTAAATCATACACAACTATTAGTTAAATTTAAAAGTAGGTGTTTACTTCTGAGTCTACAATCATGCCCATTCAAACAGAGCTTTCAGATAAGGGGGTTCAAAACATTACAGAAAATACCCTATTACTTCTAAATTATGTTTTTTGATGTAAAAATCTTGATGACATTATAAGGGGACCTCAGAGAAAAGTCCAAAATAATAAAAAAAAGGCAGATCATGATCCCTTCGTTTGATTCAATCCTTGAATTGATACTAAAGAAATCAAGTTCCATTTTGTATCATATTTTTGGTGTATAATCAAATAGTTACTTATTACTTATTACTTATTACTTATTACTTTTGTATTTTAGAGAATTTGTATTTTACACCCCTGGACATGCTTCTAAAATTATAATGCATTCCTGTAGAGCTTGGCATTTTAAATATGGATCAAATATGAATGAAAACCAACCTGTTTGTTCCTCTGTATCTTCATGTTTGACTGGGTATGTTTCTTCAATCTTCACGTCTTCAATTTTCACATCTTCACTCTCCTCTTTAACAAACGGCATCTTCATAATAGCGTGTTGATCTCAGCAGTTGTTTTTATCTGTGTTTGGACAACCTGTCATGTTTAAGATGAGAACAATAAACAAAGAAAAATCAACCCAAACTAAATCTCAGTCAGCTCACTAGTAAGGGATTCGGTCAGAGAGATAATTGATGGCCTTAAATTACAAACCTACAGTTTCTCAGGCAAGGCTTAGATTAAATGTAAGTCTGTGCTGTTTCAACTGAAAGAAACTTGCACTGACTGATCCTAAAATGTGTCAGTGCCTTTGTTTTGTCTTAAGATGCACACCACCAATTGTTTTTCTAAAACACGTTTATAAAAACTACTTAAATTATTGAACTATGAACTAATCCTGTATTAAACTATGCCTTGTCTGCGAAACCAGGCCAAAATTAAGCAAAAACGCTAAAAACTGACACGACAAACTAATACATAATTAATACTGTGTTTATGAAACTGATTCACGATTCTATTCCTCGTGTGGATGAGCTTTACTTGGACGAACTAACCTGCATAAACGTTACATAAAGCATTACAATGTAGCAGCCAATATTAGTGAATTAACTTTACATCGCTTGTAAAAACGATAAAACAGACTCGACCGGTTGCATTGATTTATAAACCGTAAATATTTAAAAACACAAACCTTTATTTAGTCGAATCACAACAGATGCAGGAGCGCGGCGCTGCCGTATGACGTCACCGCGCCACACCAAAATAAAAGTCCCGTTCACACGCCAACATTTCAAATACATAAAACATACAAACGCAGTCAACAAAAAAAAAAACCCAAAAAAAAAACCTGCCAGAGTAATTCATAGTTGAAATATTGGTTAAATACATGTTGGCTAGAACCAATTATAACCATTTAGTACAATTTATTGTTTTTTTCAAAAACACAATGTATTATTTCTGTTTGATGCTTTTTCTAGTGTCATAGGCAAAACGTTTAGGCCTAATTATTTTGTTATACAATGCACTGTCAATGAAAATTAATCTTTATTAGGGCCACAAAGATTATTCAAAAATTGTCTCTTATTCATACACACAAATACAGGGGAATATGCAACAGTCACTATACAACATGTTGCAGTGTTATCAATTGTGCAAAATTAATTGTGACTTATGAAGTTATGAAATTGGTGAATCATTAACATGACTTATATCACTGGAATCCTTTGGTCAGTACAAACAAAATTTGTATCTCAGATTTCATATCCATCTAAAAAAATGTTTGTTTTTTTATTAAACTACTTCTGCAAACTACCAATAGCCTTTTCACCCAATTAAAAACAGTATAGAAACATTCTCTTGAGTCAGAATCACAACCATTATCAAAATAAAGTTGAAATGTTCATTCAGAGTTCTGACAGGCCACTAAAACATTCATAGTGAATCTTAAAATGGCTGTAACTCGGACAGATTGTGATATTTTCTTCAAACTTGGCACACGTGGCACACAACCTCAATCTGAGGTCACAGTAAAATAACTCCACAGTGATTGGCCACTAGGTGATGCTATATTATACATTAAACAAAAAACAAAAAAAACATGAAAATTGCTCTAACTACACAAACGTTAGTCCAACTGACTTGAAACTCACCATGTCATATCTTTGAGCAAATTGCCAGAACTGTCTCTATGGATATTGATGTGTCAAAAACATGGCCACCATCAGCCAATGAAATATGAGAACCTGTCAGACAAGGTTAACGGAGGTTCATAGGAATAAACCTCGGTATGTGTCATCGGCACAATGCCCTGAAGAAGATATTTTTCTTAGCAAATGCCTACATTGGCTGTAAATGGTCTTTTTCATCTATGATCTAACTGCATGCTTGCTTGTTAAATAAAATGTATTACTGTTATATTGTCAAGGTTATGGATTTTTGTTTGTGTTCCTGTTATCCTGCCTTAGTCTTCCTTTGACCTACGGTACGTTCCAAACGGGATACATCGCCCTCCGAAAGGCACTTCGGAGTGAAAACAATCATGGCCGCCATATTGAAGGGTCGTTCCAAACCGAAGTGCTCAAAACTGGCCATTTCAAAGGGCTCTTCGGAATGGACGAAGGGTACAACTGATGGATGATGACTTTATGCAAATAATTGGTGGTTGAAATACAATGCTGCATGAGCCAAAACAATCAGCATGTTCAGTGCCCAAGTCCCACCCCCAAAAGTTCCGGACCTTTGAAAAAGTACTACCTCGCAAGCCGGGGCTTTCTGAGGGGCGAATTTCTACCTGGAACTTTATTTAGATCTTGGTTACTGTGGTGGAAACACTCAGAGTACCGGCCCAAAGTCCCTAGTTCCTGGGGAAAGTTCCTGCTGTGGAAGTGGGGCTTAAGCTACCTGCATTTTTTTCAAGTGTGCAAGTATGCTAACAAACATGAATGTAGCTGTCCGTACACTTCAGCTTAAAAAATGGCAATGGTCGCACATACGCCGACCATTTCAGCTTTTGTAATAAAATTCATTCTAAATGTACGAAAAAAAAACTAACAACAATTTAACATACAGCCTGAAATCAAACCCCATTCCAAATAACTTTGCCAGCTTTATTTACAATTATTATTACTTACAACATCAAACCAATGAAAGAAAAAAAACGCAAAAGTTCTGCAAATTAGTAAACAACAACAACAACAACAACAACAAAAAACCTACAATAACAGGGTTGGAAAAGTCATGAGCCACTTGATTTAATACTTTGTAGAGACATCTTTGGGATATCTTTTTGGATATGTCTGTACTAGATTTGCACACTATGATTCGGGAATATTTGCCCATTCTTCCTTGCAGAATTACTCAGGTTCAGTCAAATTCTGTGGTGCATGGCAATAGATTGCTCTCTTCAAATCCATCCTGTGATTTCGATTGGATTTAAGTTCTGACTTGGCCACTCAAGGACATTCACATTGTTCTCATTCTTATCCTTAAGCCATTTCGTTGTTGATTTGGCAGTATGTTTAGGCTCATTGTTGTGCTGGAAGGTGAATGACCTGCCCATCTTCAGCTGTCTAGCAGATGGACGCAGATTTTCCTCAAGAATTTGGTTGTACTTGGAAGCATCCATTTTCCCTTCAATCCTGACCAATCGCCCAGTCCCAGCTGAAGAGGAACACCCCCACAACATAATGCTGCCTCCACCATATTGCTTCACACTAGGTATGGTGTGTTTTGGATGGTGTGCTGTGTTTGCTTTTTGCCAAACATAGTGCTTGAAGTGCAAGAAGAACAGTTTTGGTCTCCTCAGACCATAGCACCTTTGTTTGTTTTTTTAAGATTTATTTTTCAGCATTTTGTGTTTATTATGACAGGACAGATCAGAAGTGACAGGAAGCAAAGTGGGAGAGAGAGATGGGGGCAGGATTGGGAAAAGTCCTCGAGTCGGTTTCAAACACAGGACGCACGGAGCGCAATGGCACTGTATATCAGCGCGCTGCCCACAAGGCTATCGTCACTGACCCATAGCATGGCAAGCAAAAAATGCTTTTTTCGTGCCATACAGGCCAGCATTGTGTGAAGCTTGGGAGATAGTTGTCACATGCGCAGACAGACCAGACCCAGCCATAAAGCCTTGTAAGTCCTTCAAAGTTGCCTCAAATGTCTTCAGACTTGACTTGACTCGACTTAAAAGACTTGTGAATAATTTAAAAACAATGTAAGTCTTTTATCCTTAACTACTGATATCATAAAGACAGATTATGTGACTTATTTGTGTATTTGTCACAGTAGATTGGACCAGACTGGATCCTTATCACAGAATTTAATGACTTATATTGGCCGGGTGTGGCACATAAATTCCGAAATGTCATGATAAGGAAGCTGATATGAAGTTTAGACTGCAGAAAGCTGACTTTGTTTCAGTAACAGCTGACACCTGGACTCACAAAACCATGCATGGATTTTTGGGGGTAACAGCCCATTCCATGGACTTGAAGTCGGAGATCAGTCCAAGACTACAGTCTGCTCTCCTTAGCTGTGACAGGTTCACAGAGTCTTACGCTAGAGAAAGAATAAGTGATAAGTTTAAACAGGTTTGCGAAAAATTTGAACTGAAACTCAAAGATTGATTATTTAATGTGTGACAATGCTGCTAATATGAAAAAGGCTTTCACAATGTGTTTCCCCATGGTGTACTTCACTGAGAGTTCAGATTCTCCAGAAGATCAGCTAGATAACCCAAACCTATTGGAAGATCTAGAAGAGAATGACCAAAGTGATGTGGAATCCATTCAGAACAACTGCCGGAAACAACACCTTTAATGCTTTGCACATACAGTGCAGTTGGTGGTTTGCGATGGATTAAAAGAGGGAAATGCACTGAACTATTCACTGGCAAAGTTAACTAAATTTTGCAGCCTTTTTCACTTTCACTTTCAACTTTTCATGGGCTACCACAAGAAAAAGAAGCAGCATGTATGACCAGCAGTGGTATGACAGAACTTAATGCATACATCAAGGCAGCATCAGAGGAGGATGACACCTACTGCATGAAATTCTGGAGTAGGCATATGAAGGACTTCCAAAAGCTTTATCATTTGGCCATGAGGGTCTTGGGAATACCTGCAACCAGTACACCAGTTGAGAGGGTGTTCAGAACATATCAGAACGTCTTTTTTTGTTTGTTTGTTTTGTTTTTTTGGCATAAAGCTTGTTGAAAGTTTACACTGTAGGTTCAATGAAACTTTTGCTTTAATCTTAAAATGAAGTTTGAACTCTTAACAAGAATGTGCTTTTACATGTGTTTTCCTATGTTTATTATGTAGACAGGACACTAGAACCCTAGTAGTTTTCCTGATTTTCCAAAAGAAGTTTTATTACGCTCATCAAGGCTGCATTTATATTGATTACATTGATAAAAAAAAAAAAAAAAAAACGAAAAACTGTAAAATTGTGAAACATTATTACTATTGTAAGCAACTTTTACATTTATTACTCTGATGCAAACCTGAATTTTCATCATCATTACTCCAGTCTCCAGTGTCACATGATCCTTCAGAAATCATTCTAATATGCTTCGTGTAATATGATTGTGTAACATTCTAACACAATCGTAGCAAATCACAGAAGTAAACCACTATTGATGACGTATTATTTAATAAAAATGTGTGTTTGTGTTTCACCCACACACTTTGTAAACAAATTGAACCATTCAAAAATGTAAATATATGAAAGTCCAGAGAGCAATGTTATGCATTTTGCTGCCTTCTCCTATGCCACTGTTACTAAGCAACGGGGTAAACAGATGCTGGCTTGATGATGACGCAAATGAACCGTGGTTCGGACCCAAATAAAATAATAAGAACGCAGACCAGCGTGGGCAGGGGGAGGGGAAGCAATCGAACTTGGGTTTGGACCAGGCAATTAAACCAAGTGTGACAGCACCCTAAGTCTTCTGCCTACTTATGTAAAATTTCCTTATGATATGGCACATCAGATGGTAGTTTAGAGAGGGTTCTACAAGATGAGTGGCATACATAATACTACTGCTGCAATAGATATGAATGTACCCATGTGCGTATTAAAGCGCCATCCACAAATACAGTAAACTATGTAAACAGAAAAAATTGCTACTTCATCAACGTTCAAATAGTCTGCAATGCCTGCTGTAACATACTAAACATTGTTTAAAGGCAGATAGATTGGGTAGCCCCTGTCCTCCACCCACCTCTTTTTACTTTTATTAAAGTGAAATTCTTCTTTTTGCATCAACCTTCATATCAAACCACTTTTTTTTTTTTACTTCTGCAACTCTCTGAATCACTGGGGAAACCACATCAACGCCCTTCGTTACCGGATCCCATGCATCTTTTTTTTTTTTTATCCGTACCTGTCACATCCGTGGACACACTTTATTCATTCAATTCAAGTTTATTTGTATAGTTCATAATCAGTTAATGACATAATCAAACAGACAGTGAACACTGTTAACAGTAATGAATCATATGTTGCAATCAAACTTATAGCAAAATTCGGTAGTGTTATATGTTGTTTCAGGGTTGACATCATCTCTTCTTAGGTGTTCTGGATGCAGACTGAAGCTTGTGTAATTCCTAGTTATCACGGGATGTCAATCCAGTGGCAGAAACAGAGGAACAAATAGGGACATAATTAGTGTAGCTGCTGTCCCAGCCAAGCAAAATGATTTGTTCAACCCAAGCTAAAGAATAATAATGTGCATTTGATCCAATATAACTGCAGTCCAAGATTATGAGATGCATTATTTGAATGCTTGGCTAAAAAGATGTGTCTTTAATCTAGATTTAAACAGAGAGAGTGTGTCTGAACCCTGAATGTTATCAGGAAGGCTATTGCAGAATTTGGGAGCCAAATATGAAAAAGCTCTACCTCCTTTAGTGGACTTTGCTATTCTGGGAACTACCAAAAGTCCAGAGTTTTGTGACCTTAGGGAGCGTGATGGATTGTAGCGTGGTAGAAGACTAGTTAGGTACACAGGAGCTAAACCATTAAGGGCCTTATTGGTAAGAAGAAATATTTTGTAACTGATGCGGAACTGTAACAGGACTTGTGTGAAGCGTGATAGATCCAGGTGCGAGCTTTATTAGACACAACGTAGTCAAGACAGGCAAGATAATTCTCCAACAAACAACAATATCCTGGGCAAGGCGAGAGCGTAATCCAGTAAAACAGGGAGAAGGTCAAAATACCAAGTAAGCAGTCCAAAGTAGCAAAATAAACAGGGCTAAGAACCTAAGCCAAACTATGGCAATGAAGCAAGACAAAACTATGGCAAAAAACAAGACAAAACTATGACAATGAAACAAAACCGTGGAAATGGCAAAAACAAGGCAATGAAACAGAAAAAACGCTTGGTAGAGTCCACACAGGCAAAACAATACTTCACGAGGCCTGTTTGGTATAGGCCTCCTTAAATGGCCACCAAACAGGAAGTAACCCAAGAAGCAGCAGAGGGAGCGGTAACAGCGAGTCAATGGGTGAGGGCTCCCTCTGCTGCCGTGGTGTTACAGGAACCTAATAAGTAGCCAGTGCAGAGACTGTAAAATTGGGGTAATATGATCATATTTTCTTGACCTGGTAAGGACTCTAGCAGCTGCATTTTGGGCTACCTGTAGCTTGTTAATTGAAGATGCAGGACAACCACCTAGTAGTGCATTTCAATAGTCCAGTCTAGAGGTCATGAATGCATGAACTAGCTTTTCTGCATCAGAAACAGGTAACATATTTTGTAGCTGGGCAATGTTTTTAAGATGGAAGAATGCTGTTTTTGTAACATGAGAAATATGATTTTCAAAAGAGAAGTTGCTGTCTAATATAACATCCAGATTTTTGACTGTAGAGAAAGTAACAGTACATCCCTCTAGTTGCAAATTGTAATCCAAGAGATACTGTTTTTTGGTCCAATATGTATGTCTTATCTGAATTTAACAGGAGAAAATTATTAGTCATCCAGTCTTTTACATTTTTAACACACTTTGTTAACTTTGATAATTTAGAAGGTTCATCTGATCTTGTGGAGATATATAGTTGCGTATCATCAGCATAACAATGGAAACTAATCCTGTATTTTAATAATATTACCAAGGGGCAGCATGTATATTGAAAATAGCAGAGGCCCTAGGACAGCAATCAGTGGTAGCGATCAGACAGGTAGGATCTAAACCATCTTAAAGCCTGCCCTTAAATATCCGCATAATTTTGTAGTCGATCTATGAGTATGTCACAAACTATAGTGTTGAATGCAGCACTAAGATCAAGTAAAACTAGCAATGAGATGCAGCCTTGGTCTGACGCAAGATGCAAGTCATTAGTGATTTTAACAAGTGCTGTTTCTGTGCTATGATGGGGCCTGAAACCTAACTGAAATCCTTCATTGAGATCATTTTTTTTGCAAGAAAGGAGCACAAGTGAGAAGACACAACTTTTTCTAAACTTTTGAACAGCACACCTTTTCTTGGTTCCACCTCTGAAAGCAAAACCTCCTGTTCATTATTGGAATTTTTTTTTCTTGCTCTTGCTTTAGTGACATGTTTTTCTATATGTTTCTCTGGACAAGGGCTGCATTGCGGAAAGCCTTTGTACAATTATATACTTTATACTTTCTTACAATAATTTATTTTGTGTTTTTAGGTAAGTCAGTCAAATGCATTAGTTGTAGAGTGATACGCCTCCAGCGCCTCCAGGATACAAAATAGCAAGCAGCTTCTGACTCGCTCTGATACACTCGACAGAAACAACTAAGCAGATTGCATTTGATACAGTTTTTCATAAATGATATTTGAACAAAGCCTGAAGTAGAAAACATCTGCGATATGTTTCAACATCGACATTATAGGGACTCATTTTATTTTTTTCTTCAAAAATTAACATGAGATGGAGAGTTTCCAGGGACAAGACAAGCCCAGACGGGCACCAAGACAGCGTGTCCAAATCTCAGAGCCTTCAGTTAATTTAAGATACAGATCTTCGACAAGAAACACAACAGCAGATTTCCATGCTAAACATCAACAACACTGACGGTGGGAAGAGGAGGAAGATTCAACGATCCCAACCAATTCTCTAACACTGAACCTAGAAAATTCATCAACAGTCAGTATAAATGACCAAACAGAATAAAAATTGGTCCAAAGAACAGAAACCTGAGACCACTACCACCTCCCAATCAACCTATACCTAATGATGTCTGCCAACACACAGTCTCTTTCCAAGCAACTACCGGAGGTTCAGTCAGCTGTAAGGTGTCTCACTGAGTATAGAGACAGTTGTTTGCTGTGTTTTACAGAAACACGGCTTCATTGTGAAAGACACGACTGACAATTCTTTACTTTGAGTTCTGGGTTTTAACGAGTGAACTCACCAAAAACAACAGATGTCTGGCTGGGGTAAATGCCCAGTTTTTATACTTATCCCCGAAGTGATCATGTCGCTTATGGATACTGTGAGCCATTACTTGTCCCTCTGCCTGAAGGTCAACTGAGGGTTCCCTAACCTCTATAGAACCCATTGTGGTGCAGCCATGGTTGGGCCAGTTAGAGCGAGACCCCCGCACTTACGTGTCGGATCCGAGTTGGGACTGGCCTGGCCGGCCATGTCCTCCCCTCCCTCTGAGCACAGCAAAGGACTTGCACCTCCTGATGGAGAAAATCTCAGGGATGCTTAGTCCACAGCCTTATCCCCCCAAATCCACTGGTGGACCCAGGACTGCCACTGTAACCCCTTGTGTTCTGTTCCCTGACCTAATCTGAACCTTCACCGCAAATGGGGCCGACGTTGATCTTGGTTGCAGCTCTGGCCCCATCATCATTCTTGTTACTCTGCGAGTGGCACCATGGATCACCGCTTCCTGGATAGTCTTCAAATTTCTGCATGCCCATCTAATTGCTACCTCCCAAGCTTCTTCCCAGCAAGTCCGGGAGGATGCCAGAATCTCTGCACTCGCTGTCTTTTAAAATATCCATCCCTGTGTGGAGCCAGTTCTGGGCATTTCCATAAATGAGCCATTCTGTGTTTAAGCAGGGGAGCCCCCCAAGCAGAACATCCTCTTCCCCCAGGGGAACCCTCGTCGTCAATCCTTTTACTCTGCGTCTGGCACCCTGGATCGCGGCTTCCTGGATAGTCTTCAATTTCGGCATGCCCATCTAATTGCCACCTTCCAAGCTTCTTCCCAGAGAGTCCGGGAGGATGCCAGGATCTCTGCTCTCACCGTCTTTTGAAATATCCACCTGTTGGAAATCTCTCTGACACTGTGACTGTAGCTCCGCCCACTGTTGACTGCTGCACCGCATTACCTCTTCAATTAGTAGCCTTTATAAATGGCTGCTTCAGAGCAGCAGTCACTGTGCTCTCTGTTTGTTGCTGTTCTGGACTTTTTTTTCGTATGGTGTTGTGGCTGTGTACAGATGTAAGTTTGTTGTTTGAATATTATTATGGTTTGGATTTTGTTATGCAATTTATTGATTGTTTAACTTATGTTTATTCCTATTTTTGTGTTTATGTGAAGTTCAAAAACCAGTCTGATACATCTATGGAAAATCCGGTGTACTGGCATTGGTGAAAATAAAATGTGCAAATGGATGTTGTTTCAAGATGTTTTAATTGACATCCCATTGTGATGCTCCCCCTGCGAATCAGCCTTATCCTAAGAGTCTTTTACACCACCCCTGTATGGAGCCAATTCCAGGCATTTCCATAAATGAGCCATTCTGTGTTTAAGCTAGGGAGTGCCGGTTGCACTGAAGTTACAAGCTGGTGTGCCATTTGTGGCAGACAAACTGGTTAACAATTCTGACCCAGAACTTGAAGCAAAAACTCATGATTGAATGCCTTCAGAAACCGATACATGCTCCTAACCAATTTCCAGAAATCACTGTCCGCCACCATGTCAGTTACCCCCGATTCACTTGAAGAAACTCAATAACTGGATTTTAGATTTCTTATAGATAATCCCCATATTACCCCAGCCCACCTTCTCCCTTCCAAACATCTGCATCCCAAGCCAACCAAGGAACACTAGACCTGTCTGGGCCACACACTCCCCTGAGAGACCCAACTTAACTGTGAGAATTGATCGTGATCCGCTAGTAATGGGGAAGTTGGTGGAGGTGTGTGTGTCAATGTACATGAGAGATGGTGCAAGAACTACTCACTGAGGGAGTCTTGTTGTTCTGTCCTTGTCATTTAGATCTTTTCACCTCCTTAGGGAGTCTGGACAACTGTTTATAAATATCAGGGCAAGAGGTAGAAGAAATTTGTAGGACTTTCAAAAAGGTCAATTCAAGGAAGGCAGCAGGTCCTGATAGAATAACTGGTAGAGTACTTAAGGAGTGCTGAGAGGAGCTTAGCGTTATTTACAGTCACAGTGTCTGTGGATACATGCTATGTACCTACTGCCTTGAAATTTTAATTTATAGTGCCTGTGCCCAAAATTTTAAAACCAGCCGTTTTAAATAATTATCTATCAGTAGCTTTGACATCTATTGTTATGAAGAGTTTTAAAAAAATACTCTTAGGTCATGTTCTTTGTGAGGTTTAAAGCAAACTTCATTCTTTACGATTTGCATATAGGAGGGGGAGGAGCACAGAAGATGGCCTCTTGTATGCTGCATAGACTCTATTGTCATCCTGATTAACCAAAACGATATGCACGTGTTTGTTTATAGATTTCTCATCTGCATTTAATGCTATACAGCCACATATTCCTATGGAAAGACTGTTTAAGTTGGGGGTGAGTAGTCGACTCATTAGATGGGTTGAGTCTTTTTTTGGCTGATAAATTAGAGTGTGTTAGGGGAAGACAAAGCAGTTTACCCTATCGCAGCGGTTTTCAAATCCAGTCCACATTCTGGCTTCCCAGTATATTACATAAATAAAAAAACGTGGAACACATTGAAAAGCTTGCTGATGCTACTTGCCTGGTCCCAAGGTTCAAAAAGCAAGCTTTTGTCAATCAGCAGGAGAATACTTCAGATCTAGTTGTGACTCCCAGTAGGGGAGCCATGTTTTGGGACAACTTTAATGAGAGGGTAGCAAGCTCGAGGCCTTCTGCTACCACTTTTAAGACATCAGACGCTATGATGGTAATGCAGGCCTACCACGCAAAGCCACTCTTACCCCACACATCAGACCCTCTGGCCTGGTGGAGGAGATTTTCACCTGTATACAAAAACCTTTCTGAGGTCATGAAGGTAAGACCTCATGACCTCATCTGTGCCATCTTAAAGAATTTTTTATAAAACTGGGCAGATTATCTCGGAGAGAAGAAACAGACTTGGCCCATCCAGTGTATGGGAGCAGGGTTTTTTTTGGGGGGGAAGCAAAATTTATCTTAAAGATTAAAATCCACTTTAAAATAAAACAAAAATAAAACAAGTATCTCTGCTTTATCAAAGTTATTTTGCCATCATATTGACAAAATTTAAAGCATAACCAATTTTATTACCACCTTCAGTTTTATGGAAAAGAACCATCTTGACAGAAATTCACACATTTATAAACTATAAGAAATAAAAAGCTACAATTTGAGACTAGAAATGCAACACATAACAGTGAAGGCTGATTTATACTTCTGTGTCGGACCTACACCGTAGGCTATGCACGTAACTGACATCGGTATAATTTATACTTTTGCGTGTTTGTCTGAATTACTCTGCAAGTACACCGTCAAAACACTAGTTGGCGGTGGGGTGTTTATGTTCTCTTGTGTTGTGTTTCTTCGTTGCTGAAACAATGTCGAGTGAAAGGGAAGGTATCATGCTGGAATTGGAGGTGATTGATGTTGAAAAACAATTACTTTGGTTAAAACTAAAAAACAGAGCCGAAAGAAGGCGTCGAAGGAGATGGTGCATACGACCCGGAACCGTACGAGGCAGGAGGATGAATTTTCTGTGCTTGTCCGGCCATTGAGACGAGAGTGGACAAAGACGTGGACGAAGAAATGCATTTCAGATATTTTTGGATGTTCGCAGGTGGATTAGACTGCTTCGTCATGTGCAGCCATTTATTTAACAGTATGCTTGTAGACATAACGCAGTGACTGGCAATCACCCTTTGATTTTTAGCTTCAGGTGGAAGCCAACAAGCTGTAGCTTCTTGCTACAAAATGTCTTCTGGCACAGTGTCTCCCATAGTGTCAGAGTCTATGAAGCTTTATGGAAAGTACTGCATCCAAAGTTTATTCTCTGCCCAAAAGTTGCCCAATGGGAAAGTATTACAGCCGACTTCTGGCGAATGTGGAACTTTTCGAACTATGTCAGCAGCATAGACAGAAAGCCCGTCAACATAAAGGCACCACCGCACACTGGGAGCGACTACTACAGCTACAAAGGCACACACTTCATTGTTTTGATGGCTACCTGTGACGACAGATATCGTTTTACCATGGTGGATGTAGGGGGGTATGGAATGGAAAGTGATGGTGGAATCTTCAAGGAGAGGCAATTTGGTTCCATGCTGAAGTGAGTGAGTGTATCATGCTGGAGTTGGAGCTGATAGTAGTTGCTTCTTGATCACAGACTGAACCTGCCCCCACCAGCCAGTCTTCCTGGAACTGGTGTCCAAATTCCACATGTGATAGTTGGTAATGCTGCATTTCCACTACACAACAACCTCATGCGTCCCTTTCCAGGTATGTCACATGAAAATTAAATGTCATGTCATAGTTCTTTCTGTATATATATCCGCCCTGCTGGAACAAAAAAAAAAAAAAAACAATAGACACTATCACAAAATTTGTAATGGTTTTACTGGTTACAATTGGACTTGTATTGGTTTTGATGGAAACTGTAATGGACCCTGTTGGTCTCTACTGGTAAATAGTCACCTTCTATTGGTGGCTTGTTAAAACCATTAAATCTTAATGGAATATGTCCCAAAACCATTTCTTTAATGGGTTTAATGGTTAAAAGTTAATGGTTTGTAATGGTTTTTGTAGTGGAAACCATTAAAATTTTCTGTGATGGTTCTATTGTATTTGTTTTTTTTTTTTAAGCAGGGTGTACCTGATTACAGCTACATTTGGGTACAATGACTGCCTATTCAGTAATACTATTTTGTTTTGCTACATAGGTATGAACCTATTAATGGTTAAGCGAAGTTATAATTACCATCACTCCAGAGCCAGACGGGTGATTGAGAATGCATTTGGCATTTTGGTGGCAAGGTGGCAAATTCTCGGGTGTCTGGAGACAAAGCAGTTTGCATTGTCAAATCTTGTTGTGTTTTACACAACTTCCTGGCCTACACAGATGAGGTCAACACACCCGTCAGCAGATACCTCCCTGCTAATTTTACAGACTCTGACACTACAGGATCATCTCCATTAGGGGAGTGGCACAGAGTGGTTGCAGGGGACACAAATCTTTTGGAGCCTCTAGACCCACGTCAACTTTCAAGGACTCGCTCCACCAGAGCTGCACTTGGCGTGCGTAATGACCTGATGGCTTTTTTATCCCGTCAACCCAAGGAAGGGAGCCATGGCAGAACAACACAGTGTGTCATGGTCAGCCTGCTTAAATTGTATAGGTGCAAAATTAAAGAACATACAAATGTAAAATATTTGTTACAACCATGTAAATGAAGACATGTTTCAAAGTTACATTATTGTTCTTTATTTGCAATATTCTGCACAAAAACAAGGTGCAAAGATTGGAAACAAACAGAATATTTAAAAATAATCCAATTGTGCAAACTTAAAAATGATGCATATGATATGCACATACTATATGAGATGGTGAATTATTTATATGAACAATAGAATCATAACAGGAAACAATACATGCACAATACAGTAATGCAATAGCAATACAGTAATATATTAACATGCACAATACATTAATAGTAACAGAAATAACAGTGAACAATGTAAAATGTAAACACAAGGTGCAATTTATATAACCTGCTCATTCTTTCATCACCTATTACAAAATAAGATAAATGTAAACACTATTCATAAATGTGCACAAGTATATACAGTTCTCTATTGATGCAAATAGATAAAATAGAAAATACACTAAATGTAAACTTAGCAATATAACGGTGCAAGAAGGTACAATATTAAACTATGCTGAAGTGCAAACTATGTAGGTTGCTAACTACCTCATACTACCCAATTACTACCCTCAGACTACCTCTAAAGACTATGTCACTTTATGTCACTTTATTACAATCATAAGCTCTTTTTGCACGATATTTCTATATATTCTATATATTATATGTATAATTGTATTTATTTGCATCTTTAAAATTGTACTTTTTGTATTTAATGTTACGTGTATGCACCTAGGGTCTGAGAGTAATGCAATTTCAATTCTCTGTATGTCTGGCACATATGGCAAAATTGACAATAAAGTTGACTTTGACTTTGACTTTGACTTTGATGTAAAAGGCACAATGGGTGCAAAAAGTCAGACAGATCTGGTCTAGAAACAGCAATGAAACACAAATACAACAATTTGAAAAGATTAAGGGCTTTTATTATAAAATTACCAAACATACTTTAATATAAATATGTATTAACAATGAACAAATACACTACAATATAAAGATTAACAACATACTTTTAAACCATAAAATCCCAAGTAAAATATATTTACTCTATTATATAAATAAATAATAATAAAACATGAAAAATCAAAAAACATCATACAGAAAACAGTGATGTCATGATCCAGGCTAGTTCAGTTTATATCTAATGGTGTCAGTGCAGTCAAGTCAATAATATTGCTGAATATTACAATTCCCCAACCAAGCAAGCCAGAGGCAACACTGAAAAGGAATCCAAACTCCATCAAAATCAGGATCAGTCAGAAAACCAGGTCTCCTCTGGCCAAATGGACAAACATGGAGTGATTTTATACCAAGCTGCATCACAAATCAGATTGTATATTGACATCATTTAATATACATTTATCCAACTCCTTCTGCATGAAATTTGGGAAACATCATGCCATCATGGGCAAGGGTCTGTGCAGAGGACATGTCTGGATCTTGTGGCCTTCGCAGAGCATCTGTGGAAATGAGGTCTTTGCAGGGAATCCGTCTCTAGGGCTCGTCTAATTGTCATGGTCTCTGCTGACATTCAGGGATACATTGTGGTCATTCCTGGGTGCAGGTCCACCATCTGGTCTGGATCGGACTGGAACCAGGACTATGGCAACCTCAGGATAATGAGACAGTACATAAGAAACAAATATAAAATAGATGCCATTCTAATCTAACAAGTACATTGGGTGTTATGAGAAGTGTTCCCAGTTCTGGTTACCCTAACTGGTGCAGTAAAACAATACTTTAAAGGATCTGAAGTATAGAAATATGTATGCATGGATAAAGAATTGGGCCTTCAATCTGTATTTAAACTCACTGAGTGTGTCTGCCCTCTCTATCTGCTGCCAGTTGGAGCCACCTCTTCATGGTCCCCTTGAACTCTATTTCTTGCCATGTTTAGCAGCTTTGAAATAAGGAAATACATATGTGAACATAAATTTTTAATTGCAGCTTAAGCATTACACGTTTTTTTTTTTCAATTGCTAGAACCAGGCCCAGAATCAGCACATGACATTATGTGAACTATATGTTTGCTATATGTTGTCGCCAGGGTTCAGCAGACAGATTAGGCCTACATTTACAAACTATTTAAAAAGCTGCACTTATATTTTACAGCTTTCTATTACCTACAGTGCTTTTCTGTTTTGATTTAATAGCAAACACCCGTTGAAAAAGACGGACTGAATTTTAGTAAACAAAATTAAATATAACTAAATATAATATCATAAGCTAATGTTACAGTGCACTGGAAACAGCTAATTGGTTTTTGTAATAAAAAATTACATAATGTTATTCCAAAGAGAGTGTACTCATCAACACTCAATATCTCCAGGACCAAATCCCCCCCACCCCAGTTTAAGTTATCATTGCAAACTATCTAATAGAAACCATCTAAAAAACTATATTCTGTGACCTTTAAAGGAGTTATCGGATGCTAAGTACACTTTTACATGTTGTTTGAACAATAATGTGTGTTGGCAGTGTATGTACAAATCTACCCTATAATGAAAAAAATCCATGCAGTGGTTTTTAATTAATCTGTAAAAATAATATCCCCTTTTTCAAATCGAGCCATTCTCAAATGCCTGTCGTTGTGGCATTACACCGACAGAGGCCGTTCCCACGATAGTTGATTGACATGAGCGTTTTATCTCAGATCAGCTGTAACAGTCCGCCCTCCATTGTTTTGATGGGTTGTAAGTTAGACAAGAATATCTCAGATTGAGCGATTGAGGTGTTCTGTTGCTGGATGTAATAATGAACATAGTGGTCGTCATTTACTAAACATGCTGAACATATAGATTACGATTGTTTGTGAATGGAATGCGCCTCCCGATCTACATATATCCGTCTATGTTCGCACAAATCATTAATGATCCAGCTTCACTTACAGCAGAGGTGAGTATAAGGTTTTTTTATTAATCTTTGCAATCGCCTAAGATTAAGTTTAGCGGCTAAATGCAGCTAAAGTAAACAGACGTCTCTCCACAGAGTGAAGAGAGGGGCGGGGCGAGCAGAGCTCATTTCAATTTAAAGCAGCCTCGACCAGAATGAGATGATTTTTGCAGAGCTGATTTTGACAAGGTAAAAAGGGTGTTGTTTTGCACAACCATTGAGAATTTTTAACGAAAGTATACTACAGACTTTTCATTAAGACCCTAAAGAATCATATCAACTTGTGGAAAATGGGCATCCGATGACCCCTTTAAAACATCAAACAACACAAGATTGAACAGTGAGTAAATGAAATAACTTGCCTTTTTTGCAGCTAAAGGTAGGGCGTTCCTCTTAAAAACTGTGCCCGCCGAATGCTCCTCCTCAGGATTTAACCACCAAATCTTTTTCTCAGGCTGATTTCCTTTATTCTAGCAGTGGCCCACCTGTGGCAAAACAAACTCGGGCCGAAGGCAAATGCACGCAACTACAGAGTGTGGACCTGCCTCACGTGTAACAGCTTTCAGCTGAGATCGGCCCATAAAGAAAAGCTGTCTGTTGACCAGAAGGTGCTTTGTAGAGTTGGCACGGCTCTGACCCATTATCTTCTTACCGGTGCAGAGTCTGAGCCAACAGTGCCGCATTTCAGCCGGAATCGGCCCAAATGTGCTTGCTATCTGGGACATCTCTTCCATCTTTGTTTGACCCTCTATTTAAAAAAAACAAAAACAAAAAAAACATGACCTTTTAAGACAAGGGTGCCCAAACTCTGTCCTGGAGGGCCGGTGTTCTACAGAGTTTAGCTCTAACCCTAATTAAACACACCTAAACCAGCTAATCAAACTCTTACTAGGCAAACTAAAAACTTCCCAGCAGGTGTGTTAAGGCAAGTTGGATCTAAACTCTGCAGGACACCGGCCCTCCGGAACTGAGTTTGGGCACCCCTGCTTTAAGACTTAGACTTATTTGTTCTCTTTAACTGGTCTCTTACACTAGCTTTCTCTATTCTTTTTCTATTGTTTGTTTTCTTTTATTCATTTTATAATTAGCAAAAAAAACTTGCTGTGTATTGTTACACTAACTGAGAGTTGTCATAGCATTTGCATATCATTGCTCTTTTGTTGATTTTGATTGCTTCCATTGTCCTCATTTGTAAGTCACTTTGGATAAAGTCTGCTAAATGACTAAATTTAATGTAAATGTATACAAAGTCCAAAAACAGCCCATACCAAAAAGACTGTTCGCAGTTAAGAAATTCAAAGATCCCTCCACCACAGATGCTTTTACCCTTGAAATTCTTGAAGAGATGGCGAATGGAAAAGACCTCTGGGGAAACCTCAGAAATACCACCACAGAGTAACCTCAAAACATCATTGGGAGTCGTTGAGGAAGACAGAAGGAACAGTGGATCCAAGATAGATCGTGGAAGTTGAAGGATGAAAGAAAAGCCGTGAAGCTTAAAAGAGATCAGGCAAAAACAGTGGACGAGAAGGAAGAAGGAAGCTTCTGTCCAAAATGACTCCAAGATCTTGTACCGCATATTCCATGAATTGACTGAAACAAATAGTAACTCCAGCGTTCCGATCAAGGACAAAAATAGGAAGCAGGATGAACAGAACATTTCCGGGAAACATTCAATCAACCAGACCCAACCACCACGTATGACTTTGATGTGGAGGAGGAGCATCAGGTGAACACTGGTGACATCACCATCGAGGAAGTGAAGATTGCGATCAAAAGCCTAAAGAACAACAAGGTGGCTGGCTTGGATGAAGTAACGGTGGAGATATTGAAGTATGGAGGGCTGCCCATGGTGGAGAAGCCAATGTCACTCTTTAACAAATGCTAGCAGAATGGTGAAGTCCCAGAGGACTGGGGAAGGGGCCCCATAGTCAAAATTCCCAAGAAAGGCAACATCTCAGAGTGTACCAACTGGTGAGGTATCACCCTCCTCTCTGTGCCTGGAAAGGCGTTCTGTGTGGTCCTCCTCCAATGCCTGTGGAGTGCCCTCGATCAGCGCTTGTGGGAAGAGCAAGTTAGCTTCCGCAGCAGAAGGTCATGTTGTAAACAAATCTTCATTCTCCGTAACATCATTGAACAGTGTATTGAATATCATTATCCGTTAGCCATCAACTTTGTAGACTTCAAGAAAGCCTTCAACAGCATCCACTTTCGCAATCCAGAGTACCTTTGGCAGATCCTGCATTTATATGTGACCCTAGACCACAAAACCAGTCATAAAGGCCTGTTCACACCGGGACGAATATCGCGCGCAATTATCGCCGACGTTTAACGCGCTGTGACTAAACAAAGGGCGCCAATGTGAGTGTACACACCGACGCTCAAAACGCCAGGCGTAAAAGTGTAATTTTTAAAAAAAAACGCCTCTGGCTCGTTTTTTTGATTTGACGCGCCGCGTTAAAAACTGGCCGACCAATGAGACTGGTACTTTTGTTCACGTGCCTGGAGCTGCTGAAGTTACAGTAAAACACGACTTGGTGGCGCTCAAGCACAAAATAGTGTTGCCAAGATCACTGCAAGAAAGAGGAAAGTAAACCAAGATGCCCAAGATGAATGTATGAATGAATCTTTATTTAATATCCTGATGATTACTGACAAATTATTATTATTTTTTTTAATTTTGACCCATACAATTTTTGGCTATTATTATAAATATACCCGTGCTACAGTCTGGTTTTGTGGTCCAGGGTCACATACGTTTTCACAATATTCATTCAAGTGAATAACAATGTAGATGAACTCACCGTAAACACACAGCTAAACGCTGCTCTGGGTCGATTGGTTTACGGTAGTGAGTTTGTTCTTTTGTCAGCAAGGGGGCCAATTGTTGAAGTAAAATTTCGAACTCGCTAACGGACATTCTAAAATACCCCCGAAAACGCTCATGGTACATTTTCAACTCTTGTATGAGTCGATAGAACTCCCCATCTTCTTTTCTTTTCGTAACTATTGGGTGTATCCAATATCGGCGTCTTTTCCGTTCTCTTTTCTCATTCAACAGAAAAATAATTTCTTCATCACTGGAAGAGGAGGAGGAGCTGCTGCTGCTTGAAAAATCCATGTTCTGTTTACCAGTTAACAGAAAGCGTGAAAATTGTTTTGAAAAGCGCGTAAATACTGACTCGCTTCTTCTTCTGTGTGACAAGCAAGTGTCAGAAGCGCAGCGCCACCTTGTGTACCAAGGTATTTCTGTTTTTCATTAAGCGCCATGCCAGTAAATTCGGCAGTGAAAATCGCTTGGGTATCCTGGCGAAAAACGTCGCGAAAAACGCGCGCGATGGGTACAGACCTTAAGGCTCAATTTTTCCAAATTGAGATTTATACATCAAAAAGCTGAATAAATAAACTTTCCATTGATGTATGGTTTGCTATGATAGAACAATATTTGGTCTAGAT
>JAMKFB010000189.1:100789-223666 GCA_036247105.1 Cirrhinus mrigala | reverse complement strand
CAACTGTTTAAATATCTGGAATCTGAGGGTGCAGAAAAATCTAAATATTGAGAAAATCACCTTTAAAGTTGTCCAAATAAAGTTCTTAACAATGCATATTACCAAACAAAAATTAAGTTTTGATATTTACAGTAGCAATTTTACAAAATATCTTCATGGAACATGATCTTTATTTAACATCCTAATGATTTTTGGCATAAAACAAAAATCAATAATTTTGACCCATACAATGTATTTTTGGCAATTGCTACAAATATACCCCAGCGACTTAAGACTGGTTTTGTGGTCCAGGGTCACATACGGGGTACCGGAGGCCTTTGTTACCATTTTCGAGGGCCTGTATCTGTGCTCAAGCCGCTGTATTAAGACAGATTTCTTCGAGATTGCAACTGGGGTCAGGCAAGGATGCCTCCTGTCCCCTCTCCTTTTCCTCATTGCCCTTGACTACATCATGCAGCGAGCTGGAGCACACGTTGGGTCCAGCATGCACTGGTCTGAACTCGATCGTCTCTGCGATCTAGATTTCACCAACGACATCGCCCTGCTCAAAGAAGATGAACCAAATCCGCATCATGCCATGACCGTACTGGTAAGAGAATCAGGCAAAGTTGGCTTCAGGTTTAGCGCAGAGAAGTCCAAGATCATGCACGTGAGCAACACGGCCCAGACATGGGGAGTCACAGTCGGGCCACGGAAATTGAAGGAAGTAGAGAAGTTAGCCTACTTGGACGTCAAGTGCCGCATCGGGAAGGTGGCAGCTGTTTTCCGGAGGATAAAAAAGAACTGGTGCTTGCCGTCCATGACAATCATGGTCCCGACAGCCATCTATGCCAGTGAGACCTGGAAGGTGTGAGAAAGCATTAACAACAGGCTCGACATCTTCCAGCAGAAGTGCCTACACCGAATTCTGAAGATCCATTTTTATGATCACATCACCAATGAAAAGGTACTTAGAAGGATTAGTGCGTGCAAACTTTGTAACACCGAAGACTCCGACTGGCCGGCCATATCCTCTGTATGGAGAACAACAGGATTCCCAATACGGCCATGCGAAGGGTATGGCGCCGAACAACCACGAGGATGCCCCCGGATCACCTGGCGAAGAACGTTCCTACAAGATCTGAAGATGCTTAACATGGCATGGGAAGACGCCAAAGCTCTCGCCCAAGACCAAAGTCGATGGAGAATGATTGCTGCCCGATATGCTACATAGCATGGGAGAACTACTACTATTTACAATATGATTCACTGACAGTATATAAAGTATTTTAAATGTAACAACTTTGAACATTCAAAAGTAAAATGCAACATACATGGTAATGCGGCAATAATATTAATGCAAGACCATCGTGTATAAAGTATATGTATATAAAATATAAAGTATGTAATATATATACAGTGATTACTTTTTTCAGTAACGAGTCATCAAATAAATTACTGTTTACCCCGCTACAATGCCGTTACCATTACTGACAAGAAAAAGTGGCATTACCATAATTGAGCTCACTGAAGCAGTTTTCATCTGAGTAGGCTCTCTCTCAGCCGTAGGACCTGCAAATCTGTGCACCACATCACGTTCTTCTGAGGTGAATACTGGCACATTCCTCTCAGCGTGTCTTCTTACAGAAAAGTGGCCAAGACAAACTTGATGAATATTCCTGTTTGTTTACGGAGTTGATGTGGATGTTTAAAATTTGAAAAGTGGAGCCGCTCGTGGCTCATTAGAAATAATAAGTTTAGACGGGAAAAACTGGTTCTCGCAGTGGTATCATACAAATTACTTTTATCACAGAATATTTGTTTGCGACGTGACTTACTTCATTTAAAAGTAAATATTTTTCAAGCTTTCTATACATATTATATCTCATGTCTATGAGACAGGTATTCACTGAGAGTCAGGTGGCTTTATTTACATGTCTGTGAAAAGAGATCACAGAGGCTGAGACAGCAGAGAGCACACCCTGGTTATTTTCTTTACAAAAGCACATTGTTTTGTTGTTATTATGACTATACACAAAGAAAAGTAGACTGTAGTTTCAAATGATAAAACGTGATATTAACCCCCTGGAAGGTGTATCTCACATTTTCCACAGCAACATTAAAATAGCATAGATAAGTGTACAATGTTTTATTCATTTAACATATTTAATGTTAGGGGCATCCAAGTTATTTGACATTTGAATATTTTTTTAAAAAGTAACAGAATAGTTACTTTTTCTGATAATTGGTTACTTTTATAATGATGTTACTATTTATGAGAAGTAACAAATAACTTTAACTAATTGCTTTTTTTTAAAGCAATATGCCCAACACTGAATATATATACATATGTAAAGTTTTTTTTCTGCAGAATACACACCTTTACTTTTACTCTTCATACCTTAAGTACATTACAGTATGCAATATAATACTTTTACTTAAGGTTTTAAATGCATGCAGTTTTTCCCTCAATGCACTATTAGTAGTTACTTAAAGTACGTTACTAAAGAAACTCAATATTTCTTCCACTAATTACTTTGTCATGATTCTACACAATTAGTCCTTTCCTTCTTTCCCTAAATCAGACCAGACCCCTGTACTGCAGGATAAACCTAAAGGTCCCAGTGCTGGACAGTGGAAATATGCATGAAATATCCCAGGTGATGTCCCACTGGCAGAGGCTGTACTAGGCTCTCTATTGTGGCAGTTATTTTGTAACTAGTTGTAAAAAGTACTTTTAGCATAGAATGATTTATTGTCATTTCATATTTAGAGCCAAAAAAAAAAAAAAGAATACACAGAAAAATTTGTCATTTACAAATTATAACTTGCAAGTTTTAACTTATAATACAAAAATAAACAAATTTGCTTTATTTACAAAATAACTTAAGTTACTAAAGTAATATACAGAACTTAATTCATTTCAATTTTAAATTTCCAAGCAGCCCCATTGTCCTTTAAAAAAAAAAAAAAAAAAAAAAAAAGAAAAAAAGATGACAACATGTATACAAGGAAATGTTCTTTCATTTCGTTCCAAACCTGTAAGTCTTTCGTTCATCTTCTAAACAGAAATTAAGATATCTGACTAAATCCAATAGCTTTCTGACCCTCCATAGACAACAACACAAGTGAAACGTTCCCAGGACCAGAAACAAAGTAAGGTCAGCACGTGCAGTAGAAAGCACATGCATGCATCGTGGTACACTCTATAATGTCGGATGACGCGATTTAGAGAAGAATTGTTGAATAAAGTCGTTATTTTCAATTTCTTTGCACACTAAAAGTATTCTCATAGCTACGTAAAATTATGGTTGAACCACTGATGTTACATGGACTGTTACCGATGTCCTTACTTCATATCTAAGTCTAAGGAAGATGAGAAAGCTCTAGCATTTAATCTTAATTTGTGTTCTGAAGATGAACAAAGGTCTTATGGGTTTGAAACAACATAAGGGTGAGTAATTAATGACAGAATTTTCATTTTTTTGGGTCAATTATCGCTTTAATGTTACACATGCTGTGGACTCGAACATACTCTGTAAAATTCTTGAGTCCATGTCTAATCCATTGTTGGACCCAAGCTCAGACTTGAGTCCAAGTCCAAGTCCAAGATTGAGCACCTTCTCAATATAGAATCCTGGTCTTCATGTCTGAGTTCACATCTTAACGTTATTACGTGATTCCTGTCTGTGAAAATCCTTCCTCTCTGATGATATAAAACAGATCTCTCAAATGAGTCCTCATGTGTTGATCAAGTTTGATTTGAATATATGCAGCGCAGTTTTCTCATGTGCTTATTAAGGTTTCCTTTTTGAGTAAAACTTTTTCCACACTGTTGGCAGGTGAAGGGATTCTCTTCAGTGTGAACTCTAATGTGGGCTTTAAGGCTTCCATGGAGATCGAAACTCTCTCCACACTGAGGGCATGGATAAGCTTTTTTTCCAGTGTGAATTCTCATGTGCCTGTTAAAATTGCCTTTTCGGTTGAAACTTTTTCCACACTGATGGCACACGTAACGCTTCGTTCCAGTGTGAGTTCTCATGTGTCTGTTAAAGAATCCTTTTTTATTAAAGCTCATTCCACACTGTTGGCAGATAAAATGACTCTCTCTAGTGTGAATTCTCATGTGCACTTTAAGGTATCCATGTTGATCGAAACTCTTTCCACACTCAGGGCAGGTGTAAGTCTTGTCTCCAGTGTGAATTCTCATGTGCCTGTTAAGGTTTACCTTGAGGGTAAAAGAATTTCCACACAGTTGGCAGGTGAAAGGGCTCTCCCCAGTGTGAACTCTCATGTGGTCATTAAGGTTTGCTTTTCTATTAAATATTTTTCCACAGTGTTGGCAAGTGAAAAACTCTGCTCCAGTGTGAATTTTTATGTGCCTGTTAAGGTTTCCTTCATGAGTGAAACTGACTCCACACTGTTTGCAGGTGTAAGGCTTCTCTCCAGTGTGAATTCTCATGTGCACTTTAAGGTATCCATTTCGATCAAAATTCTTTCCACACTCAGAGCAGGCGTAAGGCTTGTCTTCAGTGTGAACTATCATGTGCCTGGTAAGGTTTACTTTTTGAGTAAAACTCTTTCCACACACATGGCAGGTGTAAGGCCTCTCTCCAGTGTGAACTCTCATGTGCATGTTAAGGTCTCCTTTTTTATTGAACCCTTTTCCACACTGTTGGCAGGTGAAACGCTTCCCTCCAGTGTGAACTCTCATGTGGACTTCAAGGTTTCCATGTTCATTGATGGGGGAACAACTTTTAGTTTCTGTTTTATGATCTGTTTTCCGTGAGAAAGTCTCTTTAGTCTGTGGCCGACTGACAGATTCTTCTCCGGTTAAAAAATCATTAGTGTCATTTTGTTCTTTCTCTTCCGTTTCATTCGGTACTGTGCACTCCTCTTTCAGTGGCTTGAGATCTATGGTGAAAAAAGGCAAATAAAAGTTAGCCCAGTTAAAGGGCACAAAGAAACAGATGTCAAAACATTTACCAACATGTATGCTACATAGTATATGCACTAATCTATTGAAGGAGGCGATTCATATAATTTTTAGGGCTGCTCTCAATTAAAGATTTTTTTTGGTCTTCTAGTAGTCGTTCATTTTAAGCATTCCATATAGATATAATGATTATGAATGTTTCTGAGAAACAACAGCAAACAGCATTAATGTAATAATAACTTATTGATAAACTAGCGCTTTGTTTTCAGCTTAAAGGAGAAGTTCACTTCCAGAACCAAAAAATTACATGTACTCACCCTCTGATATTAATGTCTTTTTTTCTTTAGTCATAAAGAAATTATGTTTCTGGAGGAAAACATTTCTGGATTTTTCTTCATATAGTGGACTTCAATGGTGACCCGAGTTTGAACCTCAAAATGTAGTTTAAATGCAGCTTCTGCAACTCTGTGTATTCTGGCTCAAGACAGTTAGGGTATGTCGAAAAACTCCAATCGTATTTTCTCCCTCAACTTCAAAAATCATTTCAAAATCATCCTACATCGCTGCAGAAGTACTGACCCAGTCTTTGCAAAGTAAACATGCAAAGAAGATCAAACACCCTTAACAAAAAAGGTTAAACGGCTATATAGAATGATTTTGAAGTTGAGGGAGAACATGAGATGGGAGTTTTTCGACATACCCTAACTGTCATGAACCGGAAAAAAAAACAGTCCAGACAGAGCGAGACAAGATGAGCATTTGACATTAAAAAGTACATAAATTGTATTATTTTTAATGACCACAACCGATCGTTTCACTAGATAAGACCCTTCTTCCTCGGCTGGGATCATTTACAACCGCATTTGGGATCGTTTGAAGCCGCATTTAAACTGCCTTTTGGAAGTTCAAAATCGGGGCACCATATCAGTCCATTATATGGAGAAAAATGCTGAAATGTTTTCCTCAAAAAAAAAAAAAAAAAATTTCTTTACGACTGAAGAAAGAAAGACATGAACATCTTGGATGACAAGGGGGTGAGTACATTATATGTGAATCTTTGTTTTGGAAGTGGACTTCTCCTTTAAGCTTTATAGTCATTTTCCATTTGTGTGGTTTTTAAAGCAGTTTTGTACACCTGTATTAAGTTTCTGTATGTGTTCATCTGAAGAAAGAAAGTCATAAACCTGGGACGGCATGAGGGTAAGTAAATGAGAAAATTTAATTTTTGGGTGAACTTTCCTGTTAATGAGCCAGATGTGATGCAGATATTTTTTTTTTAATTGAAATTTTAAAGTATTACATTTTTTATTTATTTATTTAAGTTTATTGCCACATTAGCTTTATAGGCTATTTCATGGCAAACAAGAATATACATTTTAAAAAAAAAAACAAAAAAAACATCAGAAACATGCAGAGAGAATACAAAAATGTGTGTTGAATTAATGGTGACAGAATTAAAACCTTTCAGAAATGCCACTTTGTGTGTTGTGTTTTCAGTTCCCATGTCTGAAATAATTAACTTTTAAATACTTATTTGGGGCATTTTGATTTTTTTTTTTTTTTATCTCCACAATTATTATTATTTAATTATTTGTGATTAATTTGATTAATTAATAAGCAAACTTTGCTACTTCATTATGCTTCCTCAGATTCATGAGCACAAACATCATTGGTTCTCACAGGTCAAGCACACATGTTTGAGCTTCTGTTTTACCATATTTAAAATTAGAAATAGTTTTAAAGTAAAATTTTAAGTTAGAAAATAAAAAGCAAAAAAAACGTAACAAGTACTTCTTTAGTTGAAATTAAAATGTGAGGAGTTTTTCCCTTCAGAAATGTAATCCAGTACATTAGTTAGTGTTAGTTATGTTAGTTTGTTGAACAAAACAAAATTACACTGAAATTGTACTTCAGTTAAAGGGGTCATCAGATGCCCATTTTCCACTAGTTGATATGATTCTTTAGGGTCTTAACGAAAAGTCTCTAATATACTTTGATTAAAAATTCTTAATTTTTATTCTCAGTTTTGTAAAACAACACCCTTTTTACCTTGTCAAAATCAGCTCTGCAAAAATCATCTCATTCTAAGGGGTTGTTGCTTTAAATGCAAATGAGCTCTGCTCACCCCGCCCCTCTCCTCTCTCTGTGGAATGACGAGTCTGTTTACTTTAGCCGCTAAACTTCCTAACTACCATGTTATTAGGAAAGGCGATTGCGAAGATTCATAAAAAACCCTTATACACACTTCTGCTGTAAGTGAAGCTGAATCACGAACGATTCACACGAACATAGACGGATATATGTAGATCGGGAGGCGCATTCCAAAACAAATGTAATCCACTGCATCTTCAGCGGCTCAGATGTCGGGAGTAAATGACGACCACTATGTTGATTGTTACATCCAGCAACACAACACCTCAATCGCTCAATCAGAGATATTCTTGTCTAACTTACAACCCTGCTTTGGCATCGAAACAAATTGGGAGGACGTTACAGCTGATCTAAGGTAAGAGCTCATGTCAATCAACTATGGTGGGAGCGGCCTCTGTTGGTGTGACGGCTGAGAATGGCTCAATTTGAAAAAGGGGATAATATTTTTACAGATTAATTAAAAACCACTGCATGGATTTTTATCATTATAGGGTAGATTTGTACATGCACTGCCAACACACATTAATGTTCAAACAACATGAAAAAGTGAACTTAGCATCTGATGACCCCTTTAAATACAAGTCCTCTAAAATAATAAGTATATCAATTATGTTACATTTCACAAGTATTTTATACTCCTGGACATGCTTCAAAAATATCATGCATTCCTGTAGAGCTTGGCATTTTAATAAGGATGAAATGAGAATGAAAACCAACCTCTTTGTTCCTCAGTATCTTCAAGTTTGAGTGTGTGTGTTTCTTCAATCTTCACTTCTTGAATTTTCACATTTTCAATCTTCACATCTTCACTCTCCTCTTTAATAAATGCCATCTTTATAATAGTGTGTAGATCTCAGCAATTATTTTTATCAGGTGTTTGGACAACCTGTAATGTTTAAGATGAGAATAATTAAAGGAAAATCAATGCAAACTAAATCTTAGAGTTAGCTCATTGGTAAGGGACTCAAGAGTGATAATTAATGGCTCTAAATGACAAACCTACGGTTTCACAGTCTGAGCTGTTTCAACTAAAAGAAACTTGCACTGACTGATCTTAAAATACATCAATGCCTTTTTTTTGTCTCAAGATACACACCAGTAATGTTTTTTCCCCAAAGATACGTTTATAAAAACTACTTAAATGATTTAACTATGGCCTAATTCTGGCACGACAAATTAATACATAATAATTAATACTGTGTGTATGATAAACTGATTCACGATTCTGTTACTCACGTATGGATGCGCTTTATTTGCACAAAATAACCTGCATAAACGTTAGATAAAGCGCTACAATGTTACAGTCAATATTAATGAATTAACTTTTCATCGCTTGTAAAAACTATAAAACAGCCTCGACGGGTTGCATTGATTTAAAGGCTGTAAACGTTTTGAAACACAAACCTTTCTTCAGCCGATTCACAACAGATGCAGGACCGTGGCGCAGACTCATGACATCACATCACCACACCAAAATAGAAGTCCCGTTCACACGCCAACATTTCAACTAATTAATGAGAGTTATTCAATATTTCAAATTTTATTCATAGTTGACTTACTGGTTAAATAGATGTTGGCTAACAACTATTTCTTATTATATTATTATTTTAACAATTTAGAACCATTTATTTGTTCCCCCAAAACAACAAATTAACCATGGTTTTACAACAACAACAAAAAAGGAAAAGAAACTGGTTACTATAGTTAAACCATGGTAACCACAAATTAATCATGGTTATGCTACACTAACCATAGTTTAACCATGGTATTTATAGTAAAACTGGTTACAACTGGTAATAAATACAGCAAAAAAACAAAACAAACAAAAAAAAAAAACAATAATGAACTGTTTGTCCATGAAAATGAAACTTTATTAGGGCCACATATTATTCAAAAACGCAAATACAAGCAAATATGCAACAATCAAAAGACAACATGTGCAAAATGAATTCTGCAGTGACACATGTAAGCTAAATGTGTTTGTAATTGCACAAAAACCTTGTAGGGTTATTAATGTATTAAATTCTCCATGATCTTTTCTTCAGTCCAGCATGATATCAGAGAAAAGGTTTGGTATGACAGACTTTATTTATACTGTAAAACAGAGATGTTTCAGTAAAACAGCATTAAATTCTCAGACACAAACACTAACAGAAAATCAGTCTTAATGTATGGTTTGTGTATTGTTAATGTAGTAATTGTTCATGGTCCACTTAATAGTGTATATTTGTAAAAAGTGTCATTTGTAATGTATACTTAAAACACTTTCTATAGAAAACTATACACAGTACAATTTTTAGTCATGTGAGTGTACACCAGTCAGATGATTCTTCACAAAAACACAATTTATATCTTGTTTAAAACTGTATTGTGTACTATTTTTCATGTTTCTTGTAATTTGTGGTATTCTACTGTTATGCAAAAGCAGCAGTTTTTCTTTAATGTGAGCAAGTGGCCAGATGTGCATTCTAATGTCTGTGACAGTTTCAGTTGTGTAAAGAAACATTCGGCGAAATGGATTCAGGCACACTAGCATTCACAACCTCCCTGAAAACTTTACCAATGTTTACATTAGGGATGAGCATTTAAAAAAAATAAAATAAAAAAATAAAACATCGTATTTGAATATTTGGGTTCATAAAAAAATAATATTCAAATATTTGTTTATTTAAACAATATTTAATGAGAAAAGCATTCTTTTTGAATAATCATGTTTTTGTCACCATTTCTGAGCAAGCTTACGATTGGTCATCATACACAACATTCTATAACAACATTATGTTATATCCCAGATTTTCTTTTAGTTGAATATGTGTGTAAACAAAAAAATGTATATATAGATGTCTGAGTTTTGTGGTGAACCATGGTTTGTCATTGTTGAATGTTAAATAAGTCCAGGACGTTTGTTTTTCTGTGGCTCTAATAAATTATGTGCTTCGTATAGCAAGCTATTGCAGTTTCTCATCCCTTTTGCTGATTTTGCATTCACCGAATTTTAAACTCATTGACACAACTTGCTTATTCTTGGAAGATAAGTTTTGACTGTTTGAGGTGTAGAATTAATGTTTTGGACTGTCATCCCTGCACAGGTACATCTTGGAGACATCTATTTGACGTATGCATTTACATCTGCAAGATATATTTTTTAGATTGTCTGCTCATCTGCAATACATCTATAGGGCGTTTCCTAAAGGGGTCATCGGATGCCCATTTTCCACAAGTTGATATGATTCTTTAGGGTCTTAATGGAAAGTCTCTAATATACTTTGATTAAAAATTCTCAATGGTTTTGTAAAACAACATCCTTTTTACCTTGAAAAAATCAGCTCTGCAAAAATCATCTCATTCTAATGGGTTGTTCCTTTAAATGCAAATGAGCTCTGCTCACCCCGCCTCTCTCTTCTCTCTGTGGAAAGGCGGTCTTGTTTACATTAGCCGCATTTAGCCGCTAAACTTCCTAACTACCACATTATAAGGAAAGGCGATCGCAAAGATTCATAAAAAAACACTTATACTCACTTCTGCTGTAAGTGAAGCTGGATCATGAATGATTCGCGTGAACATAGACGGATATATGTAGATCGGGAGGCGCATTCCCTTCACAAACAAACGTAATCTACTGCATGTTTAGCGGCTCAGATGTCGAGAGTAAATAACGACCACTATGTTCATTATTACATCCAGCAACACAACACCTCAATCGCTCAATCGGAGATACTCTTGTCTAACTTACATCCCGGCTCTGGCATCAAAACATGGAAAGTTACTGGACTGTGACAGCTGGTCTGAGGTAAGAGCTCATGTCAATCAACTATTGTGGGAGCGGCCTCTGTTGGTGTGACGCCACACCGACAGGCATCTGAGAACGGCTCGATTTGAAAAAGGGGATATTATTTTTACAGATTAATTAAAAACCACTGCATGGATTTTTATCATTATAGAGTAGATTTGTACATACACTGCCAACACACATTAATGTTCAAGTGAACTTAGCATCCGATGACCCCTTTAAGATGTTTATGATTTAGAATGTATCTAAAAGATCTGCACACTATTGTTTTCCCTTTATTTAGAAAAAAATTAAAAAGCGTCTAATTTATTTTATTATTTGATGTACCTTCACACCTGGCCAAGATGTGCGTACTTTCCCTTAATGGCGATTGCCATTTGGTGTGTGTGGGCTGCACACTGTGCTCCAGAAGTCTCGTCCGTTCACAAGTCTGCTCCAGAGGTCTCGTCTGACCGTGAGTCTGCACCAGTGCCCCCTGAGGTGATGGTGCTGGCTGCAGATCCTCCTAAAGGGGCCGCGGATACCACCATCGAGTCTCCAGAGGTGGTGGCTTACGCTGCAGAACCTCTGGAGGTGGCAGCATTAACTGCGGCTTCCTCATGAAACGGGGACATCTGTCCTAGCTCCTTGCACAGTGGTAGCACCCAATAACCCTCACCTTGCCAGTGTACCCATGCCTGGTCCCGAACCGGCCACGGAGGCCAGTTATGAACTTTCACCCTGTCCTGTACCAGCCTGTCCCAGACTCTCTGCTCCCGCTGTCATGGCCATGAAGGCCGCCAATGAACTCTCTACCTCTCTCCTTGTTCTGTCTGCCTCCTCTGTCCCTGCTCTCCCCAGGTCCCAGTTCATGACGCGGGTGCCTGCTCCGCCCTGGAGGGCCCCAGTGTGTCCTGC
Organism: Cirrhinus mrigala; assembly: GCA_036247105.1. Lineage (NCBI taxonomy): Eukaryota > Metazoa > Chordata > Actinopteri > Cypriniformes > Cyprinidae > Cirrhinus > Cirrhinus mrigala. The sequence goes on along the minus strand of JAMKFB010000189.1, from coordinate 211,913 downwards.
TCCGCCCCGGAGGGCTCCTGCATTCCACGTTTTGCCTTCGTTATGCCTGTCTACCATTGTTCCAACCCTGCCTGTGTTTGTGACCATGTCTTCGCCTTTGTTTTCCAATAAAGCTTTTCGTTTGGATCCGCTCGCCTCTCGTCTCCCTCCCCACGTTACACCTATACAGGTTAGAGAAATGATACAGAATCTTTATAAAATTACATGCAGCTTCTAAAAAAAAACATGAAAATGCCTGAAGATCCGTAAATGCTCTGGAATATTTCAAAGATTGATGTCTAAACACTGTAAACATCTTAAGAGAGCTGACTTATCAATTTACTCCACACACAAAAACTACTCACAAATCACGTCAGTACGCATCAGCACATGCTGCAGTGTGTTTGATTTAGACTGATGAGTAGTGATGGGAAGTTCGGATCATTTTACCGACTCGGACCTTTGATTTGTTCAGCAAAATGAACGAATCTCCCCACCCCCCCAATTAACCAATTCAGTGTGAGCCGGAAAGAGAATTGATTAGTTCACCTCTCGAGTCCACAGGTTTGAGTCGTTCGTTCATCAAGTGACGGCCCCAGTACAGAACCTAATAGGATGTTGCGCAGACGCAACTGAACGAATCACTCCCTGAGATGACTTGTTTGTCCCGAGTCACATTAAAGATTTGTTCAAAATGAACGAATCGTTCAAGAACGACCCATCACTACTGATGAGTATCATTATGAACATTAAGACCTTACCTGATGTAAGCTGATATACAGTGATCCTGTCATGGCTGACTGAAGAAATTTGTGTGTGTTGAGATGTTTACATTATCTGTCCATCATCCTGACAAGGAAATATGAGCACAGGTCCACTGTTTCCTCCTTAAATTCAAATTCAAATACAAATGAATACATGAAAAGCTCACATATCCAGTTCCTTGTCAGAGCATTTTCATGACTCATCGCAACATTCCCTTCTTTAATTTCTCAATAGGTCTCAGTCATGACTCAAACCTTCATGTCATTAAAAAAAAAAAAACAATAATAATTAAAAAAAATGTGAAAATGTGCGTTGTGATTAAATTATCTGATTATTTCACAGACATAACTCAGGAGTGAAAGCAGAATATAGAGTTTTAACATTTATTTATGTAACATTTTACATACAGATATGTTGCAGAAGATTGCTTGATTTATTATTTCATATTTATTCTTCTTAAATAAGAGTTAGCCTATTATGGCGGGGTTCTTTTTCTTTTATGGGATGTCAAATAAATAAAATTAATTAATTCAATTAAATGCAATAGTATATTACTATTTAATGTCTTGTTTATTTAAATATTTTTTAACAGAGTAACAGAAATGATACATGAAAACATGTGATTTAAAAACAATCAATCTAATAAATGTATGTGTTTTAATGCAAAATTCAAGGCAAATAACAACACAGACTAACTTTGAATTTAATTTGATAATTGTTTATTTGGTTTTAAATGTGGATCATAATACCCAGAAAAATACATACATTGACATTTACTTACTAAACAACTATGATACCATACTATGTACATTTATTTATTTCCTTTTACACTATGTACACTTGAAACAGTTTTTGAGGAATAATTTTCCAAGATTTTGTTAAAAAACGTTTAACTTTAATTATTTTAATGAATCTTTAAAAATATATGTTTTTCACCCTCCAGAAAAAAAGACTCATTTGTAGCTGTTGATGTAAAATTCATAAACTGTTTAACTAAAACACTTGTATAACGTTTGTAGAAAGGAGCCGCAATTATGACATTTTACATCTAAAAACTTTAATTAGGTTATATAAAATTACCTGTTAATGGCTCGAGTAGTATTTATTACCAGTGTTGGGGGTAACGCATTACAAGTAACGCGAGTTACGTAATATTACTTTTTTTAAGTAACTAGTAAAGTAACGCATTACTTTTACATTTCTAAGAAAAAAAAAAGAGCTACTTTTTCAAATAAGTAACACCAGTTACTTATTTACTTACATACAGTTACAGTTTTTTCCCCATTTATTGATTGACAAGTCTCCTGTCTGGAAATTGGGAGTAAACATGATGTTACTGTATTCTAGACTAAATGTGAACATGCATGAATTCATCTCACTCACAAAAAACAGATTCAGTATTCCTCAAAATGAATAAAAACAGTGAAATGCAAACTCAGAATATGACGCTGTCAGACCGTTTGGACTGTTTTGTGTGTGTTTTCCCTGTGTTGCCCTTATTTCCGTTTCTTATTATTGTGTCACTGTCTGATTGTTCACCTGTCTCCCCCTGATTGGTTGTTTCCTTGTATATAAGTTTGGTTGTGTTGCTGTTTAGATCGTCGGTTCTTAAAGTTATGTTACGTTGTGTTCGCTGGTTCCCTGCTGTGTCCTGTCTGTTCCTGTTACCCTGTGGATTATATTAATAAACTCCTCGCTCTTCCTCGTCATTCCCCATACACAATGTCGTGACAGACGCAACCCTGAAATAATTAAATGTTAAAACAAACATCCTTTATGTATTTAATCCCATTTTATTAACCAGTGTCTCTGCTGCTGACCTTCGATGATGCAATTCAACCATACTAATAAGCAAAAATTACTTTAGATAAACTAACATTTGTGCTTCATTTGTTTATAGCTAAAGAGTGATCCTGCATAAGTGTACTTTTCTTTCAGCCTGAGTTGAATTCATTTCACTTTTGGTGTAAAAGGGCTTTTATGTTAGAATTGTTTTATATTAAAAACAAAGAAGCAAGCCCTGTCCAGATTTAAAAAGTAAAAGTAACAAATCGCATTACTTTCCATAAAAAGTAACTAATTAAGCATTAACAGTGCTTGCATTTTATTGCCCTTTTATTTTTATAGCTTGCATTTTTAGAGGTTGAAACTCAGTATAATTGTTTATTTCAATTCAAAACATTTCACACACATTTTCATAATTAGAAATTCAATAATCCATAGTCAACTTCCAGTTCACTTCCGAAATAATAAGTCTGTTTAAAATACAATGTATAATATTTCGGTCCATTTTATTTCACTTTATAAATTTGCTTCTACAAATTGAGGTTCAAATTTGTCAGAAAATTCAGCATTGCAGATCCAGGAACTGCTGGAATGGCTGCGGCCGGAGGTTCCAGGCTGAGGAAGCCAACGGAGCTTTGGAGGACGTGGGGTTGTTTGGGGCTGGGGCTTTGAGGCAGTTGAAAGTTGGAGCGGTATGTGGAGGAATTCCTCGAGCTTGCTAACCAGCTGAGCTGGCACAACGCTGCTCTAGGTGCGTGTTTTCAGCTGGGGCTGGACCATGAGACTATACGTTGCAATCTCCCTGTGTGCGAGTATCCCCTGATCAAACTGATTAATCTTGTCCTTTATTTAAAAACGGTTCCAATTTCAAAGTCGAAGAAATGGAGGAAGATTTTAAGTCTCTTCGTCCAGCCCCCTCTGGAACACGCCGTGTCGTGCCGGCTCACTCCTTACCGGTTACCCCCACATACCACACCAACGGCTCGGACCGCCTTGCCGCAGACTCCAAAGCACATCCTCAGCATCTGTCATCTTTATTGGGTACGTTCTTCTGTCAGGTTGTGTAGCAGGCAGAAAGCAGATGACAATTGGAGAATGTTTTAAACAAAATTATTTTAATAATAATTGAAAAGACAGGCTGACATGGAGTACACACAACTAAAATTGACTGATATTTACTAAGAACGGACTAAGAAGGACTGAACAGAAAGGGGTTTAAATACATGGGCAATCGAGAGCAAATGAATGACAGGTGTGGGGTAACTAATCAAAACCCATAGCAACACATGAGGAAGGCAGGAGAACAGGGAAAAAGGAACCAAAACACAAAGAACACGTGACACTCCGCAACTGTAACTGATTAGTTACAATTATTTTGTAATTAAATTATGTAATTACATTACATGTAACTAGTTACTACCCCTTTCTACTTACTTTCTACTTACTCTCTCTCTCACACTCACACACACACACACACACACAGCTTGACATGCTCAGGGCAAGTTTTGCAATACTGTATCTGTAGGCCTACAGTATGTACTTTGAGCACTGCTGTTCATTGGCTCATTTGGGGCCAAATTTCTTTTGATTTTTGATACATTTGTATTTTTGAAATATACAAGACATTTTATTTTATTTTTTATGAATTTGACTTCAAATCAAACTTACCAGTTGTTATAGTTTCTATTTTGTGCTGGTCAATTATGAACAATAGATAAAATTTCATTTCTAGCAAAAACGGGAGAGAATTGTGTACGTGGGGCTGAGGGGCTCCTCTCCTAACAGATATAACTCCAAACTTTTTCTAAAACTTGAGAAAACTTGCCCTACTGTTGCACTACACCCTGGACTACATTTCCCATACTCCACCTGTCTGATTACACATACAGCTGTAACCAATCAAGCACACTATATAAGCCTTGGACTTACTTTTCCTATTGGCTGAGTATTGTCTAGCGTTTAGCACTCTCCTAGTGTTAGCAACATTTAGGAGCCTCTCAGAGTTTTTCCTAGTTTCCTAGTCTGGTTTTCTGTGTTTTCTATCCTAGCCTTGGTTTTCTCGTCTTGTCTGCCTTCAGCCTGTCCTGGATTCATTGTCCGTTCATTCATTGTCTCACCCCCTGGATTACGTTTGCCGCTGATCGACGTCGCCTGTCTCTGGATTACTCTTGTATCTTGCACTGTTTGCTGGTTTCGACCCTGCCTGTTTATGACCATGTATCTGTCTTTGTTTAATAAAAGCTTCCGCAGGGATCCGCCCGCTTCACGTCTCATTCGCTCCGTTACAGTAAGATACATTGTTACGGTTTTCCCTTGAATAAAAGCTTGCGTATGGATCCCCTCGCTTCTCGTCTCCTCTCCACATTACAGTCAAAATGGTGGAAAAACTACAATTTTGTACTTAAATATTATTAAAATTGTAATAATTTTTTAATTTAAATGCATAATTTCAGTTGGGGTGAAAAAAAGCTTTTTGGATTCTCACCTGAGACCCAAGAGGGTGCATCGAGCAAAATATTACTAACGCACGTTTATTAAAATAAAATAACATTATTATCTGTGAAAAAGTGCATAATGCTTAAAATAATGCTTATAAACCAATTATAATTAATTTAGTTGCTAAAACTATAAACAAAACAGCATCATATGCATGTATGAGTTTAAAATGACCAAAAGCCAATAACACAGAGTAATTTTTCATTTAAAAACATGAGATGCAGTGGGATGGGGAAAAAAAAAACCCCAAAAAAAAGTTTTAAGATATGTTTTTTCAAAGTTGAACTTGTATTAATTTTATATGGTTTTCTAAACATGTGTCTCTCTTGTGCGAAACACAGGTGCAACAGTGATAGATGTCCCTCTAGAAATTGTGTGTGAATGACTCAGTTTTGACGTAAACAAGATGTTCTCCGCACTGATGTTCTCTATTTCTGCAATATTTTTAATAAACAATGCAGCAGCGCCACATCTAGTGGATTCAACTGGATAGGCTAATAAAAACAATATACAAACGACAATTACATCCTCTTCACATCTCATGCGCCACTGATAAGGCTGCTTATTTAAAGCATACTTACACAATTCGAATGCAACGTTTTTGCATTAAAATGTGGGTTTTTATTTTAAATTTGACAAATACTCGAAGGTCGAAAAATGTTTTGGCAGCCCTAGTGACCATCACAAAACTTAACATCATGCAAAGTTTTATCACAGGTAGAAAGCAAAATGTTTCAATATAAGTATTTCAGTCAAATTAAATGTATGCAGTATTTCAAACATTTAACTTATGGAAGAAAATCCACACTTCGCAATCCACTCAACCCAACCCAATCAGCCCAATTCCAAGCAAAAAATATGGATTTGGCAACTCTGCATCCAACATGGGTCAAGGAGAGATGACTGACAAATCATGCCAGAGGATTTGCTGCTCTGCAGATAATGTGCTCATATCTGATCTTGTAAGATGTGCTCCCTTTATATGGAGTACGTGTGATCGCGAAATTGAAAGTGAATAGCCGCTCATTTAAAACAGATTGAAATACTCTGCATACGATAGCGGCTCCCTAATGCGCAAAAAATTGTATTCACCATTAGAATGATTGACTGAGCAGGCGGTAATGGCCTGAAATTCAGTGGGAGCGGGATGAAGAAAACAGTCCTGTGTATAGGGTTTAATACCAAAACGCACACAATGAATCAATACTGTTGAAAGCAAAAGCCGAATCCCGGACATTTTGGGTGATTTAGAAATCCCAGCTGGATGTGTCTGGGGAAAAGAGGATGTATGGTCACCCCAACTAACGTAAATCAAGCAAGCTAGTAGCCTATACATAGGCCATAAAGTGTTGGCGAAATAACACATTAGCAGACCGGAGGGAATAATATGACTTGTAAAAAACTTGCACAAAATAAATTCAAGCACTTTCAAGGACCTGTTTCTATGTATGTTTATTTTCAAAAACTTTGCAGGGCCTTGACATTTTTTTTTTCAGATTCACAAACTTTCAAGGACCCGTTGGAACTGTGAAAATAACAAGGAAATCACAATCACAACATATAAGAAGACAACAACCCTCTAAAGAGTCTATCATTACTTTATAAATATTAGTGTATCTACATATAAACATATACTTCCACTGACTGATATAAAAATAGCAACATACAGTATTAAAAACCAGGAATATTAGCCATAAATACATGATTTTTAGACTTCTAAAATCATAAAACAATCCAAATACCATCATTGTGATACAGAGATACACAACTAACTAAAATACATACTTGGCTTTTATGTATTTTTTTTAATGTAAAATATATTTTGTATGGATAACTGGGTCTTATAAATTAGAGTAGATGTGATGTGAAGAGTTATATAAAGAAAGAAAGATAAAGAAAAATAGGTTATTTTCACTTAAAACACGATCAAAACATGACGCTACATGGAATATTATTATTATTTTTTTTTTCTTAAAAAATTAACGGAGATAATTTAAGACACATATCTTCAACAAGAAACACAAAAGCACATTTTTGTGCTGAAAATCAACCTCACTGTCGGTGGGGAGAGGAGGAAGATTCCTTTCCGTGGGACAACATCGGTCCACACCACCACAGAGATGAAGATCACCACCCAACAGCCCGTCTACGGACTAGTGGATATTATAAACCGATAAACCGGTCTCTAAATTCTGAATACTTTCCACTGGCACTTGATGATTACTAGCAGAGACGGTGGCACAATACCAACCAATTCACTTACACTGAACCTAGAGAATTCATCAACAGTCAGTATAAATGACCAAACAGAAAAAAATGGGACCACTACCACCTCCCAATCAACCCATATGTAACATACTCAGTGATATAAAATGGCCTTGACTTCACAAAGAAAACAATAATAAAAAAAAAAAGAACAAAAAGAACAAAAACTAAATGAGACTTAGGAAAATGATTGCAGCTAGGGAGACAGATTTTGAAACTAAATCATGAGGCAGAGTATGACACAATCATCCAACAAGAGGATGAATTCTTTGAGCTTGAACCATTAAGCTCACAATTAGGATTTTCACGATAAATATACAGAATCAGCTCGCTCCTCCATCGTCAGGGGCAGTTATGTTGTCTCCTGGGCCAACCGGGCTGGGAGATATATGTCCTGATTGGTGCTCAACCCACCAACGCATACAGACTAAACAGAGATTACCCCAGAAAAATAACACCTGGGGGGAAGGCAGAATAGGTACTTTGAACAACCCAAAAAGAATTCCAAATACATCCCAGCACCACCTAGGTTGAGAACAGCGATGAAATTGATGTATGATCTCATACGCTTTGTACATCACCTGGACAAAGTCACCACCAAAGTGGTAAACAACACATGATGGACCAAACAATGCAAGAACTTACAGACCACACAGGCTGGTTTTAAGCGTTTGAAATGGCAACAAATTGGGCAAAAAGAAATTTCAAAAACAGAACTCATCCAGATGTTTTTGAGAGAGTTTAAGTTTGTTTGCCACAGAAGTTAATGACAAAGATAAAAGACAGAACCAACAACCGGTCACCTGTGACAGACACAACCCACTCAAAAACCTATGCTCAAATAGTGGACAGTGACACGTCATGCATGGTCAAACCCGAAAAAGGTCTTCAGCATATACATGTCCAGATTCAAACATCTCCCAGGAGGAACAATGATGTGGAGCAGATCACTACTACCCCACCAAACAGAGGAGAGTGGTCCTTTGATCAAGAATACCCACCTCTTGAACCTCCACCAAGACTCGATCCCACACCAGTACGAGCTCCAAAACCATTCCATCAAACCACCATCCTCATTAACAGTTCATAACAGAAAACAAAACTCTCGCTGAAAAAGCAGTTACAACACATGAACAGTCACCACAGACCGACATGGTAGTTCTCAGTACACCACAGACCCCCATATCAATGGGCAGACCAAGCAGGCATGAGCATACAACCAAAAAACACACAGACTGGAGTTTGAATCTCAAAAAAAAGATATGTAATCATCAGTGATTCGAACGGGTCCAGAATACCATCTTTCAGTATCTCAGAGCTCCAATTAACAGCTTCCCTGGAGCGAAATTTCAGCATGCTGGGAACTTGATGGAAAGAGCAACCATTGCAGAGGAACCTGAGATACTGATACTGTCTTTCGGCATTAACAACAGAACACAGAGATGTAGGCTAACAATGAAATTCCGAGGGCCTACAGGATGGCACGCAATCTCCAATTTCCAATGCATTCACACTTGGAAGCAGTGAATGAATACATGACAATATAAATTCCACAGTTGCTCTGCCCTCTGGTCGCTTCGTAGTAGAAATTGATTTGATACACTGGACTTCAGCCACAGCCAGGGCTATGCTTGAACACTGGGTCCAGAATTTAAATTTCCAGGGACCATCAACCCAAAAGACGGTAATGAGAAACTAATATTAGTCTTAAAGCATTTCTTAAAGGTCTTTCTTTTGTCCTGGCACCGCATAGTTTAAAAACCCACAGAACTGAATTACTAAAAAGTCTGCAGTAATACCATAAAATAAATTAGGTTAGGATGTTTTTCGAGGGCAAAAAAAGCTAAAAGAAAAAAACTCCCTTTGGCACAAGGATCAGAATGGTCTCAAGGACGTCTTCCTAAACAGATGACTACAATCATCAGAGCAGACCTGTATGTGTACAACAAACACCTACATTGGAGGATGCTGGAAAAGCATAACTTATCCAAACATGAAAGAAAGGCTGTGAAGGAAATGCAGAAAAATAAAAGGAACAAAGGAAGGACAAAGAAAGTGCTGTGGTCTGAATGGACAAAGAGTACTATCTTTGGGAGGGACATAAACAGTATACCCCTATAATTGGCATGAAGACATTTACAATAAAAACATAACATACATACATACAAATATATTGAAAGATATCTTACTATTATATAAACTACACAATTAAACAATGACTAATAGAGAAAAAATTAGACTAGATAATTCCAATATATAACATATAATACAATAAAATACAATTACAGCATGGAACTATAAAATCAAACCTATCACATGAAGATGACAGATGACTGTGAAGATGTGTTTTGGAAGTAGACTGGACTGTAACAAGGTTTGGAGAGGTCAGTTGAAGTGTAGAACAGTGCACAACCGAGGCTAAAACACTGTTTTGGTCTCTGGATTAGTAACCCATCAAAAACTCTAATGCCTACAATTTGCCTAAAACCCACCCTGAGCCTCAAAAAACAAACATTTTTGTTTGGCACCCTCATTTTATGTATATAATACAAAACATTATTATATAATTTATACAGATGATTATTGAATGTCTCGTATATATCCAGAACATTGTATATGTGCTATTAGACTCTACAGTAGGATTTTGTGCTGATTTTTGACTTGTTCTGTCCTTTTACACTAAAAATAGCCTTTGTTGAATACTTATTTTACCAACTGAAATATGGTCAACACATATGAGGTGTCTGGACTTGGCCAGTAGGGAGAAGCGCCTTTGGGGTCTAGGCTCCGGATTTGCATTCCCTAACAGAGCAGGGTGGAGTATTGTGGCATACTAACACTCCCAGAGCTAATCTTCACACACTTCAATTTAGTCAGCTGACTTTGGTTCGGTTCATTATAAGTAAGGCTGGAAGTAGAATGAATTTGGTTTCATAGACTTGATACTGTTTCCTAAAGGCCTAAATGAGCTAATGCAGTATCTTGATACAAAAGACACAACTTTTTCTCTGTCTACCCACTTTCGCTTTTTTAATTTGTTTCTTAAATTTAAGGTTTAAAGACTGACTCCAACATCGGGATCCAGAATGGAACAGCAGAGACCTTGTGACCTCTATGGAAAAATCCATTATGTTTTACAGCAATTATTCTATCAACATGTAGTTGCCAGTAAGAGCTCAAATGGTTTTGTGTAACTTTCTCTCTCTCCCTCTTGATCACTCTTTTCACCGTGACAGGTCCAGACTCAAATCTGGATCTATTACAAAACTAACTAGAACATAATGAAGGCTTGCATTTTAAGATGCAAACCATTCTGCATATCTCTGATTCAGCAATATAAGAAGTAATTCAACAAAAAAATCAGATGTTCCTTCTGTCAAAGTCCCTTCTGTGCAATGCCATACATTAGATTCTAGATCAACATGGCGTCAGTAACAGTGATTTTATGTATATTGCAGCCACCACATTAGCCATTACTTTTAATCAAAGGAGACGTAAGTGTGTATCTTAAGCAAAGCAGCACAGATGCAAGCTATAAACACAAGCATTGACTACAGTGGCCGTGTCGAAGCTGTAATGCACAGAAGACCAGTTCATTGTAAATAAGGGGTTATCCAAGCATTAATGGCAAGGAAAGCCCCTTTTACTTGGGAGCGGCTACATATGAGGTTTTTCTTGGAGGTTATAGTACATTAAAGGAACAAGTCATCACTGAGTTGATTGTGAGTAATATTATCACAGTGTTTTTTAACTGGTAAGAATAGCTTGTAACAGATTTATAAAATGCAATGTTTTTAATTTCAGGACATTCACCAGCAGCAGCCTGTAGCCCAAAGCACTGCAGCGATGGAGGATAACCCGGAACTGGATGCAGAAAATCCACCTGCTGCTAAAGCCAAGAAAAAAAACCCTGGCCAGTTTCTTTAAGAAAACCACAAGCACAACATCAGCAGCATCATTTGATCCCATGGTGCAGTTTAGAGAAGCAGTAGCTGCTGAACTCAATGCTTGCATTTACATGCCATGTGTAGACCATGAAGAAGATCCACTAAAATGGTGGAACAGTCACAAAATAAACTTCCCTAGGCTATGCAAACTAGCACAGAAATATCTGTGCATACAAGCAACAAGCTCTGCATCAGAGAGAGCTTTTAGCACTAGTGGTAATGTTGTAACAGATCATCAGCAAGTTGAGTCATACCACTTGTTTATCGTATCGCAATCGTAAATCGCATCCTAAAAAAAAAAAAAGATGACAACATGTATGCAAGGAAATTTCTTATCTTAATTTTATTTAATTGAATTTAATTTTTTTTATCTTCCTTTTAAGGGTAAAGTTCACCTAAAAATGAAATTTCTGTCATTAATTACGCACCCTCAAGCCATTCCAAGACTCGTCCCGTCCATCCCGTAAGACTTCCATTCATCCACGGAACACAAATTAAGATATTTTTGACTAAATCCAATAGCTTTCTGACCCTCCATAGACAGCAATGCAAGTGAAATGTTTCCAGGCCCAGAAACAAAGTAAGGACAGCATGTGCAGTGGAAAGCACATGCATGCATCGTGGTACTCTCCATAATGGCGGATGACGTGATTTTGAGAAGAATTGTTGAATAAAGTTGTTGTTTTCAATTTCTTCGCACAGTAAAAGTATTCTCATAGCTACGTAAAATTATGGTTGAACCACTGATGGACTGTTTTACTGATGTCCTTACTTCATTTCTGGGCCTGGGAACATTTCACTTGCGTTGCTGTCTCTGGAAGATCAGAAAGCTCTAGCATTTCATCAAAACTATCTTAATATGTGTTCTGAAGATGAACAAAGTTCTTACAGGTTTGGAACAACATAAGGGTGAGTAATTAATGACAGAATTTTCATTTTTTGGGTCAAATATCCCTTAATATCCCCTAAGGTTACACATGATATGGAGTAGACCATATTCTTGAGTCCATGTCTAATCCACTGCTTATAATTGAACTCAAGCTCAGACTTGAATCCGAGTCCAAGTCCAAGACCGAGCACCTTCTCAGTATAGAATCCTGGTCTTCACGTCCTGAGTTTCCTACACATCATAACGTTATTACACAATTCTTGTCTGTGAAAATCCTCACACACTGATGATATATAACAGTTCTCTCCAATTAATCCTCATGTGTTGATCAAGTTTGTGTTGAATATATGCAGCGTTATTTTCTCATGTGCTTGTTAAGGTTTCCTTTTTGAGTAAAACCTTTTCCACACTGTTGGCAGGTGAAGGGATTCTCTTCAGTGTGAAGTCTAATGTGGGCTTTAAGGCTTCCATGTTCATCGAAACTCTCTCCACACTGAGGGCATGGATAAGCTTTTTTTCCACACTGACGGCACACATAATGGTCGGCTCCAGTGTGAGTTCTCATGTGTCTGTTAAAGAATCCTTTTTTATTAAAGCTCATTCCACACTGTTGGCAGATAAAATGACTCTCTCTAGTGTGAATTCTCATGTGCCTGTTAAGGTTTACCTTTAGAGTAAAACTCTTTCCACACAGTTGACAGGTGAAAGGGCTCTCCCCAGTGTGAACTCTCATGTGGTCATTAAGGTTTGCTTTTCTATTAAATAGTTTTCCACAATGTTGGCAGATGAAAAACTAGGGATGCCCATTTTCCACAAGTTGATATGATTCTTTAGGGTCTTAATGAAAAGTCTCTAATATACTTTGATTAAAAATTCTCAATGATTTTGTAAAACAACACCCTTTTTACCTTGTCAAAATCAGCTCTGCAAAAATCATCTCATTCTAAGGGGTTGTTCCTTTAAATGCAAATGAGCTCTGCTCACCCCGCCCCTCTCTTCTCTCTGTGGAAAGACGGTCTTGTTTACATTAGCCGCGTTTAGCCGCTAAACTTCCTAACTACCACGTTATAAGGAAAGGCGATCGCAAAGATTCATAAAAAAAACGCTTATACTCACTTCTGCTGTAAGTGAAGCTGGATCATGAATGATTCGCGTGAACATAGACGGATATATGTAGATCGGGAGGTGCATTATATTCACAAACAAACATAATCCGCTGCATCTTCAGCGGCTCAGATGTCGGGAGTAAATGACGACCACTATGTTCATTATTACATCCAGCAACACAACACCTCAATCGCTCAATCGGAGATATTCTTGTCTAATTTACATCCCGGCTCTGGCATCAAAACATGTAAAGTTACTGGACTGTGACAGCTGGTCTGAGGTAAGAGCTCATGTCAATCAACTATTGTGGGAGCGGCCTCTGTTGGTGTGACGCCACACCAACAGGCATCTGAGAACGGCTCGATTTGAAAAAGGGGATATTATTTTTACAGATTAATTAAAAACCACTGCATGGATTTTTATCATTATAGGGTAAATGTGTACATACACTGCCAACACACATTAATGTTCAAACAACATGAAAAAGTGAACTTAGCATCCGATGACCCCTTTAAAGGAGGTGATTCATATATTTTTTTGGGGTTGCTCTCAATTAAAGATTTTTTTGTTCTTCTAGTAGTCATTCATTTTAAGCATTGTATATAGATATAATAATTATGAACGTGTCTGAGAAAAACAGCAAAGGGACAGCATTAACGTTTTAATCATTTATTGATAAACTAGTGCTTTGTTTTCAGCTTAAAGGAGAAGTTCACTTCCAGAACAAAAAATTACATATAATGTACTCTTGTCAAGATATTCATGTCTTTCTTTCTTTAGTCATAAAGAAATTATGTTTTTTGAGGAAAACATTTCAGGATTTTTCTCCATATAATGGACTGATATGGTGCCCTGATTTTGAACTTCCAAAATACAGTTTAAATGCGGCTTCAAACCATCCCAAATGCGGTTGTAAACGATCCCAACCCAACCAATCAGGTTGTGAACGTATCACTATGCCTTTTAGGCTCAGTATCTTTAGGTTCACTGTCAAAAATGCCAGTGGGAACACCAAGCAGACAAGAACCAAATGCATCATTTTTCTTTTTGGTCTGGACCAAATGAACCAGACGAACCAAAATGGTATCTTCTGAACTATGTTCAGTTCTGCAGAGAAATTAACATCTTTTATTATAATTATTTTTACGGGCTTTTTAATGCATTTTTATAGATGGGACAGTTGAGAGAGACAGGAAAGCACTGGGAGGAGAGAGGGGAGCAGGACTGGCAAAAGAACCTCAAGGCGGGAATCGAACTCGGGTTGCCGTGAGCACAGTTGTGCTGTATGTTTTTTCAGGTAAATATTCCTTAAACATTGTTTCAATAATATTTTTTATTAGTAGTACTAGTAGTAGTACTACTACTATCTTTACATTAAGTAATATATTAATATATTTCTGACTGTCAAATTAAACCAAACTTTTATTTTGACGGGTTGCTGTGAAGACTTTTAGGGTCAGTTTTTTTTTTCCGACAATCTTCCGCAAAAGAAAAAGTAAAATGCTCATGAAGTGACTCTCAGAGCAGTTCTAGAGATTATGTTCACATGTTCATGTACCCATATATTGAAGCTGAAAACGCTGCAAGCGTCACATGTATATGTGTGTAGCAAACAAAACTGCCACATGCACTAACATAGACACGCATAACTACAGCTTTTATTAAAATACATTCATAAAGTACCAGCGCTAGTAAAATGTGGAATCGTACAGTTTTTAATAGCAGGGTGTCGTGATACTTTTTAAGTACTGGTATATCGTGCAACACTAGATCTGTGTATTAATTGCAGAGATTTACTACTAAATCACAGAACTGGCTTTATTGATGAGATGCGCATGACAATCACATGCGATTTACTGTGCAGCCCTATTATGATGCATAGAGAATTTTAACATTTCATTTGCATGATAAGGTTGGATGGTAAAGAGGATGGTGGTTTTGGACCTCTAGGCATTTTAATAAAGGTTCTCACGTCAGCGCAGATAGCCTAGTGGTTAGTGCGTCAACATACAACACAACTGCGCTCACGGCAACCTGACTTCAATTCCCGCCTTGAATTCCTTTGCTGATCCTGCTCCCCTCTCTTCACCCAATGATTTCCACTTTCTCATTAAAGGCATAGGAAGCCTTTAAAATATATATATATATATATATATATATATATATATATATATATATATATATATATATATATATATATATATACACACACATACACACACACACACACACACACACACACATACATACATAGAGAGAAAAAAATAAAATAAAGGGGCTCACTATTTTTAATTTCTCAGTCAGCTTGGTTCTGCTTCTCAACACCCCCAAAAGCTTGTTCTCCATCACAGCATACTCATGGATGAGACATGCGGACTACATCGTTCAAATTTTAGTCAACTTTCACTGCATTTCATATAATCAATGAACTCTGAAAAAGTAAACAAAATCATTGTCGTAAACTGTAACATTTATTTTATGCATTTAAATATGGTACTTTACAAACAAGTGCCTGTGCTAACATTTACTTGTGCATTAAATTGCAAATAAAAACATTCATATCAGCTTGCGCTTCATATTGTGATTTCGTTGAGACACGTGCTTAAATGTGACGCATACACATACCTACATGCATGCACAGTTTTTCAGCTTTAATCAGCTTTTGATTCTTTCATGACTTAAGTGATGACAGAACTACAATCTTGTATGCTCAGTTTCTTGTGTGCTTTATATGAAGTGTGAGCATAGTAGAACGACTGAACATGAATGAGCATGGTGCTTAGGAACATGTGGGATTTATCAACAGTGACTATGTTGACATGGACATCAATAATTTAACTATTTACCTTATTCTGAATAAGACAATATTATGATTAAGGTGTTTACATTAGTTCTTTTTAAAATATTCCTTTCATGTTCCCGTTTTACATGTTAGTACATAGATCAATTAATGGCACGTCATTACGTACCCACATTATGACATCTGACTTCCCCCTCCAGAATTTCACGTATCAACATACACCCAGCAAACACAGAACGTTCCCCTAACGTTCCCCTATGGTTCCAGTTTGGTTATTTTTTTTGGGAACCAAATGAGAACGTTCTAGGAGCGTTCCCTGTAGGTTCTCTTTTTAATAACCTACAGGGAACGTTCCCTGCAGGTTATTTTTTGGTTTAATTTTATAACCTAAAAAGAACCTTCCCAGAACGTTCCCTGCAGGTAATTTTTAGGTTTTATTTTTATAACCTACAGAGAACGTTCCCTGCAGGTAATTTTTAGGTTTTATTTTTATAACCTACAGAGAACGTTCCCTGCAGGTAATTTTTAGGTTTTATTTTTATTACCTACAGAGAACGTTCCCTGCAGGTTATTTTTAGATTGCATATCCGTGTAAACTAATAAAAACTTGGCAGATCTTTCTGATCATTCTAATGCTGAAAAGTATACTTTTTCGTCATAAACAAACTATTTTTTGCAGAATTTCATGTCTGAAATAAGCGTTTAATAAAGTGTAGACATCAAAGTGGTCAAATCGCATTATAATTATCATTTAATTCCAATTTTATAGCTAAAATTAAGCCAAGGTTAAGCATAGTCAGAAAATATCATCGTTAACACTTGGTTTGTTTTTATATTTCTTTTCTTCGAACCTGCACGTGCTTCTCTAGCATGCGCTTAATCCTGCCTTCCACAGAAAGTCACGCACTCGCGTAATTTAAAAATTAACGGTCATTTCGTTTTACTGACTAACATTCGTTGATTGATCTCTTTAGTGAATAATTACTTATATTTAATATATATATATATATATATATATATGTATATATTAAATATATATACACACACACACACACGAGAGTAAATATTGTGATTTCAGGGAAATTTGACACGTCTAATTGAAGAGAACATGATGTAACGGAGAAGTTTTTGTGTACCGACCAAAAGAGAGAAACATCGTCGTTAATTCAGTGGTAAGAAACGAATGTAATATTATTCTATGTAAAGTCAAATAAATGTTATTTGTTTTCAATGTCTGTAAAAATAAAATTCATGTTTTTCAAATCCAATATTTTGTTGAAGTTAGTATTATTTGGTGCTTTAATAAACAAAATCTGGGTTGTGGTACTTCTAATCTTATATATTAACGAATAAAACAAATCTAGCATATTAAAGGATAATTTAATGTCATTTAATGCGCCTTATGATGGCTAAATGTGCTTTAAATATCTGTAAGGATTAAACAATAGTTTAAAACAAGACATGGTTTGTAGTAGTGATTATTGAGGTCCACATCCGTCCGTCTTCCATGCTGCTTACTACGGGACGTGGGAGTGCTGACATACGGCAGCGGTATCAGAGTGAAGAGGTTAGGAGAACGTTCCAGGAACCTTCAGAGAACTTTCAGGGAACCTTCTAGGAACATAAATAGAACGTTCCCTATTGGTTAGCCAGGAAAGTTTTCTTAAAGTAAATAGAACGTTCCCTGTAGGTTAGGGGAACGTTCTGGGAACCTACAAGGAACGTTGCGGGAACGTTCCCGGAACGTTCCCCTAACCTACAGGGAACGTTCTGGTTACGTTAAGAAAACTTTCCTGGCTAACCAATAAGGAACGTTCTGGGAACCAAAAATTGTTAGCTGGGCAGTTCGTCTCCGTTATGGTGCCATATACAGTTCTTGTCGTTTCATTTCTAATTTTACAAAAGCTTCAAGTGCAGTTAATTATTTGTAATGCTATACATGCAAACAGACGATGGCATTGTTGAAGACGTGTTCTGTTGTTTGCCATCAAATGGTTGACCACCGCCGTGTGTATATCCTGATGCGAAATGCAGCGAAAAGTCAACAGTGTTGTCATTGGAGAAGCTCAGTGTTGTCATTGGAAAGAGCAAGAAAAGAGCGGAAATGCTGTAGGTGACGTCAGACGCCGGAGACTTAGCGGTAAAACTGAATGAACAGCGAGGAAAATTTGGAAACTCTCCAGGAATACATCGACTGGTGCTTCGACGTTATAGTCATGAAGAAAAACCAAAATGCATGTTCCCCAGTCAAAAGCGAGACGCCGTCTTCCAAAAGAAGTCGCCCGGCAGACTCGCCTGAAACAACATCGCCGACGGGTAAAAGCTTTACCGACATCCTGGATTCAAATCGACAAGCGGTTGTCCAGCTTCAACGCGAGGTTGTCCCTGGTTGAGATCCTGCACCGTGAATTCAAATCCTTGAGGGAATCACTGGAATTCAGCCAGCAGCAGGTGGAAACACTCGCTGCTGAGAACGCATCACTACGGGACTCGGTCAAGTCTCTAACTGAGAATGTGACCCATCTAAATGAAGAAAATAAAAAAATAAAAGAGACTGTCATCGATCTCCAGGCCCGTAGTATTAGAGATAACCTGGTGTTTTCAGGCATCCCGGAATCTGCCGAAGAGGACGCAGAAGCTACGGTTAAATCCTTTATCAAAACGTACCTGAAGCTTCCGGAAGACACCGTGGAAAACATCTGCTTCGAAAGAGTCCATCGGCTGGGAGCGAAGAAACCTGGAACCCCGAGGCCGCGTCCTATTGTGGCCAAATTCGGATACTTCAAGCAGAAGGAGCAGGTGAAGAGTCGCGGGAGGGAGCTGAAAGGAACAGACTTTAGCGTAAACGACCAGTTCCCCAAAGAAATCCTGGAGCGACGCAAAGTTCTGTTCCCAATCCGACGCAGTCTCATCCAGAAGGGCTCCCGAGCTGTCATCGCCGTGGACCGGCTCTACGTGGACTGGCGGCTCTACCGCGACCTCAGTACCACTCCCTGGTTATATTAACACCACTCCAGATAAGAATCCGTTATATTTTTATTTTTCTTCTTTCCTCGCTTGATCTTCCATTTACCTCTATCTAACTATTTATGTCAATTTGCTAATTTAACATGATACTATAACAAACACGATACCGTCAGTCTCCGCAGCGTTTAAATGTTGTTACAATGTTTTCGTTTCTGTCAAGTTTTTACTTGCATCCCTCCCTGTTTGCTTCTTTGTATGTCTTTCTTACTTCTAACTCCTCTCACAGCACCAGTCACCTGCTTTCCTACTCACACACACACGCACACACACAACACCCTATACCTTTACACATCTGCGCGGCACGACCATGTACATATACACTCAGCGTTCTAACCACTTCGACCTTACAGCGCACACAGACATGGAGGACATACTCGCACACAAGCGCGTACACGCCCGCACATATCTCATTCAATTGAGCATCACACGCAGCGTGCAGCATTAGCTACACACACACATCTATGGGTGCACTAAGGTTTGTCACATGGAATGTGAATGGAGCTGGCTCCAGAGAGAAGAGGTTAAAAATATTTAGCCAGCTTAAAAAACTACAGGCAGACGTTTTATTACAAGAGACTCATAGACCTGCCACAGCCACAGATGGTCCAATGGTCCAAATGTTGATGACCCCTCTTTCTTTCACGTTTTATTTACCGCACTCTCTGAACACCTAGATTGCGCACTTGTTCTTGGGGGAGACCTCAACTTTGGACTAAATAAAGAAATGGACAGGCTCAGTACAGCTGGAACTCAGCGCAATTGGGAATCCACAAATATAGTCAAACAGTACATGAGCGACTATGGACTTTGCGATGCATGGCGTTCTTTTCATCCCAACAGTAGGGAATATACTTTCTTCTCACATGTCCATCATTCTTACTCTCGTCTGGATTATTTTCTAGTCAGCAGCTCACTGCTGAGTGACATTTCAGACACAGAGATACACCCTATTGCTGTCAGCGATCATGCTCCTATATCTTTAACTCTAGTGAATAAGAAGGCCACTCCACCAAGTAAAAACTGGAGATTCAATACATCATTGCTTAAAGATGAAGATTTTATTAAATATTTCAAGAAAGAATGGGCTTTATATTTAGACTATAATGACCTGCCTGGAACATCAGCATCTGTTCTCTGGGAAGCAGGCAAAGCTGTGATGAGAGGTAGAATAATCTCATTCTCATCACATAAAAAGAAAAGAGAAAATAAATGTATTCAGGAACTAGAAGAAACCATCAAATCCCTAGAAGAAGCCTACGTATCCTTCCAGGAACAGGAAATGCTGAACAAAATACGTCAAGCAAAACTAGAATTAAATGAAATTATTAATAAAAAAACTCAATTCCTAGCACAAAGACTTCGCTGGCACAAATTTGAATATGGTAACAAATCAGGTCAATTCCTAGCTAACCAGTTAAAAATAAATAAAGAAAAAACAACTATATGTGCTGTTAAAGACTTAACTGGGGACACAGTATATGACCCTGAAAGAATAAACAATATTTTCAGGGACTTTTACAAATCTTTATATTCGCCACAGATAAACCCGTCTAAAGACGAAATTAACCAGTTTCTTGATAATATAACTCTTCCGAAACTACCAGACAATCAAGCGATGGCATTGGACTCTCCACTGACATCAGATGAACTTCAGGAAGCCCTGAACAGTATGCCCAATAAAAAAGCTCCAGGTCCAGATGGCTTTCCAGCAGAATTCTATAAAGAATTCTGGCCAATTTTGGCACCAACATTCTACAGAATGTTGCAGGAAACCAAGGAAAATGGTAGACTTCCACCAAATATGAATTCTGCCAACATTAGTCTATTGCTAAAACCAGGCAAAGACCCTGTATTGCCTACCAGCTATCGTCCAATATCCCTTATTAATGTGGACATTAAAATAATCTGCAAAGCTCTCTCAAAAAGAATAGAGAAGATAACTCCTCTCATAATTCATCCCGACCAAACTGGTTTCATAAAAGGGAGGCACTCCTCAACAAATACACGTAGGTTACTTAACTTGATAGATTATTCATGCAATAAAAACCTTCAAACTACAATATTGTCTCTAGATGCAGAAAAAGCTTTTGATAGGGTTAACTGGAATTTTCTATTTGCAGTTCTACACAAATTTGGTTTTGGAAATTCTTTCATAAACTGGTTAAAAATATTATATAACTCTCCAACAGCATGTGTTAGGACAAATGACCAAACATCCTCCAGCTTCTGTCTTAAGAGGGGCACCAGGCAGGGATGCCCCCTCTCCCCTTCACTGTTTGCAATTTTTATTGAACCACTAGCAGCAGCAATTAGACAGGCTACAGTGATTAAAGGCATTAAATGCAAGAATGTAGAACATAAAGTCAGTCTTTACGCAGATGATGTGTTACTTTTTCTTCAGCATTCACAAACCATTCTCTCTGAGGTAATTACATTAATAAACTCTTTCTCAAGAGTCTCAGATTATTCAATAAACTGGTTAAAATCTACAGTTCTTCCAATTAATTGCTCCTTCCAGAACTCTTCCACTCCACTGCAATCCGGAAATATTAAATATTTAGGTATTAATGTTTCACCTAGGTTGGGAGATTTAATTAAATTAAACCACATCCCACTTTTAAAGATGGTAGAAGATGATCTAGCCAGATGGAAGTCTCTACCCATATCACTCATGGGAAGAGTCGCCTCAATTAAAATGATGGTTTTGCCAAGAATTAATTATTTATTTGTAATGATCCCGAGCAAACCATCACCTGACTGGTTTAGATCTCTGGACTCCTCCATCTCTAAATTCCTTTGGAAAGGTAAACCCCCGCGTATTAGCTTAAAAACGCTGCAAAAGACCAAGGATAAAGGAGGACTAGATCTGCCTAACTTTCACCACTACTTCTTAGCTAACAGGCTTCAACACATTTCAGGGTGGTTAAAACACACCCTCTTAGACGAGCCTTGGCTAGATGTAGAACAGGCATTATGCAAGAATATAGAGATTTCGGATCTGCCATTCATTAGCTTGATCATCAAACGACACGTATGCTTCAAAAGCATCAGTATCAGCTCTTCTCTGACAGCATGGTGGGAGTTTCTAAAAATGACTGAGTCTTCACTAATCCCATGCAAACGTACTCCCATCTGGAATAACCCTGACCTATTAATAAACAATAATATGATAAACTTCACAGATTGGAGTTGTAAAGGTATTAAATACCTGGAACATATATTCGAAGGGACGGACTTTATTCCCTTTGACATATTAGTTAAACAATATGGGATTAACAAGAACAGATTTTTAGAATATCAACAAGTTAAATCTATAGTAAAAAGAAAATTTAAGTCTAATCATATCAAATTACAAATACCACCAAGTGTGGCAGAATTTCTTAATCTCAAAACCCCTAAATTACTGTCTAAAATATACAGGACACTTTCCAAAATAGATGAATCAGTATCGCTTCCTATTACAAAATGGGAGGCAGATCTATCAGTCAGCTGGGACCATAATTTTTGGTCTCAGATATGTTTAAAAACCTTTGAACTGATTAGAAATCCCAGTTTACAATTAATACAATACAAAATCCTGCATAGAGTGCACTACACAGGTCATCGGATGTTCAGGATGGGTTTTACAGCTTCTAACAACTGCTCACACTGTCAAGGCAATACACCTGACAATTATATCCACGCTCTATGGTTCTGTCCACCTGTTCAGAGGTTCTGGTACAGGATTTGTGAAGACTTATCAAAGTGTCTTAAATGTTCCATTCCAGCCTCTCCATCAGTCTGCTTGTTGGGCTACCTAGATGGTGTCACTACAGAAGGTAACTCAATCCACATGGCTTACACTGCCTTATGCATTGCTAAGAAGACTGTCCTCATGAACTGGAAAAATAAAAATAATCTTAATATCAACCAATATAGAGATCGTTTGTTGGACTATATTAGTCTTGAAACAGCTTCTGCTGCCACATTAGATCAATCTCTCTGGGCTCCTTTGATCAGCTCCATCACCTAGTGTGAGTGGGGGTCACGGTTCTGTCCGGCTTTGGTTTTTGTTGTCGCCATGGAGGGGCCATATGGGCTGGGGGCATCTGGGAGTTCCCTAGGGGTGGGTTTCTTGGGGGGTTCGGCGCTGGGGCTGCGGTCCTGGCTTGGATGGGGTGTTGGTGGCTCTTGGGTGTTGTTTTTCTGGCAGCTGCATGCGGCGCTGCTGGGGAGGCCTGTGCCGGCGGACGTAGGTTGCCGGCCTGGCGGCCGTACTGCTCCGGGGTAGGTCCGGAGGGGGCTTGGGGTTCTGGGGCCACTCTGCCACCGGGCTGGGATTCCGGCTGGGCCTGGGGGGCTTGGGTCCTGGTTGGTGTGCCGCCGGGAGCGTGGGTTGGTGCATGCGCTTGGGCTCGGCCCTGGTGCGGGGGCCTTTGATGCGTCGGTGGATCCGGTGGCCTCTTTAGCTGGTAGGGACGTTGTTACCATCTGTCAGTATCCACTCTGCAGGGGGGGGGGGCAATATAGGCGGAGGACGGACTTAACCTGGGTGTCTATTGTCTTCTGTAGTCTGGGAGTTGACTGAATGATGGGGTGGGGGTAGTTTTTCCTCTGCTGTGGGGTCCGGTGGGCCGCCCCGGGCTGCCGTGGGCCCTGGTCTGGATGGGCCTGGGCCCCCTGCCCTGGGCAGATTTGGGGCAACGGGGGTGCCTATGGGGGTCAGCGGGGGAGCTGGCTCCAAGGGGGGGGTACTTTGCCCCCTCCAATGATTTCCTCCCCATCCCTAATGCTTCCCTTCTCCCGCTCCATCACACCAACATACAGGTAGGGTTTTGGGGTGCGGGTGTCGCTGGGATGCAGGGGAGGTGGTACTCCTCTGTCTCCTCGTGGCCACCTGCATCTCAATCATACATCACAACTTAGACACTCTCATTACTTACTGTCACATGACACATACATATAGGGCCTTGGGGGTGGGCACACTGAATGGCATCCAGGGGGCGGTCTGTTCATTCAGCCTTCTCTCTGGTGCCGGTGCCCACTTCTCAATTTTAAGTTACACATAGACATTGAGGGCTCTTGGGGAGGGGCCGATTTGACACGAGCTGGCGGAGGGTGGTTAGTGTCTTGCCCCTCCCCTGTTTTAAAGCACTTTAGAACAACACACACCAACACTACATTTGAGCGGGTGAGGTGAAGCATGGGGTCTTCTTTTTTTTTTTTTTCCACACCCCTGTTCTCTGTTCTCTGTCCGGGGCTGGGGGCTGTGAGGACGAGCTGGCCTCCGGTCGGGGTCTGGGCTGGTGGTCTTCTCTGCTGCTGCGGGGGACCGGGGTAGTCTTCCTGTCTCCACGCCAGAGTGAAGGGGGTTCAGCTCCAGGGTCTGGCGCTGATTGCCCCTCTGGGGGTAGTGGTGCCTGGATCCAGGAGTATAGAGTACAAATGGGGAGTGTGATTGTGGGTACTGTGTCCATTTTTGTATGTCTACATGTGGGGCGAGTGCGTGAATATTTGTTTGCGTGCATGAGGGTGGGAACGTATGCTTGTATATATGTGTGCCTGTTTGTCTATGTCCATGTGTCAGGTCAGGCCTTAGACTCCACCTCACTCATCATCTCAGGCCCCCCCACCCCACCACCACGCTCTACTGGTGGAGGATGCCCCCGGCCGCCGGTGCTTTGGTGGTTTCTCGCTCCGGGGCGGGATGCTCGGGTGAGCGCTGGCCCGCTCTCGGCGATTGCTTGGCGGGGCCCTTGGATCGCCGGGCCCAGGGCCGGTCTGCTCTGGTGTGGCCGGCTGCCGGCGGAGCCTGCGGGCTTGCCGCCACGCCCCCCTGGGACGTCTGCATTGTGGCTGCCGGATGATCCCCCTCCGGGCCCTCCTCTGCCCTTTTCTGGGTGGGGGCCGCGGTTGTCCCTGTGGTGGTTCTCGTGGGACTCTCGTGCCCGGGGGGGCCTCCGGATGTTTGGGGCCCGGGTCTCCTCCATGTCTGCTTCATACCTTGCGGGGCGGGGCTGTGGTTCCCCACACACACTATTAAACATTTACATGGAAGAACCTTATGAACACAAACGCGCTCACACACACAGGTGTGCACACAGGTGTACACACAAGCATTCACATTGGTGTAAAAACAGGTGCTCACAGACACACACTGTCTTGATCTGCTGTTGCTTCAAAACATATTTTGTAATATTAGTTATGTGTGCTGCACAATAACATTTAACATTTAGTATTTACTGTGATTTATATAGATGTTGGTTGTTGCTGCAGTTACTCTGCTGTTGTGTCTTCTGTTGTTTTCTCTTTTTGTCAGCAGGTATGGAAGCAGATTATCTTTTTTTTGATCTTTCTCTCTTTCTCTATCCTCCTTTTTTTTTTTTTTTTTTTTTTTTCTTTTCTTTTTTTTTTCTTCTCTCTCTCTCTCTCTCTCCCCCTCTTCTGTTGACTTTCTCCCCAATTTTTATTTTATTTTATTTTATTTTTTCCTGTTTTCTCTGTCCCCCGGTCTTGTCTGTCATAGTATGGTTAAATAAAAAGGTACATAAAATTAAATTAATTAAATACATAAAAAAAAAAAAAAATGGCTGTGAATGATGATAACATAGCTACACATACACACTGTCATGTGTTATCTGTGTTACTGACAGGCCGGGAAAAAAAAAAAAAAAAAAAAGAAAAGTCAACAGTTTGATTAAGGTGTGTACATGTCTATACTGCTGTCATGAATCTGGTCCGTGACCTGCGGTCATCTCACCACCAGATGTTGCTCTCACCCTGCCTTTACACACAGACTGTTGCTCTACACCCCGGACTTCATCTCCCGTCATGCAGTGCACTGATTGGGTCAGCACCTGTTACCAATCAGGCGTGCTATAAAAGCCCCGGTCTTTCCCCATGCAGGTCACGGAGTATTGTTGTTGTGATTATCATTGTTGTTGTTTTCCTAGTTCCCTGTGTATAGCTTTCTCGCCTGGCCATCTCTTCTCGTCTGTCTCGCCACCTGCCTACTGGTCTATCGCTCATTTCACGGATTATTCACTCGTCTCGCTCCCGTTATGGATTATGTTCGCTGTTGATTGACTCACGCCTGCTTCACGGACTCTCCCTACGTCTTGCCCTTGTTATACCCGTTTGCTATTGATCCGACCCTGCCTGTTTTCGACCATGTCTTTGTCCCGTCCCTTGAATAAAAGCTTGCAGATGGATCCGCTCGCCTCTCGTCTCACTCACACCGTTACAACTGCACTTGGATAATGCGACTAAATAGGAATACTCCACATGTCTTAATCCAACTAAAGTCATACTCCAAGTAAACACAAATCAAATTAAGAAAATCAAAAGTCTGTTTACATTAAATTCTTAATCAGAGTATTGTCTTAATCATGTTAAAATTGCAATATTGTTGTCCATTTTAATGTATTCAGTGATTACTTACTTTGGTGCATAAGAACCGCAATCACACATTTGAAAAATACAGATTTTTTTTTTGTACTTACATTCTAAATTTCATTTGTAGGACAAAACGTAGAAACTTTTCTACACACTGTTGATAAATAAGGGCCCTTGAATCTACCAGCAAAACTCTATGTGGTCATTTTTGCTTTCTCTTGTGATTACAGATTATTATTCAGTATTTATGCATCTATCTGTGAAGGATGTAGGCTGTCCAACATACACAGCTATTAGCCAATCATAGTATTGGGTGTTTACTTCCAAGTCTACAATCCACCACGCCTATTCAAACAGAGCTTTCAGATGAGGGGGATTCAGAAATGCCTATTACTTCTAAACTATGTTTTATGATGTAAAAATCTTGATAACATTATAAGGGGACTTCACTGAACAGTATAAAATAATAAAAAAGGCAGTTCATGACCCCTTTAATAGATTCAATCCTTGAACTGAAACTAAAGAAATAAGTTCCATCTTGTATAACGCCAGCTGATAAATTATTGTGATAAGTTAATGTGTGACAGACTTTATTTACAATCTAAAACGGAAGTGTTCCAGTAAAACAGCATTAAATTCTCAGACACAAACACTAATAGAAAGTCAGTCTTAATGTAAGGTTTGTGTATAGAAATGTAGTAATTGTCCATGGCCCACTTAATAGTGTATATTTGTAAAATGTGTCATTTGTAATGTATACCTTAAACACTTTCTATAGAAGACTATACATAGTACAGTCTTAATTTATGTGAGTGTACATCAGTCAGACAATTCTTCACAAAAATACAATGTATGTCTTGTGTAAAACCTTTTCAGTTAGCCTGATAGTACATTTAGTGATCATTTTTAATAAAGTTGATCATGTGTAGTTTCTTTTAATACACTGGGGTGGAAACATAAAAAATGGAATAAACTGCTTTTATGGGAAAATAGATGATCATTTCATGAACTGATAGTGCTTACCTTCCTTGTATTGAAAATGACGACATCATGTGTTGACCCAGACCACCTTGCCACCAAGTGTCTTAAACTGTGTTTCTCTTATGGCCTTAAAGCATGACTCCCTTTTCAGCACACAACGCTGCCTCAATCTCTCCTTCATTGGAAACGGGGACCAATACAGTAGTCCTGTTACCCCCAAAGTCAAAAACTACTCAAAATCTTAGTTTTGATGGATGAAATCATTTCTCTCCTTGGGAACCAAATATATGTAAACGAAAGCAGCAGCTATTCAGCAATGTAAACAGCTTGTCATCACATTTTTATTTCTGGGTCTGAGTTTTAAGGATGTTTTTCACTTGCATGGTAGCAACTTTAATTTGAGCAATAGGCCTTTGTCAGGGACATTAAAATGCACATCCGGTTCAGTGTTAGTTGTGTGAAAAAATGTTCTGCAAAATGGATTCATGCACACTAGCATTCACAACTTCCCTGAAAACCAATGCTTACATTAGGGATGGGCATTTTTATCTGGGCATGGTTTATTTAAACAACGTTTAGTAAGAAAAGCATTATTTTTTAATAATCAAGTTGTTGTCACCATTTCTGAGCAAGTGTCACGTATATGTGTTTAAGAAGCGCAACAGGTCTTTTTAAGAAATCTAAATAGGTAAATCCAAGAAAGGCAGGTAAACACACATCAAAGTAACCTCAAGATCGGACAGGAACTGAATACAACTTATAAAGGATGGCTAATGAGACACAAACAGGTGAAGTGAGTTAACTAATTAGGCCACAACGAGGGCAGGAAGAACCAAATATGGGCACAGCAGGGAAAAACCAACATAAACAGTCCAATGGGGGTGTGACAATGGGCAAAACCAACACAAACAATCCAAGGGGTGTTACAGCAAGCTTATGATTAGTCATTATACACAACATTCTATAACAACATTACGTTATATCTCAGATTTTCTTTTAGTTGAAAATGTGTGTAAACAAAACAAAACAAAACAAATGATATATATGTGTCTGAGTTTTGCTGTGAACCATGGTTTGTCATTGTTGAATGTTCAATAAGTCCAGGATATTTGTCTTTTTGTGGCTCTAATAAATGATGTGCTTTATATAGCGAGCTGTCGCAATTTATCATCCCTTTTGCTGATTTTGCATTCACCGAATTTTAACTCATTGACACAACTTGCTTATTCTTGAAGATAAGTTTTGACTGTTTAAGGTGTAAATTAAAAGTTTTGGACACATTGCACCTCTGCAGATTACATCAATGTCAGTCTTGTAGTTTTAGAATATGTTTTGGAATGCCATCCCTGATAGCACAGGTACATCTTGGAAACGTCTATTTGACGTCTGCATTTACATCTGCAAGACGTATT
Organism: Cirrhinus mrigala; assembly: GCA_036247105.1. Classification (NCBI taxonomy): domain Eukaryota; kingdom Metazoa; phylum Chordata; class Actinopteri; order Cypriniformes; family Cyprinidae; genus Cirrhinus; species Cirrhinus mrigala. Next base: position 183,086 of record JAMKFB010000189.1, on the reverse strand, counting down.
TTTTAGATTGTCTGCTTATCTGCAATATGTCTATAGGACGTTTCCTATCAGATGTCAAATAGATATTATTAGATGTCTTTAAGATGTTTATGATTTAGAATGTATCTAAAACTGACATCTTACAGACATCTGTCAGATGTTTGTACACAGCAGATGCCTTCCAGATCAAGTGATCTTTAACACATCTTGCAGACGTACCTGTGCTATCTGGGATATTGAAATGAACATGACGAAATACATCTGGCGGAGAACTGTATAATAAATAATACAAAAAAGACCTGCACACTGCTGTTTTCCCTTTATTTAGAAAAAAAAAATATTAATTGGTATAATTAATTTTGCCAACACCATCAGATATCACCACCATAAGATTTTCTGTTAAATGTTTCATGAATCACACATGAACTCTTTCGTAACCCAGTCAGCATTTTCACATTGATTTACCGGTAATTCAACATCAGGGACTAAGACTCAATCAACGTTAAATTACGTTTCAATTTTGTAAACTGAATCAGCGTTGGTATCATAATGTTGTTTCACCATCTTACTATTCAATGTGGGTGAACTGTGGTCTGAAATTGACATTAACTGAAATTAACTATTAAGCTTACTTTTTATCGTACATGTGATTTTCGGTACAAATCTTTTGCTTTGCTTTTGCCTTTTATTTTGACAGGACAGTAGAGAGCAGACAGGGAAGCATTGGGTGAATAGAGGGGGGATGAATCAGCAAAGGACCTCAAGACAGGAATCAAACTCGGGTCACCGCAAGCACAGTTGCGCTATATGTCGGCACACTAACTACGAGGCTATCGGTGCCGACTGTTTGACAATTTTCTGTCACAAATCTCACAATTTACTCGCACACTATGAACTCAACTGCTTTTGCATGAATGACGTAATAGTTCATTTGCTCTGCTATTTCCTCAAACACGTTGAATAGGAACATGACATAATTTTAGTCTAGAATGAAAGTACTACATGTCTGCCACCTAGTGGTAGGAAATACAAATGAGATATTACACCATATTAGGAACTACAGTCCATTTTATTCAGTATGACGACAATTTTGCGACTTTGGCACTTAGAGGGTTAATAAACTAATGTTTTCTGAGTCAGTGTCGCAAAGATAAATTTGTCGATCCTGACACACCTTTTCCTAATTGGATGCGCATTTAGAGAGAAATGCATCTTTACATCATGAGTTTTTGTTTTCGATTGTAATTATCTCGTTTTAAAGTAGTAATTCAAAGCATTCTATAGATATATTTATCTTGTCTATAAGGCAAGTAGGCTTTTCGCTGAGTTTCGGTTCATCATTGTGAAGTGCTTCTTTTAAATGTTTCTGGCTTAACTGTTTAAACTAACATTGTGTTATGCTTGAACTGTTTAAAATCTACAGATTTGATCAGACATAGGCTATGATAAACGCTCTAAAGTAACTTGGTCGTTACCTTAACGATCAAAAACTTGTATTTAACAAACAAAAACTGCTCCAAAAGTTTTTTCTAAATTAACTTAATAAAAAAAAAAAAAAAACGAATCAAAATATAATCACATTGCCATTAAATACAAAACTGAACTATTTTAATAACTGAAACAGTAAGCTGTTTTCGAAGAGGGGGGAAAAAGACGAGCTCAGGTCGGAGTCTGGCCAGACTTGTACCAAGAATTCTGATAAGAATTCTTGGTGGTACATTCTGAACCTAGATCCCAGGATGCCAAAAGCATTGTCCACTGTCCCCTGTCCTCTGGCTCCCTCGTCCCTCCGATGGTTGTCGACCATCCGCCCCCTCAGGATTCTACTCCTCTGGCTTCACCTCGTCCCTCCATCTCTCTGGCTCTGTCAGGCTTCTCCTTCCCTCTAGCTTCACCTTCATCCTCAGTCACTCTGGCCCCACCACAGTCTTCTCAAACCACGTCTTCGCCTCAGTAACTGGAGCCTGCTGCTATGCCTAGTACCTCCAGATCCTTGGAAAAAGAAACGATTGATTCAGTCATTGGGGAAGAATTTGACTGGTCTGCATAAAGACAAGTCTTATTCTCAGCTGAACACCTCTGGTGTGACTTTAAATGCAGACCCTGAGCCAAAAATTTTTCACCAAACACCAATGACTTGTACATACACTATAAGGACAAACGTATTAGGACACCCCTTTTTTAGAACGGAAAAAAGCACTTCCACAACTGTGGCAACAAAGATGGAAACATAATTCATGTATTTGCAAATTGTATTTCCATCTTTGCTGTAGCAGTTTTGAAAGTGTCTAAAACGTCTGTACCTATATGTACAAGTTACTGATGTTTGATGAGTTGAGCTCGATGAGTTGGGCTCAAGGTCTGCATTTAAAGTTACACCAGAGGTGTTCAGCTGCAATTAGGACTTGGCTTTATGCAGACCAGTCAAGTTCTTCCACACTGAACCAATAATTTATTTTTGAACCAGGGTGTCCACGGGCCCTTAAAAAAAGTAGTAAAATGTCTTAAATTCAGATTTGATGGGTCTTAAATATTTTTGTCACATTACTGCTAAAATATCTTTAGTCTGATGGACCTAATAACTGTTACAATCATTGGACAGACTGAAGATTCATTTCTTGTATGCTATTATATAAGCCTACTATAGATTATGTGTCACCTGCCTATCCATCTGTGGATTTACCGTTGTGGAATTATTAAGACTATTTGACTTGATCCTTTTCTTTGTGCGCTTATTCGATACCATACACATGACAGAATACCGGATCAACAAAGAGAAAAGTAGCGTTTATTACCTCGTTTGTTTTTTCATTTTTTGAAAGTGCTTTTCTTTTTTGTTTTATGGACCCTGCCTTCCTTCTCCTCCTCTTGCAGGAGCAGGGGGAGCTCACTCTCGAGGACCATACAAAACTGTTTGTGGAACAATACCCGATACCCGGACGACTGCCTGCCGGAGATAGTCCTCGAAAACATTTCACCACCTTTGTGGAGTGGGTTCTGGTGTGCTGTGGATCGCTGCTTACAGCGGACGTTGCGGACGTCAGCTCCAGACCCAGAGCCCAGCCCACCATCACCCCGCTGCATGGAGCAACAGCCTGAGCCCACCGTAACCAACAAGCCAGAGAGTGACAGAGCGGAGGATTTCCTCCGACCTAGAGCCTCAATCAACGTCTGACCAGGTGCGAGAGCTGGCAACACTGCATGCAACAGGGGATGAAGCAGAGAAGTGCGAGGGCATGGAGGAAAGCCCTGTCCACTGCACCACTGCTGAGGGTGAGCTGAGGCAGGACTCTGAGGACTTAATAGGCTTTTACTTGGACAAACCCTGTCTTCTTTCACCTAAGTCTTCCTGTTCTGTTATGGCTAAGGAGACTGTCTGCCCATTTGTAACTATCTGTCTGTCCTGCCACATTCCCAGTGATGGGAGTTGCGATTTGGTGTGTGTGGGCAGCACACACCGTCCATGAACCTTTAGACTGTTGGACTGTCCTGAGGTTCCACCCACCCTTACTCTCCTGCCTCCTACTATCATCACTGCCTTCTGCCCTTTTGCCGCTGCTTCCTGTCAGCCCCTCTGCTCACCTTAAGTCCACCATCCGTGCGCTGGGTTCGCCGCGGGTCTGCCAGTCTCCATTGGTGTTGTGGCTCCCTTGTCTCCGCCTCCAGCCTCTGAGTCCCAGGTGCTTGCCTCGTGCCCATTGACCAAGGGGCTCTATCATGGCTCCTAGCTCCCTCTTCTTTGCCGTGGTCCCTCAGTCCACCACCTCCGCTGGACTCCCTCGTCCCTCCAGCTTGCCTTGGTCAGTCATTGACCATCCGCTGCCTTGGGACTTCACTGTCCCTCTGGCTCTGTTAGGCTCCTCCTTGCCTCTGGCTCCACCTTAGTCCTCTGTCTTGTATCAAAGAATTTTTTTTGTCTGGTCATAAGGCTATTATTTTTAACATAGTTGGTTCTGGTTCGGTACCACACTATGCCTTTTTAAATGCTTGTATTAATTCTTTTAAAACATATGAAATAAAGTTTGTCTTGGAGCTAATCCTGATGAGTTAATGAGTTTAATATGTTATGTGCAAATATACTGGAAGCTGTTGCCCCTTTTAAATTCAAGAAAGTTCTAGAATCCTAGAAGTTTTGTACATCCTTGGCTTAATGATGAACTAGGGCTAAATGGAGAAAAGCAGAAAGGAAGTGGGAGCAGCCAATGCTGTGGTGCCCAAAGCAGTTGGGGGTTTGGTGCCTTGCTCAAGGGTCTCACCTCAGTTGTGGTATTGAGAGTGGAGAGAGTGCTGGTAATTCACTCCCTCCACCTACAATCCCTGTGTAACAAAAGATCCAACTGAAGCACAACCTTTGGGTTACAAGTCTGACCCTCTAACCTTTAGGCAATGACTGCCCCTGGATTTGGTGGGTTTTATTGTTTTTGAGCTGGAAATTTTCCACCTGATCTGGCAACACTGCTCACTTGGCATGTTAACTGTGTTTCTGTGGTAATGCTAACATTTTAATGTAATAATTGTTGGTAAACCAAATTAATAATCAAAGACATGTTTGTATGTATGTTATACTGAGCTTTTTCAGGATGTTATTTACAGCAATTAACTATATTTTTGTAGCTTATGGATGTGCTGTATTTTATATGTAAATGTGCTTTATGTTTGTCTTTACAGCTATTAGGGTTCCCACACCTTGGTTAACTTCAAATTCAAGGACCTTTCAAGGACTTCCCAGGTCCAAATTCCCTTGAAATGCCCATGAAATGTTGGGACACATTTCAAGTCAGAGCAAAGTTAAGTTGTGTTATCTTGTAAGATACATTGTTACAGTTTTCATGTGTCAAACACAACTATGCATTTTTTGTTGCGTTTATTTTTGGCCATATGACAGAGGTCTGATAATCTATTTGTCGTATTTCTGTTTTGCATAAAACTGAAGAATATTTGTGCAAACAAACCACGTATCTGTGCTCTCGCCACACTGTTCTGCATAACAAAATATTTTTGCATGAACACGTTTTAACATATTCAAGTAGCTTTCAAAATCCGTCTTCTGAGTCTTTTATAATGGACTCATGGAAGAAATGAGGAGCGGTTCTTAACTGGTTGGCCATAGGAAACAAATTTGAATCAAGCAAGTTTATTTCTCAAAAATGGTTGACATACACACACACACACACACTTCACTTAACAAGAACATAAACTGTAAGAATATCAGTAATACCAATGAATGAACAGCAGAAGGTAAGACTAATAAACAACAGGTGCAATTCATTTTTGATAAGCTGATATGAACCAACAGTCATCAAAACAACACAAAGTGAAAATATAGTGGTATTTGAGTTCATAAAAAAAGTACAGTTACTGTAAGGATAGGTTTGGGACAGGAAGCAGAAGTCTTTGATTATTTATAAAGCTACATTACCAAGGTAAGTACACAAAAGTTCAGTGCCCCATTTTTTGTAGTTCACACAACTTGTATGTCTTTTACAGAGTGCTAGGAGAGGACGATTAATGAGTGGAAAATGATAAGCCACGTGACAATACAGACTCACTTACAATTTAAGACATTATCTATTTATTTAGTTGTTTTTTTATAGTTTAATTTTAAATCCCCATGAAACCTGTGGCCCTCCATCTTGAAAATACATTTGGAAAAGAAAAAGTGGGAAAGAGAAGCGATTGGGGATCGGGAAAGGTCCACGAGCAAGAATTCAAAATCGGGAGACCCGCAGCGCAACAGCGCTATGTCAGTACACTATCCACAAGGCTATTGCCTCCGACACAAAAACATTTATTAATTAAAAAAAAAGAAATTATATATATAATTTATTAAAAAAAACTACCATTACTTTACAATTTAACTATGATTTCATAAGATTCATAAAATTCTTTTTCTTCCCCTTTACCACACACTCACATTTTTTTAAAACCAACATTTAACAGAAAACAAGTTTTAATCTATAAAAATATGCATATCACCCACCACCACCACAAAAAAAAAATAAAAAATAAAAATAAAAAAAATCCTGCATTTTTTGTACTGCTGCCTGACCTGGACAAGAAAGAGTGGAGAGGAGCTTAGTGACTTCATGAGATCAATTAAACCTCTAAAACTCATGAACCAAAATACTGGACAAAATAGGGCTGTTTTATTTCCTTCTAAACAAATTAAATGAACAAACAAAACAACTCAATATTTGCTGTCATGGCTTTCAGGAACCAGAGCAACCACATATCCAATCACACACAGCAGTTCACTGGTAAGCAAATGGTAATGGTCAACAGGGCCAAACTGAACACCAGTCCAGCGATCACATACACAGTCATCTGATCCAGCTGTGAGGCGCTCTGAGAAAACACGTCAGAGAACATGAGTGCCTGTTCTGTTCTGTGCTGGTCTTCAATGGTCACTTTAAAGGGTTTGTTCACCCAAAAATGAAAATTCTGTCATTAATTACTCACCCTCAACCCGTAAGACCTTCTTTCATCTTTGGAACATAATTACAGATATTTATGATGAAATCCGAGAGGTCTCTGACCCTCCATAGACAGCAAGAGTCCTACCACGTTCAAGGCCCAGAAAAGTACCAAGATGACTGACAAAGTAGTCCATGTGACATCAGTGGTTCAACTGTAATTTTACGAAGCTACGAGAATACTTTTTGGCACAAAGAAAACAAAAACAACTTTATTCCACATTTTCATCTCTACTGTGTCACTTGTGGATGCACGTTCATGCACTTTTTTTTGTGTTCAACGTCATAGCGCTGGATCTGGGTCAGCGTCGGCGCTGCCACATGTGGTAGGACCCTTGCTGTCTATGAAGGGGCAGAGAAAGCTCGGATTTTATCAAAAATATTTTATATTGTGTTCTGAAGATGAAAGAAGGTCTTACGGGGTTGGAATAACATGAGGGTGGTTAATGGCAGAATTTTCATTTTTGGGTGATCTAACCCTTTAAATGTCTACTGTAAGACTGCATTTGAATTCTTCAATGCGTTCAGTGCTTCAATATTTTCGAGGTGTTATTTGTTCTTTTTTTTATACCTTTGGTGGGCGGCTGCTGATTTGCATCAGTGCAAATGTGGACAGATGATCACAGGAACACACAGTGTAGCTGCTGTTGGTCTTTAAAACAGAACAACCATCTACAATCCACTCGCGGATATTCCAGTAAACACAGGACAGAGAACCATTGGGATCAAGCTCCTGCAAAAATAAGAAAATGTTAAAACATTGAACATTAGATGTTTTCAAATGTTCATCAGTTCTCAGTTTGGGGGTTTCTCACTCTGATGTGTCTGAAAGTGAAGTTGACTGGTCTGGTGAGTTTAGTGTTGGTGGTTTTAGGAAGAGTAGCTAAGATCACAGTGGACATCATGGTTTTAACTGTGTCCTTTGATGTGTTTGAGAAGAAGTCTGGCTTCAGCAGATTCTCCATCATATTGTAGCTCACGAAAGCCACAGCAGCTGATCCTGTGTGACAGAAACAGAAAAGCAATACTGTGTTAAAACAACAACAACAATCAAAAAAGTAAATGTGGTTTAGTGGTGATGGTATGATTTCTCTTTTTTACATTTTTTTTTAATAACACAGAAACATTTGACATACTTGTTTCATAGTTGTTCTTGGCAATCCCAATGAGATCGATGTCCACAGAAGAATTTGTCGTGTCAAGTCGAGGGATTTTCTCTAAGGTGACCTGTGGTCCAACCATGAAGATTTTTACCTCTGATTAAAACAAACAAGTAGTCATCAGATAACACTGATATGGATAAAGGCATAGCTATTGCTGTAACTGAGTAAAAACAAGATATAATGCTAAACGTTTTGAATGATGAAATGTAAGGACAATAAACACTGCAATAACATATGGTTTATCTGTGTTCTTCAAGCCATCTTGGGTATTTTCATAAGCCACTGCTAATCAACATACAGTATAACATATATTGCCTGCCACATTCTCTGATAAGAAGCCACATCAGATCACAAAAGGAAGTTATTTCAAACACTCAACTGATGCTGTGAAGTAAAAACAAGTTACAATATTTTCTTTTGTTGGACAACAAATTTAGAAAGGTTTATCATTGCATTTCATTAGAGGAGAAGTGTTGCAAGTGTTGCTTTTTCAAATATAAACAGGGAGGCGTTTCCTCATCTAAGCACGTGAAATCGCGGGCACACACACAGGATATTTTGAGAGAAAAAAAACAAGGAAATTATTTAAATGCAAAACCGAAAAAACCCTATTTCACAAGTGCGTATTGAACCATGGATGTCGTACTGAACGGTTCGATATTATATTGAGTATTGTGACATCCCTAGTACATACAACTCGTTATTAGTTCATACATGATTATTCATGTTGTTACCGTTGATTGTTTAATGCTCAAGGTAGCAAATATTCATATTTGGTTACAGTATACATTACAGTACAAAATGCATAATAATTCAATAATAGCGCCTTTCATTCTCACTGGAAAGCACAGATGACGTATCATGTCTGCGCAAACAGGGTGCACGGAGGCATGCAAATTTGTATTTAACAGGCAGGCAGGACAGCCTCGGACCAAACATTTTGATTGGACGAACATTTTATAGTCCTACGCCTTCTACAGACAATATAAATACATATAAATTTAAATCACTTAACTTAGTGTTTGCTATCGGGATGTGAAGAGACTTGCAATCAGCATAACAAAAATGTTTCTGAAGACAATCACCTACTGCACCTTTAAGTCCATCATATCATATATAATCTGAGTTTCATCATAGCAATTTTGTCTCGACTTACCTACAGCAGGAAGAGTAAAACTGACACTGTCACTTGTGTCTGTCGGCTTCACCAATGTAGAAATGAGTTTCTTGCTGACTTTTAACAAACGGTTTCCGTAGGAGGCTAGTTCAGTTGGGTTTGCTGATGATGATGACTCTAAAATCTTCTCTGAAGAGTTTAAGGCCACCGTCAAAATGTCCATCACAATCTAATTTATTGATCAGATAAACACAGTTGCTGTAATTTTCTACAGTCAATAAGAGCACTTTTATGTCAACCATTATGTAACTGATCTGATTATTTTGTCATTTTATATGTAGACTTACATTCACAGGAAGCACTTGAGTTATAATGTTTTCTATTTGATCAAGAAGATTTTGAAAGCATCCTTTAGAGATCTGACCCTGAAATCACAGTTTTATATGATAAACAATAGAATTATTATAGCAAATTTATATTATAGCAAAAAATTTGTTTGTTGTGTATCCAAATAGAAGTACATTAATTTACTTAAAAAATTAATTTCAAGATGAGCTCTTTTGCACTTTAATGGGATCTGTTGTTAATTTGAAATTATGTTACATGTGAATGGAACTAAGTGCAAGATCATCCTTTTTTCTTTCTTTTTTTTTTAACACTTTTTTTTTTTTTTTAAATATTTTCGATTATTAACAGCTAACCAAATTTAATTTGTGTATGGGACCATCAATAATTAGAAAACCACATTCATATTTGAAATATCCATAACACGCATCTTATTTTCTTACCTCTTATTATATCTTTCGACTATAATTGATAGAAGTTGCGAGTCCAACTTTAAAAGTTAAATTTCAGAAACTAAACTTACCGTGCATTCTTCCTGCAGTGTTGTATTAATAACTGCAATGACAGAAATCAGTAGAACAGTAATAACATAAAACAGCAAATGAAAAAGACAATAAAAATGAAAAAGAAAAAGAGGTATTTAATGTTCTCGGTGGGAAGAACACCGATCGACGAACAGGTTCCACTTTAAAGCATAGGCGTGCCTTATAGAGAACGCTCTCACTGAAGTGATTGTGTTTACTACCACTGGAGGTAAATCACCTAAACCCTTTGCGTCTTGTCCAGAGACCACAGATTTCAGAGGTCTGACGTGGGTGCCATAGGGTGCCCCACCTCTAAGAAAGCAGGTCCTTCCTCAGAGGAATCCAATTTTTAAACTTTTTACTTTAACTAACTTTTTACTTTAAACTTTACTTTAACAATAATCTGTCATGGGTCTTATTTAAAATGAGACCAAACTTAACTCTGTGCTCCCAAGCTTAAAATTTATATGCACTAGGTACAAAAAAATCATGTTTTTTACTATTTTTTTCTAGATGGTGCCATTTTTTCAGGTTTGGCCAACTGGATAAATAATGCAGCTATAATTGTGTGGGTGTGTTGGTATGGATGTCAAAGTGTGGTTTGTATGTATGTCATAAAAAAATTGTGTGTGTTCTTGTAATATTTGAGAGAGAAAAATTCTACTGCAAATCACAAATCCAACCACTGTGTGCACCAGAGTTTTGCTGGCATCGAATGGGGAAAATTTGACACTGCGCCCAACAAAATCTTAAAAAAAAAAGCTCATTTTTTGAGATACCAACCTCAAATTTGGATCACAGCTTGTTTAGATTTATGGCTTTGATTTTCTAGCAGGTTTAGGGTTGAGTATGTTTCATAAAATATATATTTCATATAAAATATAAAATATGCTTTATATAAAAGCATTTTCATAAACTTGAACCTCTATAACTTTTTTTTTAATTTCACTTTTTATACTTTTTCTACTTCATAAAATTTTTTGACATGGACATTTTTGTCCATTATGGACCTATGTGTAACTTTTTTTTTTTTGGTTGGTGCACAAGGGTTAAGGTACAGTAAATATTTGATTAAATGGAGAGACAGTGTGTTACATTACCAGTTGAGATGGTCAGTGGTGTGACGGCTGTAGAGCTGGTGTTAATGCTCCGAATGTCCGAAAATTTTGGATGAATAACAATTCAAACACAGAAATAGACATGAATACGTAGAAAGAGCTCATGTGTATAGAATTACCTGCACAGTATGCTGAATAGCAAATATTTGGTCTAACCAGCTTATAGACATAATAATTGTCTGGACAGGCTTTGACTTTAATGGGGTGAGACACAAAATAGCAGCAATAAGTGTAAAAATGACCGCAGACATCTCGAGTGACGACTCCATCCTCGACTTTTGGTTGTCCATCACGTATCCACAGTGGGGCAGCAGTGCCACAACTATACTGAGCAACACATGTCTCTGGGATATGAGCGCTCACACCATTAATGAAGAGGCGATACCAGCCGCTCCAGGTGACTGAGGTGTCACACATTGTGACAGAGGCATGTGTATTATTGCTGTCTCTCCATGGTTCGTCCAGTACTGTGTAGTTGTAGCAGGGATCAGACAGATTTGCTGAAATGAAAATATTTCAAGAAATTAACATGTTTTATTATTATAAAACATGTTTAAGTGCAACTAAGGACATTTATAACTATTTATTTATTATTAGCAAAATATTATTATACCATTAATGGGAAGTGGAACTACTAATCTTGATTAACACCACAGCAAAATACATTACCAACTACGGTTGTCAAGACAGAGGTCAAGATATCTGAAAAAAAGATACAAATTAATTAAGACCATTATAAATGCTCCAATATTTGTAATAGTAGACAGAACTTGAGAACTAGAGAATTGAGCGTTCAAAAGTCGGCCCTTAATAGCAAGCTCATTTATGTTATTATACATAGAGAATTTTAATATTTAATTTGCACAATAGGTTGTACATAATACACAGCATTATTAATCTAAAGGGGATGGTAAGGGGGGATGGTGGTTGTACAGAGGAGATGCTATTTGTCATTTTTTTTTCAACAAGGGGGATGCCATTCCTCCGCCACCCTTCTCAATCTGATCCCTGGTTATAATGTTGTTATATATGCTTGTATTATGACCTTGCTAACTGATGAGGTGATTAAGACATATCACATATCCAGGTTAGCTGCAGCAAGCAAGTGACTGAGAGATTTAGTTTTTGACTGTTATTTCATTGTTGTGTTGTTATAAAATTTAAGGTTATTCCTGCTTGGAAGTTCAAAATAAACGGGAACCTATTAAAGGAATATAATGACCGGAAAATCGAACGAAAAGAGTTTTGAGTCTGTTTCTTGTTTTTCTAAAAATAACTTATTAATGATCATCAAGTTCAAAAGTTTAAGTGATTCCATAGATGTGCTTTTTGTGGATCCATGTGGAGACATTTAAAGGGGTCATAAACTGAGCCCGAACCCGTTTACAGCCCGATATTATTCAAATGTGCGGAAGCACACAGCTCTTTTGCCTTTTGTCAAGAATAAGTAATTTAGACATGTTTTAACATAATTTATTAATAACTAATGTAGGCTATAGGCCACTTGGAAGTTGGAACAAAGAAATAAAATAAGTCCTCTGTAACATCGTAACATCTTAGCACTCTAAATAGGCATACACTCAGCCTATAAATAGGCCAACGCGCCAATAAAAATTACTCTTTCTTAAATTAAATTAAGATAAGTTCTAAATTAAGATGGGGTTTTGGCAATAACGAAATTAAGATAAAGGCTCCGCGGGATTTGCTTCGCCACTTCTCTCCACAATCCGGGCTCAGCGCGACGGTAAATAGCATCTGAAATGTAATAAGAGAATAATGCCAACATTAGCCTATATACTCTGTCTACATTATGCATTTAAGACTGAATTAGTATTTAGTTATAATTAAAAAAACCTTTACTCACCAAGATTAGGCTACATAGTTTTTGTGGAGGAAAATTATTGAATCCACTGTAGTTTCAGCGCGGTCCTGTGCTCACTGATGGTGCGTCCAGCAGCACTGAACACCCTTTCACTGCTGCTGCGACAGGCCGGGATGCATAGTACTGATCTGGCTATTTTTGCCAAAACGTAATCACCAGAGGCAAGCCTCCGTTTCACCTCCTCAGCATCCATTTTCGCATCTTTCTCACGCTAATCGAAACGCGTCACATGACCGCTCATTTACCGCGCAAGCCGGAGCGCAAACCTGAGCCCAGCCCGAGCCCATGTAAAATTATATAAATTAAGCCCGAGCCCGACCAAACCCGTTGGGTCCCGTCGGGTTTCATCGGGTTCGGGCAAAGATCTTCAGCTCTACTGTGTTCATGTGCTTGCGCTGTTTTGTCCAGCTTTTAACACCATAGTATTAATTTCTTGTAATGCTCAGTGGTGAGACTGCTAATGTCAGCATAGACATAATGTTTGACATGACTAGCTGAAAGGAAACTAATTGTGTTGTGGCTTTTTTGTTATTTTGGACAGAAAAGGCTTCAAGGGTTACTCAACCCCAAAATGAAAATTTAGTCATTAAAGGGGTCATCGGATGCCCATTTTCCACAAGTTGATATGATTCTTTAATTATACTTTAATTAAAAATTCTCAATGGTTTTGTAAAACAACACCCTTTTAACCTTGTCAAAATCAGCTCTGCAAAAATCATCTCATTCTAAGGGGTTGTTCCTTTAAATGCAAATGAGCTCTGCTCGCCCCGCCCCTCTCTTCTCTCTGTGGAAAGACGGTCTTGTTTACATTAGCCACGTTTAGCTGCTAAACTTCCTAACTACCACGTTATAAGGAAAGGCGATCGCAAAGATTCATAAAAAAACGCTTATACTCACTTCTGCTGTAAGTGAAGCTGGATCATGAATGATTCGCGCGAACATAGACGGATATATGTAGATCGGGAGGCGCATTCCCTTCACAAACAAACGTAATCCACTGCATCTTCAGCGGCTCAGATGTGGGGAGTAAATGACGACCACTGTGTTCATTATTACATCCAGCAACACAACACCTCAATCGCTCAATCGGAGATATTATTGTCTAATTTACATCCCTGCTCTGGCATCAAAACAAGGAAAGTTACTGGACTGTGACAGCTGATCACATAAGAGCTCATGTCAATCAACTATTGTGGGAGCGGCCTCTGTGGGTGTGACGCCACAACGACAGGCATCTGAGAACGGCTCGATTTGAAAAAGGGGATATTATTTTTACAGATTAATTAAAAACCACTGCATGGATTTTTATCATTATAGGGTAGATTTGTACATACACTGCCAACACACATTAATGTTCAAACAACATGAAAAAGTGAACTTAGCATCTGATGACCCCTTCAATCACTTACCCCCATGTCGTTCCAAATCTGTAAAAGCTTTATTCGTCTTCGGAATACAATTTAAGAAATTTTGGATGAATACCGGGAGGTTTGTGACTGTCCCATTGACTGCCGGGTAAATACCACTGTCAAGAACCACAAAAGTATGAAAGACATCATCAAATAGTCCAAATAGTCCATCTGGCATCAGTGGTTCAATCTGAAGCAGTTCTGTGCGACTGACACAGAACGGCGTACGCTGTTTGTGTCCAGCGTATACTTTCCGAAATGGACTATTTTGACGATGTCTTTCATACTTTTGTATGTGACAGTGGTATTCACCTGGCATTCAATGGGACAGTCACAAGCCTCCCAGTTTTCATCCAAAATATCTTAAATTGTGTTCAGAAGACAAACAAAGCTTTTACAGGTTTGGAATGACATGGGGGTAAGTGAATAATGACAAAATTTTCATTTTGGGGTGGAGTAACCCTTTCACTGCTTCATTGTCTTTTAGGACTGTGTCAGCATACTGATGTTTGTGAGACTGATCAACACATGAAGAAACATGAACTGTAACTAGTCATTACATAAGTGTGAAGCATCTAATAGTTATTTAGGATCTTTTGTGTTAATTTTGTTCAAATCAGCAGAAAATAGAAAATGGAAAACTGTTTTAATTGGATCATATACTATTACTCTTATTAGTATTCTTAACAGCTGAAATAATAATCATCTGTTCTGTGGTATATAAAAAAAAAAGGAGCAAAAAATAAGTTTAAACAAAACGTTTATATATAGTTCATACTTACACAGCATAACAGAGATCGGTGCTCTTCTAAAACCTGTCATTAAATTAAATAGGAAGAAGCAAACGAAACAAATGAATGTTTATTGGATTTAATTGAGATCATTTAAACCGTTTTTCTCACTGTGAACCAACCTTCAAATTCTAATACTGGGGGAAGAAAAACAACAACAACTCACTTTTGTGAAGGCAGGAAACCATTGTTGTCAACTTTGACAGTCTGAAATATTTCTCTTCATCCAAATCCAGGAAAAAGAGTTTCCTTCACATTTGGAAGAATAAAAAAGCTTTGCCATTGACACGTGATATCTGTTTGTTTCCTCTTTGTGTGAATTTAAGGATTCAAATGTTAAAAAGATGATGAAAGGATTCTCATAGAGATTTTAAATGATTTCAGAGTAATTAGAAAGCACAATAAGCCTATACAGGTTAGAGAAATGATACAGAATCTTTATAAAATCACATGCAGCTTCTAAAAAAAGCATGAAAATGCCTAAAGATCCATAAATGCTCTGGAATATTTCAAAGATTCATGTCTAAACACTGTAAACATCTTAAGAGAGCTGACCTTATCAATTTACTCCACACACAAATCAAGTCAGCACGCATCAGCACATGCTGCAGTGTGTTTGATTTAGACTGATGAGTATCATTATGAACATAAAGACCTTACCTGATGTAAGCTGATATACAGTGATCCTGTCACAACTGACTGAAGAAATTTGTGTGTGTTGAGATGTTCACGTTATCTGTCCATCATCCTGACAAGGAAATATGAGCACAAGTCCACTGTTTGCCTTTTTAATTCAAATTCAAATACAAATGTATACATGAAAAACTCACATATCCAGTTCCTTGTCAGAGCATTTTCATGACTCATCCCAACATTCCCTTCTTTAATTTCTCAATAGGTCTCAGTCATGACTCAAACCTTAATGTCATTAAAAAAAAAAAAATTCAAAACGTGAAAAAAACATGCATTGTGATTATATTATCTGATTATTTCATAGACATAACCCAGGAATGAAAGCAGAATATGCAGTTCTAATGTTTATTTATGTAATGTTTTACATACAGATATGTTGCAGAAGATTGCAGCTTGATTTATTATTTCATATTTATTTTTCTTAAATAAGAGTTAGCCTATTACGGTGGGTTTCTTTTTCTTTTATGGAATATCAAATAAATAAAATTAATTAAATTAAATGCAATTATAGTATATTATTATTTAATATCTTGTTTATTTAAATATTTTTTAACAGTAATAGAAATGAAACATGAAAATATGAATGCGACTTAAAAAAAACAATCTAATAAATGTATGTGTTTTAATGCAAAATTCAAGGCAAATAACAACACAGATTAACTTTGAATTTCATTTGATAATTGTTTATTTGGTTTTAAATGTGGATCATAATACCCAGAAAATTACAACTATTGGCATTTACATACTAAACATGTCACGGTTCATGGGTCTGTGTGTGGTGGTGGGTCTGTGTCATGTTGTAACCGGTCTGACTGCTTGTTAGCGTTGCCCAGCAACCCTGGTGCTGGGAGCTAATCAGTGCAGCTGCACCTGTTGCTCGTTACTGCCGCCTATATCTGTCTCGCGTTTGCTGTGTTTGTTGTCAGATCGTTGTTCGCTCATGTCTTGTCGTTTTGCTCTCCGGTGTCTCTTGTTCCAGGATTTGCTTGTTCCGTGTGGATATTCAGTCCCTGTGGATTTTGCCGAACCACTTGTGGATTACACGTGCAGCGACGGATCGTTTCACCCACCTGTTGCTTTCTCCGTGCAATTAGGACTGAGGCTTGCAGCTTTACTTCTGCTGACCGTTTGCCTTGCTTTATCTTTCCTGCACAATCTTTAATAAACTTTGTTACACTTGCAATTCGATTTCTTGTCAGTTTTGTGACAGAACGATCTGACCTCAGATGGATCCAGCAAGTGCATCGGAATTTAGAGACATTTTAACTCACAGCACTGCACGTTTGGAAAGGCAGGAAGAACAGATCATGTCTACCGGTCTTGCTGTTCACACCTTAGTCGCACAGGTATCAGATCTAACCACCCAGCTCCAGCAGTTAAAGACCGAGTCTGCCCAACAGCCCACTGCGCTCAATCCACCTGCGGTCCACCTGCGGATTACACGGCCCGTTATGTCGAGCCCCGTCTGCCACCGCCAGCCACCGCCAGCTGTTTACTCGGGTGAGCCCCTGCTTTGTCGTTCATTTCTGGATAAATGTTCTTTGCACATCGTTCTCCAGCCTTCATCTTTCCCCACAGAGGAGTCCAAGGTGGCTTTCGTGATCTCTGTTATCCAGTTGAGTGGCTCTCTGGGGAACAGCTGTTTGGGAACAGAAACATCAGTGTTGTTCATCGTTCCAGTCCTTTTCTGAGGAACTCAAGGTTTTGGCTGAGTTACGTCAAGGAAATCGGACGGTCACGGATTACTCTATCGAATTTCGCACGCTAGCTGTGGAATGTAACTGGAATATAGAGGCGCAGTGGGACATGTTTCTGTATGGGCTGGCCGACCGTATCCATAATGAAATCTACTCGCAGGAATTGCCCGCTTTGCTTGACGAGCTGATTGATCTGGCTATCCGAGTGGACGCTAGATTGCGACGTCGAGATCAACGAGCACTGCGGAGTCCGGTAGTTAATACGGAGGATCAATATTCTGCTGCTTCAACGGATACGGCCGGTCACGCGTTCGATCATGAGCCCATGCAGGTGGGCCGAACTCGTCTTTCGTGGGAGGAAAAGGAAAGACGCAGGGCATTGGGACTTTGTTTGTACTGCGGCGCTGCCGGTCATATTGCAGCTCAGTGCCCGGTAAAAGCCAAAGCCCGTCAGTAGGAAGGAGGTTCCTGTGATTCTGCTCACCCACCCTATTGCTGTCAGTGCACTCAGCGGGCAGTCTCTTCCTCCGATCACACACACCACTGGGCCGGTGAGTCTTATTACTTCTGGCAACCACACAGAGGACATTCACTTTCTTTTGACTGATTCCCCCTTGGCTCCAGTAGTCCTGGGTCACCCCTGGCTCTCACTCCATAACCCCAATATAAACTGGCAACAGAATACTGTCTGAGTGAATATTGTCATGCTTCGTGTTTGTTGTCTGCTTGTTCTTCTGTGTCTTGTTCTGTGTTACAGGATGAACATGCGGACCTGTCAAATGTGCCCGTTGTGTATCTTGACCTGAAGGGAGTGTTCAGTAAGTCTCGAGCTGCTTCCCTTCCTCCACATCGTCCCTATGACTGTGCGATAGATTTATTGTCAGGTACGTCTCCGCCTAAGGGCAGGTTATAATCGCTTTCCCCTCCGGAAAGGGAGGCCATGGAGAAATATATTTCTGATTCTCTGGCAGCTAAGATCATCCGTCCTTCCTCTTCTCTGGCTGGTGCAGGGTTTTTCTTTGTGGAAAAGAAAGACGGTACTTCGAATATCTTGTTATGCCATTTGGGTTGTCCAACGCCCCTGCGGTCTTCCAGGCACTGGTTAATGATGTGCTGAGAGACATGATTGATCAGTTCATACATGTCTACCTGGATGACATATTGATTTTTTTTTTTTTTTTTTTTTTTTTTTCTCATTCTCTCCAGGAACATGTTCAGCACGTCAGGCGAGTGCTTCAGAGGCTGCTAGAGAAGGCGGAGAAATGCACTTTTCATGCACAGTCTGTTTCCTTTTTAGGATATATCGTGTCGTCTGAGGGAGTGCGCATGGATCCCGACAAAGTTCAGGCTGTCGTACATTGGCCAACTCCAGACTCCCGCAAGGCCCTGCAGAGGTTTCTGGGCTTTGCCAATTTTTACCGGCATTTCATTCGCAATTACAGCCAGCTAGCCGCCCTTTTGACCTGCCTTGACCTCCACCAAAACAACGTTCAGGTGGTCTAGCTCGGCTGATACAGCATTTTCCAAGCTAAAGAGTTGCTTTGTTTCAGCTCCCATTCTTGTTGCCCCTGATCCTTCTCGTCAGTTTGTGGTGGAGGTCGACGCATCAGAGGTGGGGGTTGGCGCGGTTCTTTCCCAGCGCTCTTCCGCGGACGGCAAGATGCATCCCTGCGCGTATTTTTCTTATCGTTTATCACCTGCCAAACCTGCCTGTCTTTGTTTAATAAAAGCTTGTGCATGGATCTGCCTGCTTCACGTCTCATTCGCTCTGTTACAGTAAGATACATTGTTACAGTTTTCATGTGTCAAACACAACTATGCAAAAAAGCATTATTATTTGCTTTTTTTTGCATTTATTTTTGGCCATATGAAAGAGATCTGATATTGTATTTGTCGTATTTCTGTTTTGCATAAAATTGAAGAATATTTGGCTCTGGACCTGGCCATGTGATGGTCTTTTGGATCTCTGGCAAGCCATTCTTTGTAATCTTAATTATTATAATGAAAAAGCCCCCAAAGTAGCGCAATGATCATATCCCATATCAAAATTCAAAATATGTCATTTCAATACCTACAATATATATTTTACAGTCACCCTTGTGCAGAATGATCATCAATACAGCTAAAAGGCTTCCTACCAGTGGCCATTAGTTCTGTCAGAATGGCTGAAAAACTAAATTCGAATGTTGTACTTAAATACTATTAAAATTCGAATTATTGTTTTTAATTTAAATGCATAATTTCAGTTGGGGTGAAAAAAAGCTTTTGGCTTCTCTCCTGAGGCCCAAGAGGGTGCATCGAGCAAAATATTACTAACGCACGTTTATTAAAATAAAATAACATTATTGTCTGTGAAAAAGTGCATAATGTCAAAATAATGTTTATAAACCAATTATAATTATTTTAGTTGCTGAAATAACTATAAATAAAACAGCATCATTTATGTATGTATGAGTTTAAAATGACGAGTACTTTTCATTTAAAAACATGAGATGCAGAGGGATGGGGAAACATACCCTATAAAGTCTTCAGATATGTTTTTTCATAGTTGAACTTGCATTCATTTTACATGGCTTTCTAAACGTGTCTCTCTTGTGCGAAACGCAGGTGCAACGGTGATAGATGTCCCTCTAGAAAATGTGCAAAATAATGTGTTCTGTGTGAACAACTTAGTTTCAGTTTTGATGTAAACAAGATGTTCTCCGCATTGATGTTCTCTTTTTCCGTAATGTTTTCAATAAACAATGCAGCAGCACCACATCTAGTGGCTTCAACTGGATAGGCTAATAAAAACAATATACAAACAACAATTACATCATCTTCGCATCTCATGCACCACTGATCAGGCTGCCGATTTAAAGCACACTAACAATTTGAATGCAACGTTTTTGCATTAAAATGTGGGTTTCTATATTAAATTTGACAAATACTCGAAGGTCGAATTATTTTTTAGTCCTAGTGGCCATCACAAAACTTAACATCTTGCACAGTTTCATCACAGGTAGAAAGCAAAATGTTTCAATATAAGCATTTCAGTCAAATGAAACTTATGCAGTATTTCAAACATTTAACCCACGGGAGAAAATCAACACTTTGCAACCCACTCAACCCAACCCAATCAGCCCAATTCCAAGCAAAAAATATGGACTTGGCAACTCTGCATCCAACATGGGTCAAGACAAGTGTAAGGAGAGATGACTGACGTATCATGCTGGAGGAATTGCTGCTTAGATAATGTGCTCATATCTGATCTTGTAAGATGTGCTCCCTTTATACGGAGTACGTGTGAATGCGAAATTGAAAGTGAAAGTGAATAGCCACTCATTTAAAACAATTTTAAATACTTTACATACGCTAGCAGCTCCCTGATGCGCAAAAAATTGTATTCAATATTAGAATGATTGCGTGAGCAGGCGTTAATGGCCTGAAATTCAGTGGGAGCGGGATGAAGAAAACAGTCCTTTGTATAGGGTTTAATACCAAAACACACACAATGAATGAAGACTGTAGAAAGCAAAAGCCGAATCCCGGACATTTTGGGTGATTTAGAAATCCCAGCTGGATGTGTCTGGGGAAAAGAGGATGTATGGTCACCCTAACTAACAAAATCAAGCAAGCATAGGCCACAAAGTGTTGGCGAAATAACACATTAGTGGACTGGAGGGAATAATATGACATTTAGAAAACTTGCACAAAATGAATTCAAGCATTTTCAAGGACCTGTTTCTATGTATGTTTATTTTCAAAAACTTTATAGGGCCTTGAAAATTTTTTTCAGATTCACAAACTTTCAAGGATTTCAAGGACCCATTGGAACCATGAAAATAACAAGGAAATCACAATCACAACAAATAAGAAAAAAACAACCCTCTAAAGAGTCTATCATTACTTTATAAATATTAGTGTATCTACATATAAACATATACTTCCACTGACTGATATAAAAATAGCAACATACAGTATCAAAAACCAGGAATATTAGCCATAAATACATGATTTTTAGACTTATAAAATCATAAAACAATCCAAATACCATCACTGTGATACAGAGATACAGAACTGAATACATACTTGGCTTTTATGTATTTTTTAATGTAAAATATATTTTGTATGGATAACTGGGTCTAAAAATTAGAGTAGATGTGATGTGAAGAGTTATATAAAGAAATAAAGATTATGAAGAAAAATAGATTATTTTCACTAAAAACACGATCAAAACATGACGCTACATAGAATATTATTATTTTTATTTTTTTCTTCAAAAACTTACTGAGATGGAGAGTTTCCTGAGAATCTCAGAGCCTCCAGTTAATTTAAGACACATATCTTCAACAAGAAACACAAAAGCACATTTCCGTGCTAAAAATCAACCTCACTGTCGGTGGGGAGAGGAGGAAGATTCCTTTCCGTGGGACAACATCGGTCCACACCACCACAGAGATGAAGATCACCACCCAACAGCCCGTCTACGGACTAGTGGATATGATAAACAGATAAATCGGTCTCTAAATTCTGAATACTTTCCATTGGCACTTGATGATTACTAGCAGAGACGGTGGCACAATACCAACCAATTCACTTATACTGAACCTGGAGAATTCATCAACAGTCAGTATAAATGACGAAACAGACAAAAATGGGACCACTACCACCTCCCAATCAACCCATATGTAACATACTCAGTGATACAAAATGGCCTTGACTTCACAAAGAAAACAATAAAAAAAAAGAGAACAAAAACAAAAACTAAATGAGACTTAGGAAAATGATTGCAACTAGGGAGACAGATTTTGAAACTAAATCATGAGGCAGAGTATGACACAATCATCCAACAAGAGGATGAATTCTTTGAGCTTGAACCATTAAGCTCACAATTTGGATTTTCACAATAAATATACAGAATCAGCTCGCTCCTCCATCGTCAGGGGCAGTTATGTTGTCTCCTGGGCCAACTGGGCTGGGAGATATATGTCCTGATTGGTACTCAACCCACCAACGCATACAGACCAAACAGAGATTACCCCAGAAAAATAACACCCAGGGGGAAGGCAGAATAGGTACTTTAAACAACCCAAAAAGAATTCCAAGTACATCCCAGCACCACCTAGGTTAAGAACAGCGATGAAATTGATGTATGATCTCATACGCTTTGTACATCACCTGGACAAAGTCACCACCAAAGTGGTAAACAACACACCAAACACCTTTAAGAGACTGACATAATTGCTGCCGAACACGATGAAACCTGCTGTACCCAACAGAAAAGTCCAACTTTAAGAGGGTAATCCAAAAAATTGTTCTTACATAACACAATTCATCCTTGAGGATCATTATGAGACCTTGATGGATCAAACAATGCAAGAACTTACAGACCACACAGGCTGGTTTCAAGCTTTTGAAATGGCAACAAATTGGGCAAAAATAAATTTCAAAAACAGAACTCATCCAGATGTTTTTGAGAGAGTTGAAGTTTTGTTTGCCACAGAAGTTAATGACAAAGATGAAAGACAGAGCCAACACCAGAACAGACACACCCCATTCAAGAACTTATGCTCAAATAGTGAACAGTGACACGCCATGCGTGGTCAAACCCAAAAAAGTTCTTCAGCATGTACATGTCCAGATTCAAACATCTCCCAGGAGGAACAATGATGTGGAACAGATCACTACTACCCCACCAAACAGAGAGTGGTCCTTTGATCAAGAATACCCACCACTTGAACCTCCACCAGGACTCGAACCCATACCAGTACGAGCTCCAAAACCATTCCCTTTAGAGAAAACCTTGCAGATTTTTACTGAAATATTAGTAGACACAAGTGATCCAAAATGGCAGATTCAGAGCCTCAGCCTATTGAACAGACTCCCCCTAGAGATGAGACCTACTGAGATTGAAAATAAAATGGATGTGAATACTGTAGGCCCTGCAGAATCTGTACAAACATTGCGAAATTATGCAATGCAGTGGTAACCAGCAATCTTCTATCACTCGGCAGATTGCAAAAGCCAGAAAAATCTTGCAATGCAGTGGCACGTTGCAGAATAGACTGCTCACCCATCTTTTTGTCGGATGAGTCTGAGGAATCCAACCCAATTCTATTTTCAGAACACTTAGTGGGCTCCATCAAACCACCATCCTCATTAACACAGTCTGTAACAGAAAACAAAACTCTCGCTGAAAAAGAGAAAATGCACAGTCAGTAGAGAGAGTAGTTTCAACACATGAACAGTCACCACAGACCGACATGGTAGTTCTCATGACACCCAATACACCACAGAACCCCATACCAATGGGCAGACCAAGCAGGCATGTGAATACAACCAAAAAACACACAGACTGGAATTTGAATCTCAAAAAGATATATGTAATGTAATTGTGATTCGAATACCATCTTTCAGTATCCCAGAGCTCCAAATTGACAGCTTCCCTGGTGCAAAGTTTCAGCAGGCTGGGAACTTGATGGAAAGAGCAACCATTGCAGTGGACATGAGATACTGATACTATCTTTTGGAATTAACAACAGAACACAGAGATGTAGGCTAAGAATGAAATTCCGAGGGCCTACAGGATGGCACACAATCCAATTTCCAAAGGATGAGCATTCGCACTTGGAAGCAGTGAATGAATACATCAGTGACAATGTGAATTTCAGAGTTGCACTGCCCTCTTGTTGCTTCATAGTAGAAATTGATTTGATACACTGGACTTCAGCCACAGCCAGGGCTATGCTTGAACATTGGGTCCATAATTTAAACTTTCAGGGACCATCTACCTAATAGATGGTAATGAGAAACTAATTATTAGTCTTTCTTACAGTACTTAAAGGTCTTTCTTTTGTCCTGGCACCGCACAGTTTAAAAACCCACAATACTGAATTACTAAAAAGTCTGCAGTAACGCCATAGAATAATTAGGTTAGGATGTTTTTCTAGGGCAAAAAAAGCTAAAAGATAAAAACTCCCTTTGACACATGGATCAGAACGGTCTCAAGGACTTTACAGTCTTCCTAAACAGATAATTACAATCATCAAAACAGATCTGTATGTGTACAAACACCTACATTGGAGGATGCTGGAGAAGCATAACTTATCCAAACATGAAAGAAAGGCTTTAAAGGAAATGCAGAAAAATAAAGGAACAAAGGAAGGACAAAGAAAGGGCTGTGGTCTTAATGGACAAAGAGGACTATCTTTGGGAGGGACATAAACAATTGAAAACCTATATACCCACAGACTATGAACGAGGTGAAAGAAATCTTAGAGGAAATGTATGAAAATATGATTATCAACAGGAGACCCAGAAGATTCTATATTTTGCCCAAAATTCATAAGGACCCAAAGAGCTGGAGCATTCCACACAAAATAACCCCAGGTAGACCAATCCTTTCAGATTGTAGCAGTGAAACATATTACACAGCTGAATATGTAGAATACTTTTTGAACCTCATATCACAGAAACACAGTAGCTATTTGAAAAATACATATGACTTCATTCAAAAAACCAAAATTGATAACTTATATACCAACATTAAAACCCAAACAGGCATTAAAAAGCAGTCAGTGAGTGCATGCAGAAATTCCCATATGCAAAGAGACCAGACAAGTAATGGTTAATAGAAATCTGACAAAGATTTGACAAAGAATGACTTTGAATTAAATTCGAAATTCTACCTCCAAATCAAAAGGCACCGCAATGGGTAAAAAATTTGCACCTTCATATGCAAATATCTTCATGGCATCTTGGGAGGAATTGATACTCTCTTCTTTTCTGCTGAGACCTTTTGCATACTTTCCTCAATGATATCTGGGGTATTTGGACTCATTCCAGAGAGGACTTCATTGCTTTTTTTACGACACACCTGAACCAGCAACAAGGTTCAATCAAAATAAAATTTGAAATTTAGACTCCAACCAAGTGAATTTTCTGGATGTGGTTAAGTACAAGGGCCAAGAAAGTTTATAGAATTTACCAACTGTAATCCAAAGTGTTCTTTAAACTAACAGATACACATTTTTTTACTCCATAAAAGCAGTTTCCATCCCAAACATACTTTCCGTGGCATCTTGAAGTCACAGTTAAGATTTCACAGAATTTGTTTACAAGAATCTGAATTCTGAACAGCTGTGAAAATTCTGTTTAAGGCACTTAAGCAGAGGGGGTACTTAAGATCATTTTTGAGGAAGGTTTTAAGAACATTTAGAGAATCTAAATGAATGGTGCCATGAAGCAGAACTTATATTTTTAGAACCCACACAGTACTTGCAAAAACACAGACCCATAGCAGCCTTTCGCAGAAACAAATGTTTGTTGTATACATTGGTCCAAAGTAAAATAAGCACTCCTCAACCCAGAAATAGGCTTAGTTTTTGAAGGTGCTATGTCTCATTACACTGTGTAAAAAATAGACTCACAAAACAAATATTTGAAGTGTAACAAAATTTGTCCTCCCAAATAACCAACTGTGTATATCTCGTTTACTGTGCAAAGTGCCAGAAACAGTATGTTGGTCAAACAAAAAATGAACTATGCAAAAGAGTGTACCAACACACACATAATCAATAAAATTGAGAAGCGTAGGCACGTGGTGCAATACTTTCTGACTGTCAAAGTTACAGGATTACAGGCCAACCCATTTTGGACTCTTCAGGATAGATTTAGGATGGAGAGACAATGGATTAAATGACTAGATACATTGTATCTCAGAGGCCTCAATGAAGCCTAGAGGTGGATTGACCTTTTACATTTTGCTTTGTTACTTTCTGATCCTTCTCTTTTTCTTTCAGTGACAATTTATAGCATACTTTGGTCTTTATTTACTAAGCCAGAAACCACATAATACCTAAATTTTCCCCTCAGTAAGCCTATGAGCAATACTCCTATCATGTAAACCTAACTATTTAAATAATAAGCTAATCCAAAACCTAAACCTACCATCACAGGAGACCTGAAGGACAGAACCCTCAAAGGCCCAAAACCTAAATGACACACAACCTATTAATTACACACCTAATCTGCATAAACCTAGATCATACACCCCTATAATTGGCATGAAAACATTTACAATAAAAACTTAACATACATACAAATATATTGAAAGATATCTTACTATTATATGAAAACACTAATAGAGAAACGATATAATGGACTATTGTACATGTAAAGCACAAGGCGGTAATACTTGTATATAATTCAAAGACAATTCTAAACCAGCCGGTAGCCGACTACGCCACCTGGATTTTAATACTGAGACCCAGGACTCAGTTTATTCTTTTCACCAATTTTAGTTCAATAAAACTTATCTTTCTCACTGAGGGCAAGGCACCAACACAGACACCCAAGAGGTAGATCTCATTACAAACACTTTATTTTCATAAAATAAAGGAACAAAGGAAGGACAAAGAAAGGACAAAGACTTTGGTTCGGGAAGGACAAAGACTTTGGTTCGGTTCATTACAAGAAAGGCTTGAAGTACAATGTATTTGGTTTCATAGACTTGATACTGTTTCCTAAAGGCCTAAATGAGCTAATGCAGTGTCCTGATACAAACGACACAACTTTTTCTCTGTCTACCCACTTTCGCTTTTTTAATTTGTTTCTTATATTTAAGGTTTAAAGACTGACTCCAACATCGGGATCCAGAATGGAACAGCAGAGACCTTGTGACCTCTATGGAAAATCCATTATGTTTTACAGCAATTATTCTATCAACATGTAGTTGCCAGTAAAAGCTCAAATGGTTTTATGTAACTTTCTCTCTCTCCCTCTTGATCACTCTTTTCACCGTGACAGGTCCAGACTCAAATCTGGATCTATGACAAAACTAACTAGAACATAATGAAGGCTTGCATTTTAAGATGCAAACCATTCTGCATATGTCTGATTCAGCAATATAAGAAGTAATTCAACAAAAAAAATCAGATCTTTCTTCTGTCAAAGTCCCTTCAGTGCAATGCCATACATTAGATTCTAGATCAACATGGAGTCAGTAACAGTGATTTTATGTATATTGCAGCCACCACATTAGCCATTACTTTTAATCAAAGGAGATGTAGGTGTGTATCTTAAGCAAAGCAGCACAGATACAAGCTATAAACACAAGCATTGACTAGAGTGGCCGTGATCAGCCCCGGTGGCCGTGTCGAAGCTGTAATGCGCTAAAGACCAGTTCATTGTTAATAAGGGGTTATCCAAGCATTAATGGCAAGGAAAGCCCCTTTTACTTGAGAGCGGCTACATATGAGGTTTTTCTTGGAGGTTATAGCACATTAAAGACTGATCATATGATTTTTATGTATGCCGGGTGACCTGTAAATTCGAAAAACTGTTTCCAATGCAGTTTTGTGAAATATTACTTTTACGAAAAGCCTGAAAAAACACCTTACGAAGAATTAAAAAAAAAATGGCGAAATATGAGAGTTTTTGTGACATTTATGTGTTTCCACTGGGTTTCAATTTGCAATTTCACTTTTCTGAATTTGAAGGGTAATGGACACTCAGCAACTGAGAATAATTTGATGTTGAAAATGACTTTGGTTTAAGGCTCATAATTATATTTCACCATTTTTCCAAGAATAGGTTACAGATTTGGGGAAGGTGGCAGTGTATAAAAGAAAAAGGTAATACAGATTACTTGAAAAAAAAAAAAAAAAAAGAATGTTTATGAGAAAAGGTAGGATAAATATTTGCTGTTTCTTGAGGATGCTAAGTAAAGTCCTTCTGATGAGACACATTGTGAAAGTGTACATAATTTGACATTCTGTACTTTGTTTTTCCATTTTAAGCTTATTTATTTGTGTTTATTGGATTTATGATAGCAATTTGCATATGATGTACCTGACAGTACAGTACAGTCAGTAATTGAGAAAAAAATTCAACATATTATAAACTTGGGGAAGACTAACAATCATTTGCTTATGTGCTAATTCTGAATATGTTACAGGTGCTTTTAAATGGAACTGATGTCCTGGAGAAAGTTCTTTCTTCTTTTGACAGTGCAAAGGGTAACACTAACAGCACTAACTATTGTGAGAATGATTTTTTTAAATTCAGGATTTTGCTCTTCCTGTACACTGATGAATTTCAGATTGCCAATCCTCTTGGTACTTCAAAAAAGAAACACAAGATGTTCAGTATGTACTTGGTTGTTGCTAACCATTTATCTAAACATTGGTCTTCTCTTCAGACAATTTAGCTGGCATTCATATACAAAGCTAGTGTTGTAAAACAGTATGGATATAAGAAAGTCCTTCATCATTTTGTACAAGACCTCAAAACTCTGGAGAAACATGGTGTCTTTGTAAAGCAGTTAGGGTAATGTGTAATAGGAACTGTTCTCAGTGTAGTTGCTGATAATCTTGGTGCTCAATCGTTTGGTAGGATTCCAAGAGAGCTTCAATGTTGAACAACCTTGGCATTTTGCATGGTTTATAAGCATCAAATTGAAGAGAAAGATGTTCTGTCAGATTTTGATTTGAACTGAAAACACAGCAGAATCATTACAGGTAAGTTAAAGTTTTGAAATACCAACATTTGGTGTAAATGGCAGTTTGTGTTTTAACCAGACTTGACCAATTTCACTTTGTCAGTGGCTTTCCACTTGACATCATGCATGATCTTTGGGATACTGCCTCAATGATTCAATCAACAAAAAGTACATCACCCTTGAGTATGTGAACAAAATCAAACAGTTCTCGTACAAATTTATAGACAAGTCTGATCAGCCTCAGGCCATTCCAATTACATTTGCCTCTACAGCCACAATTGGTGGTAATGGCCATGAAAACAGGGCATTTGACTTCTTCCACTAATGATTGGCTTTGACATCTCAGAAATTGATGCAACATGGAAGATTTTAATGCTTTTGAAAGACGTTAGAGCTAGTGACATCCTTCAGATTCACTAATACTATTGATTTTCATGTGGCTAACATTTCATTTTTTTGATTTTTTAAAAGTTTTTCCACATGTGTTGCGTCCAAAACACCACTTTATTGAACACTATTCTTAACTAATAAAGACAAATGGGCCATATAGTGACATCTGGACTATGTGTTTTAAAGGAAAGCATGTTTTTTCAAACAAATCATTCAGAAAAAAAAAAAAAAAAGGCTCGCAAACTGCAGTCCAACATCAGAGAATGATAGCATACCATGTAGACTTGCCATAGTTTTTAATCTTTCTGCCCAGATGGACAAAGTGACGACCACACTGATTTTATCTTTTTTTTTTCGGAGTGTACAGAACACGCTTCAGCAGAATTTTGCTACCCATCTTCAGTGTGCATTAATCCGACACAGTCCTGATATGCTTGTGCCTGCTGGTCTAAGTTTGTGTCTGGATGATTTCAGTAAAAACAGTTAGCATGGTACATTGAGCATCTGCATTCCAATGAATTTTGCAGACATGGACCAGAAATAACAGTCACTAACCTGCTATATGTTTATTTCAATAATAATATTAAGAGGATAAATTAACTTATTTCTGCTAAATTTACATTTTTAATGGCATCCACAATTTTTTAATGACATCCATGGGGCAAGAAAAATAATCTTGTTTAGCCTTTGAATTAAGATTATTTTTCTCACCCCATTGGCAAATAATTTTGCTTGTTTTAAGCAAAAGCTAATAAATTTTTAATTAATTAATTAATTAATTTATTTATTTATTTTCAAAAAACAAGTCATAAAATCTTAAATGCATTCTGATTCAGGATTTTTTTTATATTTATACTAGAACACAAAACAACTATACTAAAGAAGAAAATCTGCATAAGATGTGCAGAGGAAATGAACATTTTTGTAGGCACTAAGATATTACATGTACCAACCAAGTTTCGTCCATGTACATGAAACGTAGCACAAGGAACACTTTGTTTAAAATTTTCTAGGTGGTGCTATTGAGCCATTTTGCCACACTGGATTCTGAAACCCATATCAGATGTAAATTTTCACCACTTCTGATGTGTGTGCAAAGTTAGGTTCTCAAATGTGATTCATTTAAGACAAGAAGAAGAAACAATGATGACAGAATGTAATTAATTGTAAGTTAAGAAATCAGTTCAAAGTTTTCTGAAGTTAAGGTTTTAAAGGTGCAGTGTGTAATATTTAGGAGAATTTATTGGCAGAAATGCAATATAACATCCAAAATTATGTTTTCAGAGGTGTGTAAAGACCTTACATACTAAGCCGTTATGATTTTATAACCTTAGAACGAGCAATTTATATCTACATACACTGCGGGTCCCCTTACATGGAAGTCGCCATTTAGTGCCGCCATGTTTCTATAGTAGCCCTAAACGGACAAACTTCTACTTCTTTTTTTTCCACATTATTTGTCTGCCTTTTGTTTTTGCAATCATGCTCAGAAAATTTATATATATACATATATAGGCCTATATATTGGTTACCGGACTCCAAATTTTAAAAAAAATTATCTATATCAGCCAAAATAGTCATACCTGTCATAAAACACTGCCCTGAGACTTGTACAGTGAAGATCCAAATGCAGCCATATTAGTGAATAATCCAGAATCAAAGTCCAAAACCAGACAAAAGATCAAAATATAGGTAAACAGTACAAACAGGCAAAAAAAAAAAAAAAACCCCAAATAAACAGGGAATACAGGCAAGGGATATCCAGGGAACAGGCAAAGAGTCAAAAACCAGAGGCACATGAAACAAGAGGAACATTCAAAAATGCAAAAGACACTAACAAGGCTTCGCAATGTGACAGAAAACACAGGGTTTATATATGCAGATGTAACAAGCAACAGGTGAGAACTATCAACCATGATGACTCCAGACAATGGGTAATGGAAACTCGTATAAATATTTTTTACATTACATTTTTACACTGTGGTGTTTATCTGTGCTGCATGAAAAATCACATCCTCCTCAAAGACATTTGAAATCTGTATGCCACGAGACATGGTTGAGAGGACTGAAGCTGTGGAAATATTTTAAAAAATGTTTTGTTTGCTTTTATACAGTATAGTTATGTAATAATCAATGCTGGGGTTAATGTCTATTAAATGGCTACAATACATTCAGAACTCAGCAGCATGTGTTCTTACTCACACAGTCTTATGGCAGCACATCAGTGTTGTCCTCTGGTATTTGCACTGGATTCCAGTACAATCGTGTATTGAGTTTATAACGCTTGTTTTAAATTACAAAGCTGTACATAAATGGCTGCTTCTTATGTTTGCATTTTAGCAGTGTTGGGCAAGCTACTTGGAAAATGTAATGAGTTAAGCTACCAGTTACTCTTCATTAAATAAAGCCCTGGGAAATGTAGCAAGCTGTGCTACAGTAACATGGCAAAAGCAGTTTACTACATCTAAGCTATTTTTTTTTAAGTTTCATTTTTATATTGAACCAACTTTATTCCAAATCAAAGCTCTCTCAGTAATCAACAAAACTGTCAGTTAAGCAGATGGACAGGCATAATAGTTCAGGTTAATTTTTTATTCAACAACTGTTCCAAACCAATTTGGTATCAAAAATCTGGATCATGTCCAGGGCTGGATTTACCTCATACTGTGACACAGGCAAAATAAATGTTTGCTGTCAGCCAGAAAACTTCTATGACCTAAACTTTTTTAAGAAAGTAGTTTAAAAAAAATAATGATAATAAAATAATTAACAATAAACACTGTATTATCAAAGTTGGTATTGTGGCTTTATTGTATACAGATGGATTTATATAAATAGTAACCGTTAACAAAAAGGTTAATTAGTTACCATTAGTTAACTAGTGTAGTTAACATGAACTGAGAATGAACAATACTTATACAGTATTTATTGCATTATTGCATTATTAAAATCGAAAGTTGTTGTTTGTTAACGTTAATGGACTGTGAACTAACATGAACTACCAATGATTGAATTTATTTTTATTAATTTACATTAACAAAGAATAATAAACACTGCAATAAATGTATTGTTCATTGTTCTCTAATGTTAGTTAATACATAATGAATATCTATATTAGATAAAGAGAAAGAACTTTAAAGGGGTCATCGGATGCAAAGTTCACTTTTTCATGTTGTTTGAACATTAATGTGTGTCGGCAGTGTATGAACAAATCTACCCTATAATGATAAAAATCCATGCAGTGGTTTTTAATTAATCTGTAAAAATAATATCCCCTTTTTCAAATCGAGCCATTCTCAGATGCCTGTCGGTGTGCCGTCACATCAACAGAGGCCGCTCCCACCATAGTTGATTGACATGAGCATCTTACCTGAGATCAGCTGTAACAGTCCGACCTCTTTGTTCAATGCTGGAGACAAGTTAGACAAGAATATCTCCGATTGAGCGATTGAGTTAGTAAGTTTTGTGGCTAAACATGCTAAATGCAGCTAAAGTAAACAATCTGTCAGAGCACAGCTCATTACTCCATAGAGAGAAGAGAGGGGCGGGGCTAGCTGAGCTCATTTGCATTTAAAGGAACAATCCATCAGAATGAGATGATTTTTGCAGAGCTGACTTTGGCAAGGTAAAAAGGGTGTTGTTTTACACTACCACTGAGAATTTTTAGCCACCTTTCGTTAAGACGCTAAAGAATCGTCAACGTGGAAAATGGGCATCCGATGACCCCTTTAAGTTTTACTATTAGCAGAGTAGCTGCTGCAGAACATTGTTGAGAGACACACAGACTCACAGATGTTTTTCTCACGCTTAAGCTCTTTCTCTCTATAATAACTTATTGCTAGTTATTAACTGCATTAGCCTGTTATCAACGGCTCAAGCCTCCGTTACTAGGTCTAAAATTATGTTTTGGAATTAGCAACAGAGACATTGGATGAGTTGCATAGGAGATTAATTAATATTACAACTGACCAAAACAAGGTTTTCTTACATAATCAACATTGTTAATTGTTTGGTCAGACATTTACACATTCATAAATCTCTGACTATGTTAAACATGTCATGGAGTTATGTTTTGTATGTTAAATATGAATATATACACAAGCGTATATGTACTGTAACTGCTTTGTATCCGCTTTCTGCTGACTGTTGAACGAGACTGACTCAAATGACCGACCTACCCGGTGGACATGTACCAGTTCATTCAATTCCTTCTCGAATGAGATCTCTCTCGTATTTCAGGTAGCCAAAATTTACTTTCGCAAATAGTTAAACATTCAGTGATATCTTCCGAAGATGATCACATTCTGACAGCAAATTTGCTCTATATAGTATTAATATGGCAACTAGTAAATACACTAAGTTTTGTCATGCTAGCCTATGTGGAAGCTTTCAAGCTGTGTTGCAATTAGCCCATTCTCTTAGGTCAATCTCCCCTAGTGCTCACATACTGTAGATTAATTAAATTTAATAGAAACATAAAAAAATGTTAAAAACTGTATGTTGTTGGTTGATGAAATTAAAATTGGCTTTAAATTCAGTTTATTAAAGATGCTGAACTCTTTCTTAAAGATTCTTTACTGGTGAGATCCTTGTTGGCTTTATTCAACCCTTAGAGACTAGTCCTGACTAGCAGCTATTTGGGCTATTTTGGACAAGATTTGAGGATGATGATTGGCTAAATTTTGTCATATCCTGTAAATGTTCACAGCCACTGGATGAAGTGCTACATAAACATTTCTTTATTGCCCCAGAGCTGAACTTGAGATATGCATTCAAACAATCAATCAATCAAACTTCTGTTGTCATGCTAAAAACAAATAATGTTGTAACTTACTGTACAATAGATCTATTAAAATATAGTGAATTAAATCAAACAAAAATAGAAATGTTTACATTTCTGACATATTTATTTCAGTACAAGTGAAGGAAAATTACAATAAACAGCCACTCACATACAGAGAAAGAGAAAAAATGTTATGATTATATTTTTGATTTCTAAAACATCAAGAAAATAAAGACAAGAAATCCTAATATACATTTCTAACAGAATTAAATGGGAATGCAACAAGCTTCATTTATTGCTTTTCAAAGTCAAAGTTTTTCAAAGTCAAAGTTCTCTAAGCATTACTGAAAGTTGCGATAATGATTTAGATACTTCATCATAAAAACCCAAAATATGCAGTTACCATCATCTAACCTTTGCTACAACTATAATAAATCTATGGCTGAAGAACATACTGAGATTTACCAACAATTTTAGTAATTTTCAGAGTTTGGGTGCACTGCATCTCGAAGTGCATCCAGAATCTTCTGAAGCTCCTCTATCGTCTCCTTTATTTTTGTCACAAATTTCATGGTCTCAGATTTCAGCTCTTCTGCCTGTTGAGCGTTTGAAGCCAGTAAGTTTGTTGTGTCGCTGCTGGCTTGTGATTCTCGTTGAGCGTAATCTTGGCGGATGTTGTGGATTTCTCTGGAGTCCAGAAAAACAAAGAAGACATCAACAGCTACAAAAAGTACAGACAAAACTCCAGTAGCTGCTTCAGCCACACGAACGGCTCTCGCAGCCTGAGCTGCAACCTTTCCAACATTTACGACCTCAATTAAACGGAGAATCTCCGGAATTCCTCCCAATCCTCGTCCGAGTCGAGTTCCAGCATTTGCCCCAGATTGTACATTGGAAAATGAGTCATCGCTTGTGGAAAACTGTCTTTGTAAAGTTTCCACGGCTATTTGGGCGTTTTGGATGCAGCAAGCTGTGGAGGTGATTTTTTCTTGGAACTCTTTTATGAACATTTTGATCTTTTGCCGGTTTGTTTTCTGGTTAACCATGTTTGTTATATTGCTGGCACCAGCTGTTACTCCTCCAGCTACCGCCGTACCGATTCCCACCCCTGTTACTATCAGAGATGCTCCAAAAGTGAACGGAGCGAGAATAAATCCAACCACAGATGTGATTCCTCCAGCCAGTCCAATGACACCTCCTGTGAGACTGCCTACAGTTGTCTTGAAATGGACTCTTTCCAAATCATCAGCCAGGGCTCTCAGTTCCTCTAGTTTCCTATAAAGTGTCTTAATAGTTTGCATGTTCTGGAAAAAAAAAGGCAAATTTTATCAAGTCTAAATTTTTGTTTGTTCAATGCCCCCCCCCCCCATTTTGTTTAAAACCAGTGCCAATGTGTACTTTTTTATATAGCAAATTGTATAAACAATAAAATACTTGAATAAGATAACCTTTTTATGAAGGTAATAAATGATAAAAGGTCTGGTCAAGATCTCGCTGACAGATGGGCGATTCGCTGGATTGGGCTGAAGTGTGTCTGCTACCAATTGACGAAGGTCCTCTGAGAAGTTTTCAGGAAGAGCTTCATAGGAGGATGTGCGTATCTTTCGAACGGTCCTAACTGTCAATATTGCAGGAAACTAAATTGGGACAAAAATTAGGTAATCAGTTGTCAAAATCTTTCATTTATTAACAGGCTCTAACTAACACATACAAGCTGTATTCCCACTGAAACAAAACAACCAAGCAAACAGATTTGTAAATACGTATAGAAAGAGTAAATCAGCAGCCAGGATGTACTTTTGAACAAACAATTGATTTAACATCCTATCCATGTTTCCAGTTTGTCATTCAAGTTTTGCCAAAATGGCAGTTTTGGGTAAAATATCCACCAGGTGGTGCTAAAAACATTGCTACATTTTCCATACAATGCCTGTCTGTTTGGAATACTCGTTTTCCTCGCTCCCTAGAATATGTTCACTGTCAATTGACCCACACTTGACCCTGGATTACTCGTTGTCTCATCTTTGCTATACCTGTTTGCTAATGTCTCACCTTTGCCTGTTTAAATGACCATATCTCTGAATAAAGCTTGCAAATGGATCAGCACGCCTCTCTCTGTCACTCCATAACAATTATAAAGGAGTGAGAATAAGATTGAAAAATAATAATTCAACAAAACTTAAAAGTAAAAAAAGTGGTTTCATTTTAGAGGTTTTTTTCCCCTTTTTCTTTTTGTGTAGAGAAAGAGAAACAATTTTGAATTGAAATGTGACCCCAAGAATCAATATTCCAAAAGATTCCCTCCTCTAACATTCAAGGTCCAGAACACTAGAAAAGACATTGCTAAAATAATCCATGTGACTCCAGTGATTTAATCTCAACTTTATGTGGTAATGTGAGTCTTTTGCAATCTGATGGAAGGAAAATCTTACCGCACGTTTCAGCATACACAGCTCATAGATTAGGCATCCCAACCCCCATATTTCACTGTGAAAGTTATTAACAGCATAGTATAAGTATTCAGTTTGAAAAATATACTTTATAACCAGTCATAACTGCAGTTAAAAGATGTTTTATTACGTTTTTTCCCCATAAGGCGTGCCATCCAAAATCTCAGGTGCAACATATGAAGAATGATTAATTTCTTCAGTTTGCTGTTCAGTGGACCTGATAGAAACAGGGAAAATACATAGTGCAGAATTCAGATCACAAAACACACATGTATGATCTATGCCAGTGGTTCTTAACTCAGTCCTCGGGGCCCACTGCTCTGCACAAAAATCCATGAACTGAACTGAGTCTGTCAGATTCAGAAACATACAAAATGTGCAGAGCAGTGGGCCCCAATGACTGGGGTTGAGAACCACTGATCTATGCTGTATTTTTTTGTACTATGCATTGAAGACTTCCTGACAAGTTGTTTTTTCAATTATAGGAGCAAACAATACCGTTGATTTACCACTCCAAACTCTCCAAGACGGATGGTTCCAAATGTAGTGAAGAATATACTCTATCATAAGAAAACAGATATGTTTAGAAAGTTTAGAAATGCTGGCAATTTTCAAAACCTTGCACTTTGAAACCTGTTTTCAAAAGCTTGTTTTTGTTGTTGTGTAAATGAATGGCCAAAACACATCAAAAGTTTTTAGTTGAAAATGGTTTTGTGTAAACAGCCCCTTAGTGTGTTTGGGAGTTGTTGCATTATTTTACATCCTGATTTCTTCTTGATTTCTCAACCACTCCTAACCACTGTATTGTATGCTGCTGCTTGTATTCATTATTTACAATTCACACATAAGAATAAACAAGTGTAAAACCAAATTAGATACATTCTTTAGGGCACTTTAACTGAATTATAGGCTCCAGCGCTCCCTTGTTCCCATATAGATGATATGTATAGATTGTGATTTGTTCCAGTGAGTAGCCAGTTATTTCTGAGTTTCAGGTGATTGGCCCAGGGGCAGAGCCAGACATTGTAAACATTCAGGGCTTAGCCAAAGGGAGCGGGAGCATGGGTGGAGCTTGTGCGGAGTTTGGGCTGTTATTTTGTTGCGATTCAGAAAAGAGATTGTAACAAGATTAACTGAGTTTAAACTATACCTTGGGTTGCAGGTTTTTATGCAGGATCTGTTGATCATGCAGGTATTTTAAAGCCATGCAGATCTTCACAATCCAGTCCAGAATCTGTAAGAATCAGTGAAATGTGAATGTACAAATTTTGTTTTGTTAACAATCCAATATTTAATCTTGACCGCAAGAGGTTCAAACTGATTTGGAATGACACACACCTGTCTACATTAGGTCTAACTTTTGAAAGTGCACACCAGAATACTTCAATACTTTCACAAAGCACTGTATATTATCACTATACTGTATATTATGATTACCGTTATGTGAGTAGCTGGTTTCACAGGTGTTCTCTGACGTACATCTCAAGATGAACTTAAATTATATGCATGTCTTTATATAAAGTTGGGTTGTTTTAAAACAGTGGTTCTCGACTCCAATGGACCTTTATCGCAACGGAATTGAAGACCGGAAGCGCTTGTCAAAGCAGCGTATCAATTCTTCCGGTTTTGCTTGCAAACAATGGCGTTGGGATATCGTATGACAACATCTTTGTTAACTTTGCCGAAATTTGGCCAAGAAGACGTTGTTCGCTTGGTGAAATACCAAGCATACCAAGGTGAAAAGTTTGAAGCTGGACAAGGGATACAAGTTCTTCTTCGAACAGTTTATTTTTAATTACATTAAGTAAGTGTTAGTGTTAGTGTCAGTGTCGTAGTAAGTGTCAGTGTGTTCTGGTTGTCTGTTAGTTTGCATACTGCTACGAGAAACGCATTTATTACGAATTGTTCTAACACTACATATCATAAATAAACATAGCATAAATAAAGAAACTTCTAAAACAATATATTAATTTGCAGAATTTCGGTAGATAATTTGCATGTCTGCAGTAAACTGTTTTCCATTCAGTCTACAATGTAATGTAATGCTAATGCAAACCTAAATTACTAATGTCATGTTATCAATCGTTCATAAATGTTAACATTCTTTTGTTTTAACTTTCAACAGGAAAATTATGAAGTTAGCAGTTGCCAATAGTTAGTGATAATGTCCATCCTTCTTTTGCATGCAGTGTCGGATATAGTGAATGGAGAGGTAGTAGTACAGGCAGGTTGCTACCGATCAATGTGAAAGAATGAGGAACCCCATAAGCTACAGGTTGCTTAATGTTTGAGAAAGTTTATCTCTAGCCCAGAAACATACTCTAGTCCCTACCTGTAACGCCATGCCAGCAGAGGGAGCCCTTACCCATGAACTGACTGTTGCTGCTCCCTCTGCTGCCTCGTTGGTTACTTCTTGTTTGGTGGCCATAAAAGGAGGCGTGAAGTATTGTTTTGTCCAGCAGACTCTACCAAGCGTTTCTTCATTGTTGTTTCTCTGGTTTGTTTTTGCTACGGTTTATGTTCTTTTGTCATAGTTTTACCTAGTTTCATAGCCTTGTTCATTTGTTACTTTGGATTGCTTTCCCTGGTTTTTGACTTTCTGCCTGCTTGAAGGATTATGCCATTGCTCTGTCTTCAACACCACTGTCTGTTTGGATATCGACCCTGCCTGTATTGACCACGATCTGTTTTAATAAAGCCTGCACTTGGATCTTACACGCTTCCTACGAGTCCTGCCTGTTTTCACTACCCTGTTAAAAAAAACAGCTAAAAGCAATTTAGGCTGGTTGGCTGGTTTTGGCTGGTCTCCCAGCCTGGCCAGGCTGTTTTTAGCTGAAAGTAGCTGGTTTTAGTTGGTCTCCCAGCCTGACCAAGCTGGTGTCCATTTGACCTAATTACAAATTAATCAGTTTGTTTCACTTACTGACAAGGTTCAATTCAAGGTAAGTTTAGTATCATAACCAGGCAGGCTAGATGATATAGCTTAAATTATTCTAGTTGTTAATGATAATATATCTGAGAAGAGTCTAAAATAAATTGTAGTATAAAGTATAGCATAAAATCAAGCTAGCACTCAAAAAATCAGCACAGAACTCAAATCAGATTAAATTATTGTCTGAAGAAATACATTCACCATAGTTGTATGACCAAATATAGTCAGCTGTTTTATTTTTAACGAGTGTTTCGGTATTAGACTTTTACACAAAATATAAATGAAACAAACACAGTCTTTATATAATAAATATTAATCACCTGCAATTAAAAAAACACTAGGAGAAAAAAAAAACAATATCTTTAACAAGAAATGCTTAAAGCATAATATGATCACGTGGATCACGTGGTGGTTTGATGCTAAAGTACAGCATATTGCTGTAAATTTTACAGCAGGCGGGATTTTCTTCAACGGTCGACATTCGGGAGCGGCAAGTACAATTCACAACTGCGGTAAGTGATTTATTTCACTTTTAATTTTTCATGTTTGGTAACTGCAGTAGTGTATTAAGGTGTCTACATTCGTGGTAACCGCAGATCAACGAATCCTCCATCCACGGGGCGCGAGGGAGACTTGAGCCGGGTTTAAGGAGTGCGGTCGCGGGAGGATTTCACACATTCCCCGGCCTCATAGCAGCTATAGGCGGAAAATCTCTGGGTTCCTACGGTAATAATTACACGCTTCACTGACAACAGTTAACAGTTGTGATTCACAGGAACGTCGTGTTGTTCAGCGCACTTTCTCGTGATTATTTTATGATGTAAATCAAATATGCACAAGCAGTTATCTGTTAACAGGGGCGCCGAAATGAAACGCGTGACGTTGCTAAAGTCTCGCAACTCGCGGTCATCCCGCTCACGGAGGATCAGTGTATGTTACATAAACTCTGAACGGTGCTGTTAAAGCGGTAAACGTAAGCAGCGAGATGTGCGAGAACCTTTGATAACTTGATAATTCGCTTATTGTTTGATTGTAATGCTTTGTAATGCCTTTAAACTTTGGTTTAAAGAATGAGTTAATTCAGCCCATCTTCCTGTCTGGCCTTTTCGCAGCATATATTCACTCCGGAGTAACCTTACCAGGAGGAGACAGATGGTGATTTGGAGTTCATTCAAAGGTAATGGTTGCATTCTAAGAATTTGAATACCTGAATTTTACTTAATGTAGATATGTTAGAAGATGTTTCTCAACTCCAGAAGAGAGATGATTTTTAAGGAAGAATGATTCAGATATCTCAAAACTAGGGATGCACGATATTATCGGCACATAATCGGAATCGGACGATATAAGCATATAAATTAATTATCGGCATCGGCCCTTTAAGGAAAATTATGCTGATATGCTTTGCCTATACAAGAGTGTTGATTATGCGCAGGCGTCAACTGGCATGTTTTTGTAAGGAGTGCCAACGCCATTATGTCAGCTGTGTGGACATACTTAGTCAGACTGACTGCAAAGTTGCAATTTGCAACAATTGCAAAGCATCAGTCTTGCGGGGAGGAGACAAGCCACATTCTTTCAACACATGATCTCTATGAGCTATTTATGAAGCAAAAAGAAAAGAACGCGCCAACGAAAACTCGTCAGGAGAATGTCATTCAATCATTTGAAAAGGCAAAAACATTCAGCAAGGACCACCAAAAGGTAAAAACCTTGAACAGAAAAATTATCGAAATGATTGCTCTTGATAATCAGCCTTTTAGCGTTGTGGAAGACGAAGGATTTCGCCGACTGATTAACTACTTAGAGCCACAGTATGCTATGCCTAGCCGTCGCTACTTTTCAGATGTGGCCTTACCTGAACTGTATGGTGTT
The DNA here is from genome assembly GCA_036247105.1 of Cirrhinus mrigala. Taxonomy (NCBI): domain Eukaryota; kingdom Metazoa; phylum Chordata; class Actinopteri; order Cypriniformes; family Cyprinidae; genus Cirrhinus; species Cirrhinus mrigala. The sequence continues at coordinate 141,983 of JAMKFB010000189.1, read as the reverse complement.
GTGTACGTCCACATAGAAAGGCTCATCGCTCACCGCTTATGTGAGCTTTACGACTGATATCTGGACATTGAGTGCAAGCCCTGTCAGCATGTTAAGCCTCACTGCCCATTGGATTGACCAGGATTTCGTCCTTAAAAAGGCGATTTTACACTCGCAAGAGTGTCCCGGTTCTCACACAGCTGCAGCGATTGCGACCGCGTTTGAAGGGATGACTGAAAAGTGGAAAATCCCCAAAGCGAATGTACATGTAGTGCTAAGAGACAACACGTGCAACATGAGCAAAGCGACGGAGGAGTTTGGAGTTCCAAGTCTACCTTGCATGGCACACACGCTGCAGCTGGCAGTGCATGACAGTGCCCTATCGCAGCGCAGCGTTGCCGATGTTGCGGCCTTGGGAAAGAGAATGGTGGGACATTTCAAACACTCACAGCTTCCGTGCAGCTGCCTACAAAGTATACAAAAGGATCTAGGGATGCCAATAAAACGTCTGCAACAAGACATCGCTACTAGATGGAACTCTACGTTTTATATGTTGGAAAGCTTGGTCGAGCAGAAGAGAGCTCTAGCAGCATATGCTGCTGAATTTGAACTCCCCAAATACAAAGACCGGTATTTTGACGAGGATAAGAAGATGTGTGCCTGCGACCTGCTTCTTAAAGTCGTGGATGAAATGATGGGCAGTGAGGATCAACGAAATGTCAGAAAAGAGGGTCCGCCAGAGAAGAAAACACGAGCAGGATCACTTCTTGACATGTATGAAGAAATTCTAGAGGAAAATGTCTTGTTGGAAGAACGAGTCAGCACCGAGACCTCGTCACAGGTTCGTTATTATTCTTTGTTTCCGGCAAAAAAAACAACGCTAAAAAAATTTAAAGAAAATATTTTTTGCTACTTTGTAGGTCCACGCATAAGCCACCTAGCTGAAGCCACAACAGCTGAAATAGCCACAGTATGCTCCTGTGTTTTTATATTAACGTACTGTTATTAAATTTAAAATACAGTTTAAATTGCTGTTGTTGTTTTAGTCTGGGTCGTGTATCTTAAAGTGCATATTGCAGGTTAAAAATGTTTTCCAAATAAATATATATCCTTGTATGAAAATACCATATTAATCGTTAATGCAGGATTTGAAAATGTTTTACAAGAGGCAAGGGCACAAATTTAGAAGAAAAAGTGACGGTTTCCTGGACAGCTCTCAAAAAGCGCTTTTTTTTTAACATCGCGTCATATGACGTCACGAGAGGGAGTCGTTTGCAGCGGTCTATTGGTTTTCACTAGGAGCGGTCTTGAGTCAGTGTGTTTTCTAGTAGTTATTTTTTTATTTCAGTTGTCGTCATGGTAAATTTATGTGTTTTTGGTGGTTGCACAAACTCCAGCCTGTCAGGACATCGAGTCCACAGGTTTCCTAACAAGAAAAAGGCCGGCGCTATCTTCCGTGCCTGCGTGCGGTTGTGCAGGTGAAGAGACGGGCCTTCACTAATGCATTTGCTTCGAAAAACGCAGTGGTGTGTAGCGTTCAGTTTACACCGGAGGATTATCATCCCGGTGATATGATGGAGTTCAACATGGGATGCCGAAGCAGGCTCAGAGCTGGTGCGATTCCTTCGGTGCACACAGCACCTTCATCGGGTCCGCCGTCAGCCTGTGGTTCGTCCGGATCCGTGAACTGTGCACCGTAAGTCTTGTTTTTTACCAAATCAGTGAACATAATTATTTAATGATGAGACGCGAGGTAAATAAATGTTATTTAATTAATGTGTATAAGTTGTTGTAAAGCATCGCTTGTAAGCATTAGCAATATAATAAAAAAAAAATGTGTAAAAACGTTACCATTTGAGAAGTTATAACTGGTTTGTTAATATTGTAAAGATCAGGTCTAGTTACAGCTTAGTGACATTGTTTGCACAGCTAATTGGTCATTTATTCTCTTGTGGTGTGTTTAAGGCTTTGGGAGACATTGCAAGACATGAGGGTGTGTGAAGATCTGAAGCAGTGGACGCCAGCTGTTATTAACCACCTCTACTGGACTGCAGCTTCCGCTCCTAATGGAGATGCAGATGTGATGGAGGCCAAGTGAAAAAGCATGGTCAGCAGTGAATGATAGTGGAATACTGCAGGTCACCAAACGCTCTACGAGAACGCAGCACTGTCTTGTCTTCCACTACACCTGCTCCCCGTTCCAGATCCCTCCAGAGGATCAACAAGATGAAACTGTTGGCGTGTATCTAGCACAGCATTCACAGTTTAACATGTTAACAACACATTAGTGTGAGACCAACACTGAAAGATTGTTAAATGTTTTTAAATGGGTCAGATGGTAGATTTTTGTTTCAGTAGTATGTGTTTGGTACATCAACATTTGTTACAAAAAAAAAAAAAAAAAAAAAAAAAAAAAAAAAAAATATATATATATATATATATATATATATATATATATATATATATATATATTAATAGTTGCAATGTTGTGTTTTGAGTTAGGTATTAACAGTGCTATGAAATAATATTTATGATCTAGTGCTGTATAAATAAAACTGAATTGAATTAACCATAAATGCAGATCTGCTGGATATATATGTGATGTAAACTTCATAAACAAGTCTTTAAACAGTAAGACAATTTGTGATTGTGATTATTGTTTATTGATTGTCACCAAAATGGGGCCATTCAAAACCTTTATAAAGTCACCCTTCATCTGTAAACTGTCTACTAATGACTGACACAACACATGAAGGTAAGGGTTTCCCCACACAAGAATATAATGAAATAGAAACGTGTTTATCTCCCTCTCTCTGTTTCCTGCGTTGACGAGAAACCGCTATATCACGTAATGTTAGTGTCGGATATTAACTAGGTTGACGCGCTTGATTAACGATTATTAGTTTCTGTTATGGGTAAGTAGTATTAATACTTGTAAATGACCAATATTAGCTTTGCTTTAGCCTGATTACATATCGTTTGCTAACGTGTGTAACGTTATATCCCAGCTAACACTGGTCTCTCACTAAAACACCTTCCCTGTTCTCCTCACACCACAACTCAATTCGTCTCATCTGACCGTTGTTCTGACTAATCCGGGACTGTCCATGCAAACTTGGCCACATAGCAGACTCATAATTGTATCTGTGGTCCGTTATACAAGTGTAAGTAAACATTTAAAATTTCCTCCGCGTCCGAACGATCATTGCGATCCATTGTTTTTCTATTGTTTACATTGACAGCTCTCCCTCTCGTTACGTCACTTCCGGTTTTGGCGGTTTTCAGATGCTGAACTAAAATTCTCTCACAAAAACGACTCCAGAAGCCTTAATATCGTATTTTAAAGTATAGTTTCAAGAAAATCTAGTTCCTACATTATTTTTCTATACATCAGTTCACTGGGGTCGCTAACCTGCAATATGCACTTTAAAACAGCTCACTGTTCCAAGTTAAACATTAAATTCAAAATGTCATCAGATTCAGATCTTGCTCAGCACTACTACTTTTTCAGTTAATTTGTACAGTTGTAATGTTGCCAATAAATTTTAGGCTGAACTGAGAGTTTGTTCTGTCTTTCTCTGCAATAGGTAAGTTATTATGATAGTTAACAGTAAAGCGTGTGACAAGTGCATTAGGCTACAGCAAATGTTCTTTCGTTTACACATCTTGACTTAATGTTTTCTTTTATCGTGCAACATTGTTCATTAATTTTTTTTTTAACTAGACATGTTTCTGATTGTTTATTTAATTACTAAATAGTCTACATAAAACATAAAAGTCGCAAACATGACACTATTAATTTTAATGTTTTTTAAAAGGATGAGAAAAATATAGCGTCTTGAATATCTCTGAGTTTCCCGTCTTTATAACTCTTTTGAATAGCAGATTGTGCTGTAGGCTAAAATAAAAGGAAAAGCAATAACATAGTTACTTTCGTTTCGAGCTAATCACTAATTTATGTTATCAAAGCGTGTCTGTCTTGGTTTAATGATGCTATAACAAATAAAAATCACAAACATGACACTTGTAAATAAATATTTTAAAAATACAATTTATTAATAATCAAAATAATTTTATTCTAAACAGTTAAGAAAAATAAAGCTGAATTCAAGCAACTCTTAAATTTTACAATCGCAATCTGAGGATAAAAGCAGCATCCACAGAGTGAATGCACTCCGGCCATGCTTCCCGTGTTGATGGCTCTGTTGCGTAGAGCATTTAAAATATTTAATACATAAAATATCAGATTACAATTCCACCTGACTCTAAAATTCAGTAATGACTGATTCAGTGTTATTTTAAAAGTTAATTTGAACAGTGTTCTCTCCTTTAAAAGAACGTTTTAATTGTTATTTTATTTCCTTAGAATACATTTTCTTTTTAAAACAAGACTTTGAAGTCTGAAACTGAAACAAACGAACAATAAATATATAAACAAATATAGTTTTTGCTTTTAAAAAAGCCCAAAATTACTCTAGTATATAATACTTATATCGGTATCGGATATCGGCGAAAATTAGTTGAAATATATCGCCATATGTAACGGAGACTCCAGGGAAGCGTGATAGATCCAAGTGCAAGCTTTATTACACAGATCGTAGTCAAGACAGGCAGGGTCGATCACCAAACAAACAGTAATACGTAGGCAAAACAATAGCGTAATCCAGAAAAACAGGCAGAACGTCAAAATACCAGTGAGCATTCCAAAAAGTAACAAATAAACAAGGCAATGGAACAAGGCAAAACAATGACAAGAAACAAAACCGTGGCAAAAACAAGGCAATGAAACAAGAGAAAACGCTTAATAGAGTCCACACAGCAAAACAATACTTCACGGTGCCTGTTTGGTTTAGGCCTCCTTAAATGGCCACCAAACAGGAAGTTACCAAAGAAGCAGCAGAGGGAGCAGCAACAGGCAGTCAATGGGTGAGGGCTCCCTCTGCTGGCGTGGCGTTACACCATATCGGATATCGGCAAAAATCCAATATCGTGCATCCCTACTCAAAACCTTAAACCAATATGAATTACATATTGTCTGTTTCCTGACTGATTTGTAGATATTTAAGAGGAAAAGTGCCATCTGAAACAACAGGGCAAATGGTACAGAAGAAACCGGTTCAAGTGAACCCAAGTTGCCACTCTTCTTTGCAAAGTGAAGGATTTTCAGCAGAATTTCTCAAATGTAAGACATACACACATACCAAGATCTCCTTTTTCCTTTTATTATATTCTTTTATTATCTACATTGCTGTTCAATAGTTTGGGATTAGTACGATTTTTGTATGTTTTTTATTAAATAAGTCTCTTCTGTTAATCAAAGCTGCATTTGATTGATCAAAAAGAAAATTAACAGAAAATTAATTAATTTCATGGACAAAAAAAAGTTTTTTTTTTTGTTTTGTTTTTTTTTGTTTTTTGTTTTTTTACTTTTATCCAACATGTGTTAAACTGAAATTGATAGTAAAGACTTTTATTGTTAGATAAGATTTCTATTTTCTGTTTTCTATTTGTTGAGAGGTAATCTCATTTTTCTATTCATTCATGCATGCACTATATGTAACCATTTGGCCTGGCCATGACTGAAATTTTCTGGTCAACTAGTAGTCATTTATTTTTAAGAGATTAGTCGACTAATTGCATATTAATAAACAATATAATTTATAATAATGAATCTTAAATTGCCTATAGCCCATCAGCGCTCAAGCGCACACAAAGCTTGCCACAGAACACTGGCAGAAGTAATGATTATGAATGTGTCAGGTAAAGAAAACAGCAAAGAAGACTGCCTTAACATTATAATAATTCATTAATATGTGTTTTCTGTAGTTTCGGCTGCAGTGATAAAGTCGATAACACTTGTCATCTCTACAGTGGATGTGCACGTTTGATTGAATGGATTACACAGTCTGAAAATATTTCTTTTCCATTTTAACTGGCTTATTTAAAAGTAGACATTTCGCTTTCTGTAGATACATTTTTCATGTCTGTGAAGCAAGCGTAGAGTTTCTGGTTTTTTTTTGACATCCTCAAGTTCACAGAGACCTAGGGCCAGAATTACATCATGGACTTCACCACTTCCTGTGGATTTTTTTTTCTAGCATCTAATGAAATTTTAATAGACTAATGTTTAATTGATGATCACAACTCAGGAGGCAGCCCTTGTAACCATAGTCAATTTAGCTAAAAAATTGTCCATGCTAAGATATTCCTATTCATATTCATCCATGTATACTCATTTATCAATAAAATAGCTACATTAATTAAACACCTACAGAAATATCCAAATGGAAGTATATATGTATATATATATATACACACACACACACACACACACACACACACACACACTTCCATTTAGATATATTAATTTTATCTTTATTTTAGCAATAAAAGGAACAACTATCAGGGGCATGTTTCTAAATTATTGCAGGCTATGTCTGGAAAAAAAGGAAAATGTGCAACAAAGACATGACACTATAGTTTGTTTTTTTAAGTAGTTTTACTTGTTGAAAATTAATAATCTAAATTATTTCTTTTTTAAGTCTGTTTCAGTGACTGGCGGAAACAAAAGGAGCTTGAAAGAAGAGAGAGAGAGAAGAGGGAGAAACAAGTGGGGCATTACATATCCCAAAAAATACAAGATATAATAAAAAGGAAAAGAAAAATGAAAATGCATAATATGTTTAGAATTCTGTTATTGTTCATCTTCACCCTTTTTTTGGTAATATAGTTTTAGAATTGTAATCATTCCAATTATTTTGTAAATATTTGTTATTAAAGGGGCTGTAAGATCAAATACAAATTGTTTTAATGGTTCCTTGTGGTCCTGCAGATTATTAAAAGTAAACATATTACTTATTTGTCGCATTATTTGTCAGGAAAATTGGGGCAGACACTATGTAATCAATCAATAATCAAACACACATTTTGACCAGCTAAGACCAGCCTGACCAGCTAAAACCAGCTAAGACCAGCCTGGCTGACCAGCTTAAACCAGCTTGACAAGCTAAAAAAAGTGGTCAAAACCCCTCTAAAATCAGCTATGACCAGGCTGGGAGACCAGCTTGACCAGCTTAAGCTGGTTTAAGATGTTTTTTTCAGCGGGGAGACTGGACATCTTGTTGGTTTCATACAGATTTGATCCTGTCATGAACAGATGCAACTGGCGTCGCCGGTGCCACCGTCAACCCCAGGAGGTTAAAACAGTGGTTCTCGACTCCAATCCTCAGGGCCCACTACTCTGCACATTTTGTATGTTTCTGGATCTGACACACTCAGAGATCTCTCTCCTAACGAGCTGATGATCTGAATCAGGTGCGTTAAATGAGGGAGACATACAAAATGTGCAGAGCAAACCCAGAGGAGTCGAGAACCACTGTTTTAAATGATTCTATAGATCATGGTTGCTCAGTCCTGCTCTTGGAGTGTCAACACCCTACAGAGATTTGTTCCAACCTCTGGAAATTTCTAGTAATAACCTAGATTACTTGGTTCAGATGTTGTAATAGGGTTCACAATGTCGCTCCAGTTTAACAAATCATGCTAACGTATGGATGGATCTCTGCTCCTGGAGAGCCAATCAAGCACAGTTGCTTGTATATTTAAAGGGATACTCACCCCAAAATGAAAATTTTGTCATTAATCACTTACCCCCATTTCGTTCCAAACCCGTAAAAGCTTCGTTCATCTTTGGAGCACAATTTATTATATTTTTGATGAATACCACTGTCAAAGACCAGAAGAGTATGTCGGCGCCAATATCCTCATGGTTAGCACGGCGACATATATTGCCATTGCGCTGTGGGCGACCCGAGTTTGAATCCTGGCTCGTGGACCTTTCCTGATCCCTTCTCACTTTCCCACTTCGCTTCCTGTCAAAACTACACTGTTCTATCTACAGTGCCCTCTACAAATATTGGCATCCTTGGTAAATATAAGCAAAGGCAGCTGTGGAAATAAATCTGCATTATTTATCCTTTTGATCTTTCATTCAAAAATTTCACAAAATTCTAACCTTTCATTGAAGTAAAACAATGGAAAGTTAGGAGAAAATTTCATTATGAAATAAATGTTTTTCTCCAGTTCATGTTAGGCACAGTTATTGGCACTCCTAGAAATTCTTCTGAGTAAAATATCTCTGAAGTATATTCCAATTCATATTGACATTTAATTTAGCACACCAGGGTGACTAGGAACATAAAATTGTCCAGCCATGACTTCCTGTCACACAGGATTATAAATATGAGGAACGCAAAGACCAAATTCCCTTAATTGTCCATCACAAGGAGTAAAACCAAAGAATATAGTTCTGATGTGCAGAACAAGATTGTTGAGCTTCACAAAATAGAAAGTGGCTGTATGAAAAGAGCTAAAGCATTGAAAATCCCCATTTCCACTATCAGGGCAATAATTAATAAGTTCCAATCAACTAAAGATGTTACAAGAAAGCCAAAACATTTTTAAATAGCCCCTACATTACCACATGTTGTTTAGGAGGGTTTCAAGAGAAATCCTGCTTGCTCATTTAAAAACTCCAGCATATTTAGTTGTCAGATATGACTAAAATTTCAAATGGGACTGGCTTCTATGGTCAGATAAAACTAAAAAAAGAGTTTTTTGGCAGCAAACATTCAAGATGGGTTTGGTGCAAACAGGGATAGAAAGTACCCCATGCCCACATTTAAATAAACTGCTGGATCTTTAATGTTCTGGGCCTATTTTTCTTCTCATTATTAAATAAAAAAAATAATAATAATAATAATGAGATTTCCCCCAAAATTTCTATTGTTTTACTTCAATGAAAGATTAGAATTTTGTGATCAAAAGGACAGAATGAGGATTTATTTCCACAGCTGCTTTTGCTCCTATTTACCAAGGGTGCCATTTGTAGAGGGCACTGTAAATAAAGGCATAAAAACACCAAAAATAAATCTTAAAAAAAGACCAGAAGAGTATGAAAGATGTTATCAAAATCTGCCATCAGTGGTTCAACCATAATTTTACGAAGCTGTGAGAATACAAAAATAACGACTTTATTCAACAATTCGCCTCGTCAGCGTCACCGTGGCGCCATTTTGGAGAATATCCGCTGGACGCAAACTGCATACACTGTTCTGTGTCAGTTGGATTACATGCATGTGGTGTGGTGTGGCTGACACAGAACGGCGTACACTGATACGTCCAGTGGACACTCTCCAAAATGGTGCTATGATGATGCGGAGGAGACAAATTGTTGAAAAAAGTAGTTATTTTTGTTTTCTTTGCATACAAACAATTTTCTCATAGCTTTGTAAAATTATGGTTGAACCACTGATGGCAGATGGATTATTTTGACGACATCTTTAATACTTTTCTGGGCCTTGACAGTGGTATTTACTTGGCAGTCAATGCGACAGTCACAAACCTCCCGGTTTCCATCCAAAATATCTTAAATTGAGATCCGAAGACGAACACAGGTTTGGAATATGAATAACAAGATGGGGGTAAGTGATTAATGACAAAATTTTCATTTTGGGGTGGAGTAACCCTTTAAGGGTGTTTTCACACCTGCCTCATTTAGTTCGGTTGAATCGCACTAGAGTTCGTTTTCCCTCTTGATGCGGTTCATTTGGGCAGGTGTGAATGTAGCAATTGCACTCGAGTGCGCACCAAAAGCGGACCAAAGAAGCATACCGAGACCTCCTTGAAGAGGTGGTCTCGGTACGCTTTCAAACGAACACTGGAGCGGTTCGGTTGTAGTGAGAAAGCAATCTGATCCAATGGACCAACGAACCAGGCTTTATCACACTGTATAATTGGTGATTACAGTTCCATGAACAGCAGTAGCTTTGTTGTTTTGCTAATACTGCTTAAAATTAACCTGCGTCAGTCTGCGTCATTCAAAATGAAAGCGCACCTTTTCATTTTATAATGCCGTCTTATTGCTCTGTTTGTAGTAGGTGTGTTTTAAAAATGTTTTCCTGACGAATCTTGGACTCCTGATCAAAATGATAAATTAATATAACGATACCTAAAAAAAAAAATGCAACAATAAGCCCGCAAAGCTGTCGTTGTTCCATCCTGATAGATAACAGCTGAGCGGAATCCCGGAAAAAAAACGTGGAACTTTGATCAATGAGAGGACCATTTACTTGCGCGTGACTTGTATTAACACATTTGGGTCGTCTAGAAACTTTGCTGCGTGAAAGCGAACCCCACCATTAATAAAAAGCAACATTGTAATAATTTTAACCCCTGTTTCGGAACAAAGCAATCGATCTACAGGTGTGAAAGCACCCTAAGTAATCCTGAAGGTTCCAATGCCTGTGCTAATAAGTTAAGCCTTTCCAACAATCTACAGTCATACCTCAATCTCAGAAAATGTGGCATTTCCATTCTTTTTGTTTTGGATTTTCTGTGCGAGATCTCCGCCTTCACAGTGCTCCAGGACAAGATCCAAACAGTCATAATCTGAAAACACATTCATTACAGTTTAAATCATTTAATGCAGCTAATGAATGTAAATGAACTGAATTAATTTAGATTTTTCTCTCAACCTTCAATAAATTCCTTGTGGTGGACGATGTGTGGGTGATTGAGATGGAGAAGAAACTGGGATTCGTCCTAAAAACACACAGGAGCTCATTGAGTCACATTTATATATAGCACTTCATATATGCATGTAATACATAACAACACATATTGTTTCAAAGCAGATTTACGGCAATTACGAGGAAAATAACAGTTAACGGTTAATGTTGTTTAAAGGGGTCATGAACTGAGAAAGCAAAATTGCCTTGATCTTTTGACATGTAAGAGGTCACTGTACTATAAAAACATCCTGTAAATTTCAGAACTCAAAACTTTGTCATTAGTCTAAAATCAGCTTATATTGAAGGCAGTCTGCCAAAACGACAGCTTGTAAATGTTTTACACTATTATGTAATAGTGTGGTTAAACTCCGTTTCCTGAAAACATGATCAACACCTGCTACATCACTGCCTGTTTAGCCACAGAGAACAGAGAACAAATGATAAAGATGGATCTGAGGACAACAAGGCGCTGTTCAGTAACAAGCTGTGGAAAAACAGAGTTTGCATTGCCTTCCTTCTGATCCCAACATTAGGAAAAGTGAAAGATCTAGACCACATTGGTAAAAACTTGGCCCTTTGTTCTCTTCAGCGGGTTCATTTACAAACAAGGGACAATTCAACACAGGATTTTCAAAAGACGACTACATTGGACGGTATAAAATAAAAAACAAAGGCAGTTCATGATACTTTTAAAGGGTTAGTTCACTCCCCAAATAAAAATGATCCCATGATTTACTTACCCTCCAGTCATCCTAGGTATGTATTATTATTTCTTTCAGACATACACAATCAGAGTTATATTACAAAAACATCCTGTCTCTTTCAAACCTTTTAATGGCAGTGAATGGGGCACTGTATTTTGAAGCCCAAAAAAGTGCATCCCTCCATCATGAAAAAAAGTGCTTCATCTGGCTCCAGGGGGTTAATAAAGGCCCAGTGATGGGGTTTTGTAAGAAATTTACTCATATTTATAACTTAGTAAACTAAAATAACTTGCTTCAAATATATAAAATAAGTTTTAATTACGGATATTTTTCTTACAAAAACCCATTGATTCACTTCAGAAGGCCTTTATTACTCTTATAATAGATGGATGCACTTTATTAGATTTCAAAGCTTGAAAAAGAAAGGAAATTGTGTACACCTGGAAAAAAAAGTAATGGTCCCACTTTATATTAGCTGGCCTTACTTCAAAAAAATCAAGTTTTTTTGAAGGTTAGGGACAGGATTGATAGTATGGGTAGGTTAAAGGGTGGGTTGAAGTGTAAGGGATGGGCCAACAGTGTAATTATGAATGCAATTGCATGTAATTACATGCAAGTTTTTTTATTTAAATATCCATCTTTTTCTTCAGCATGGAAATAAGCTTATGAGTGAGACCTCCAGTTCAACTGCTGCCATTTGGAAATAACAAGAAGAATAACAAAGTGCAGTAAACAGTAAAACGGTTTGCAATACAATCCAGTGTTTATAATTAGGATAATACATAAAATAATATGGTAAGACACACCAATTTGCAAATCAAGCAGCAAAACGAGCTGTTTTGTACAGCTAAAAATAGGTTGACATGGATAAGACCGGAAGCCACACCCATAAAGTTTACAAATGTCCACACCCACTCTTACAGGAAAAAAAGGTGGACAAGTAGTGTCATACCATTTGGACTGTTTTGTATGTGTTTTTCCTGTGTCGCCCTTATTTCAGCCTTCCTGTTCCGTTTCTTATTGGTTACGTCATTGTCTCAGTGCATTCTCCTGATTGGTTGGTTTAGTGTATTTAAGGTTTGGTTGTGTTCATTCAAGTTTGTCGGTGATTGTATTGTCTTTTCGTGCTAGTTGTTTGCGTTTATGTTTTGCTTGGATTTCCCCGCTGTTCCTGTCTGTTCCTGCCTTATATGTGGATTTATTCAATAAACTCAAGTGCATTGGACCTTCTCGTCTGCTCCTCGTTCGTCATACACCACGAAGCGTGACAGAAATCACCGACCAAGTACAACATCAACGCTGAGGAGGCTGTGACGCGTTTGCGGCAAGGCGGCCGGAGCTTGGAGCGGTATGTGGAGGATTTCCTCGAAATTGCAAAACAACTAAGCTGGCACGACGCGGCTTTAAGTTTTTGTTTTCAGATGGGGTTGGACGAAGACACAATTCGTTGCGATCTTCCTGTTTGTGATTATTCCCTGATCGAACTGATTAATGTGGTCCTTTATTTAAACGGATCTGATTTTGAAGTCGAAGAGTGCCACATGTCTAATCGTCCAACCCCCTCTGAAGCACACCGCGTTGTGTCAGGCAACGACACCTCGGGAACCCCCACATGCTGCGCCAATGGTTCGGCTGGCCTGCCCCGCCGCAAACAAACCCCCCTGATCCAAACCTCCATTCATCTCCTCAGCTCAGAACCACCGTCCGCGGCCAGCACTGGGACGCCGCCCGCGGCTCGCAAGAAGGCGGCAAAGAAAAGGTGCCATAAGGACAATGCTACAATTACAGTCAAGTCAAGTGACGGCGTCGTTTCCCGAGTCAAGTCAAGTTGCAGCTGCATCTCCTGAGTCCTGAGTCAAGTCAAGTTACAGCTGCGTTTCCTGAGTCTAGTCAAATTGCGGCTGCGTCTTCTGAGTCAAGTCAAGTCAAGTGACAGCTGCATTTACGGAGCCAAGTCAAGACCCAGCGCGCACTCCAGACCCGGCACCTCCTCCGGCGCGCCCTCCAGAGCCGGCGCCGCCCGAACACCCTCCTGTGCTTGTGCCTACAAAACCCAGCCTTCCCGTGCTCTCCTGGGCGGGCTACGCCCTAAGTTCCCCCAAGAAATTTTTTTTTGGGGGGGGGGGGGCAAACTCCCCGGATCAGCCATGGCCTTATGGACTGTGTACTCGGCCATGGCTTCCCGAACTCCCAGGACTGTTGGACTGTTTTGTATGTGTTTTTCCTGTGTCGCCCTTATTTGGTCTTCCTGTTCCGTTTCTTATTGGTTACGTCATTGTCTCAGTGCATTCTCCTGATTGGTTGGTTTAGTGTATTTAAGGTTTGGTTGTGTTCATTCAAGTTCGTCGGTGATTGTATTGTCTTTTTGTGCTAGTCGTTTGCGTTTATGTTTTGTTTGGATTTCCCCGCTGTTCCTGTCCGTTCCTGCCTTATATGTGGATTTATTCAATAAACCCAATTGCATTGGACCTTCTCGTCTGCTCCTGGTTCGTCATACACCACGAAGCATGACAAGTACAATGTAAACATAAAATTAAAAGAAAGTAAAATATGAAGCACCACAGTGGTTTCTAACATTGATAATAAATCAGCATGTCAGAATGATTTCTGAAGGATCATGTGACACTGATGACTGGAAAATTAAGATTTGATCAGAGGAATACATTTTTAACATTTTAAAGCAGGGGTGCCCAACCCTGTTCCTGGAAATCGACTTTCCTGCCGAGTTTAGTTCCAACCCTAATCAAACACACCTGTCTGTAATTATCAAGTGCTCCTTGAGATCCTAATTAGCTGGTTCAGGTGTGTTTGGTCAGGGTTAAAGCTGAACTCTGCAGGAAAGTCGATCTCCAGGACCAGTTCTGATAAAATAAATGCAGCCTTGAGCAGAATAATTTGTTTAAAAAATTATTACAGATCTTACCGATCTTAACTTTGAAACGGCAGTGTATGCACACAATAAGTGCATTGTATCAAATGATTAATTTAAATGCAAGTACACTGTCATTAAGTCCATCTAACTTAAAGTGGGACCAATGTCACATATACCTAGGATGGCTCGAGGGTGAGTAAATCACGGGGTAATTTTCATTATTGGATGAACTATCACTTTAAGTATTAATATTCATGTGTGGGCTATAGGAATTTGTCTTTCTCCCCATTTAACTTGCAGATCTCATTACAATCAAACAGTCCTACTTACCTGGTTAGTCCTCAACTTTTTAATGACAAACTGATCACCACCTTCATTTTTCACCAGGATCTTATTCTCCTGTTGACTCACTAGAGAGTAGCCATGTTCTTTTAGAGCTGACAGACGGTTGCCCATTGCTGAAAATTTCTGCAAAGCAAAATGTTTAAGAGGGGAATGTAAGTATTTAGGGTAACCAAAGATTTGCTTTTTGTGGAAACTAACTTTTGTATTAAATATGCAAGGTTACAAGGGTAAATAATTAAGCAGACAATTTCAATACAAGAAATGAAAACAAGACAATTGATTTAAAGAGCATTGATCACAGTTCACAGCAAAATCCCCAGTGTTAATTTAACACTCTGAGTGTGGACACATATAAACACTGAAGCAGTGTTAAAGTTAACACTGAAGCAGTGTTGAAGGTAATGAGATAATTAGGTGATTAACAAAGTGATGATTGATCATTATTGAAGACACCTGATGTTAACAAGCAGAATCACCAAAGGAGAAAACCAAAATTTTTAAGCAACCATTATAGTGGTCAATGTTTGCATTAGTTGGGCTCTTGACCCTTAAATCTTTAATACTAGATTTTGTTTGGCTGTTGTATTTGAGTTGAAACAGCCAGACAAGCCAAAAGCGCAAGTCACCAGGTGATTATGTTTTAACATATTCATTGTTTGGTGTAAATCACTAGTCTAATCTCTAAGTTAGGTTTTTTTTTTTTTTTTTTTTTTTTTTTTTTTTTGCTTATTGTAATAGCCTTGACAATCCACAGAAGATCCAGCACTTCCTATACATTTTGGAAAGATTTTTTTTTACAACCTGTTCAAAAAAAAAAAAAAAAGTCTTTCACCTAGGCACACATAGACATCAAGAACCAGCCCATGAATCTCAACAATGGTGACAATTCTCATAATGTCTCATAATTTATTCATGCCGCAATGCATGATGGGAGTCATGGATGAGTTCTGATTGGCTACAACACGCTTTTTGATGGTCACCGTTGTTGTGATTCTCACACTGATTCTTCATGTCTGTGTGTCTAAATTAAGATAAACTTTTTTTCATCATCTGTCTGATTATGGCAAAACTGATTGATCTTTTGTTCACCGTTTTTTTATAATCTGTAAGGAAATTCTATGTCAAATACTCAAGTCACTATATGATGATTAAGTCAAGCACAGACAATGCCAATTTGCTCTTTGCTTGTCTGGCTGTTATAACTCAGCAATTGCAGCCAAACAAGACCTAACATTGATGATTTAAGGGTCAAGAGCCCAACTAATGCAAACACTGACCACTATAATGGTTGCTTAAAAATTTTGGTTTTCTCCTTTGGTGATTCTGCTTATTAACATCAGGTGTCTTCAATAATGATCAATCATCACTTCGTTAATCACCTAATTATCTCATTACCTTCAACACTGCTTCAGTGTTAACTTTAACACTGCTTCAGTGTTTATATGTGTCCACACTCAGAGTGTTAAATTAACACTGGGGATTTTGCTGTGTTTAAGTGTTTCTTGTTCGTTTCATAAGAACTTACATTTTGAGACCATAAAATTATTATTTTAATGATTTGGTATTGTAACTGTTTTTCTTTTGACAATCAACTAAGATAATTAAGGTTTTTAGATCACATAATATTAAAATATTTGATCATTTCCGTTGCTTAAACTAAACTTAACTGAGTTTTAATGAACTAAAAATGAAGGCAACCAGGTTACTTACTTTTAAAGTTAAATCAACAATAATTTTGATAGTCTATTTAACAACAAGAAATGAAATAATAAATTCTGTTCAGTTATTTTATGTATGCAATTACTTATCCCATCTGAAAACCTCTTTTTGGATTGATTTTCCTTACCTGGAAAATGTAAACAACTGGGAGTAAAAACCTGTGTGTTCCTGTCTTTAGAAATGGCTATAGGTGGGTTATACTACTAGTCATCTATCATAACACATGCATAAAACAGTAGAAAGACAAATACAACAGACAAAATTAAAATACAGTGCAGTAATGCTGTACACAATGACCTGGGCTATGTGTGATAGGAAGGTCAAAGGAAAGTTTGTCTGTGAATGAATAGGAAAGAGTCTATAGGCATTGTGTCTTTCCTATGGCAAATGTAGCATGGGCAGATGTGGATTCCTGCGGGCAATAAAACCTCTTATCAGATCGTCGTCCTGGCAACTGAGCCCTTTTGGGGTTTTAGTTGCTTTGGGGGGTTGTCTCCAGAGCTCCAGCATGTAGCTGGCCTTTTTGGGTTCAAATACTATTTGTTAAATGTAACAAACAACTGTATGTCTGATTGGTCCAGATGCTACATTAGTATTCCATGTATGCAAAATACTCTTATTTAACTTAAAATTTTTAGCTTTTTAAAAACACCCTTGACAGTACAGTATGTTTGGAAATGACGTAGAATAAATATATTAACTGATCAAGCAATATTTAGCTTGATTTTTCCTCATTTGTTGTTGATGAAAATTTAAATTCCCTCCATGTCCAACATCTGCTCTAATGTCACTGAACATTTCCTTAGAAACAGGTGAAGTAATCGTGTTGACGCACGCACACCCCACCCCACCCCACCCACCCCCCCCATTGCACACACAAACATACATATCAGTTCCAGGCTTCCAGCATTGCTATCTTGACAGCGCAGCTGGTGACGTTACTTTATCAAAA
Organism: Cirrhinus mrigala; assembly: GCA_036247105.1. Lineage (NCBI taxonomy): Eukaryota > Metazoa > Chordata > Actinopteri > Cypriniformes > Cyprinidae > Cirrhinus > Cirrhinus mrigala. Next base: position 124,841 of record JAMKFB010000189.1, on the reverse strand, counting down.
TAAAATACAGTGAACCAAACATCATTCTGTCACCCTTGGAATGTAAGTACAAAGTCTGTAATTTACTTAATAAATAAAACTTTAGCATTTAGACACATCACAAACACCCAGCTAGGAATGTTTCACATTCTGGGAATGTTTCCAGCGGGAAGTTTTATTTTAGTTCTAAAAGGTAGAAGAACATTCTCTAAAAGCATTCTACAAATGTTTATTGATAACATTGTTAGAACATTATCCTCTAACCTTATAATAAAGATTCCCATCACACTAGATGTGGACTTACATTGCTCAGATGTGAAATTTTGGTTGAAAGTGAAAACCCAACCTTTGTTTGATGTCAAGCTCCAGCATCATTAACTCCAAAAACAGCTTTACCAGCTTCACTTATTATAAATAAGTGTAGGAATGTACCTACCTTTTAACAGAAGGGACCTAAAATAATAATAATAAAAAAAACTAAAATAAAACTTGCCACTGAAAACATTACCAGAAAATAGCATAACGTTCTCAGAACATTAATAGAACAAAAAATTGCTAGCTGGGATGACTTCAGCACAGCACGTCAGAGAAAAATTCAAACACTCACCTTAAATCTGTATATCTTAATCTTAATCTTATATCTGTAGATCTTTCTACATCCCCCTCTACTCCCCCTCTTGTGTGATGTTGGGATGTGTTGTTTGAAGTGTGTGTGGTTTTTTTCTTCTTCTTCTTTTTTCTGTCGGTCTCAGTTTTACTTTCGATTTCACAGGTTGTGCTGCTGTCAATCATCAGAATGGGCTGGGTCCATTGGGTCCAACGCAAAAAATATTACTTTGCTTTAACATGTAATTAGTATGTGACAAAAGTGAAACCAATAACGCATTCTCTTTTGATAACTGATGATAATAGCGCTTGTCAATCATCAGAATGGGCTGGGTCCAGCCAGAAACACAGAATAAGAAGGGCTGCGATCGAAACGGCATACTCTCTGAGTAGGTACTTAATTTCAGAAAGTACTTACTTAACAAGAATTAAAAGAGTACGTATCTAAAGCCTAATCGCGGATGAATGGGATCCGGACATAATAACACCACGATAAAGTTTTTTTTACGAGCTGGCAGTTAAGCATCCATTTTTGAGTGCCTATCCACGTACAGCTTCCACCTTGGTCTCCTCTGTTTTAATCCCTTCTTTAGAGATCACATGTCCTAAAAAGGACAATGACTTTTTACAGAGGTTACACTTCTTAAGGTTTAGTGTCAAGCCAACCACTTCCAATTCAAAGAATACTCCTTTAAGATTTTTGAGATGTTGTTGGATGTCTTTAGAGTACACCACAATATCATCAATGCACACAAAGCAATATTTACCAACCAAATCTTTCAATATTCTGTTCATCAGTCTTTGGAAAGTAGCCCCCACATTTTTCAACCCGAAGATAGGAGGAATTAACTCATATTGACTGTTTTTGGTAATAAAAGCAGTCTTTTGGATGCTGCAGTCATCTGTCATAACTTGCCAGTATCCACTCCTTAGATCTAAAGTGCACAATACCGGGTAGAGATAATCTACCCAGAAACAAACACTCCCGTCTTTCTTTGGTATTAAAACTGCAGGAGTTGCCCATGGTGAAGTATTTCTGCCTCTGCTCGCTATGTTGTAATCACGTCACTACTAGAACAAGCTCCTGATTGGTTAATGCAAAGTTCAGATTTTTTAAGAGAGACAAAAGGCCCTCCTCTAATGGCCCATCAATGAGACGCTGATTGTCAGGTAGAAACAATGTGAGAAGATTCAAAGAATGGAGTTTTAGATTATTTGTATTTTATTTATAACACAGTATAATCAAAACATACATAATGAAGTTCAAAGGCATATTACTGACTACACTGATCTAACCACAGAGACGTGAACAGGCTTTGTGTCATTCCTGAAAACTGTTTTCTGAATTCTGTTGAACAAATGAAACAAGTAAATCATACCTGATATTTAAGTGATTGCTGCTTCTTTCCATGGATTCAAGAAACAAAACTCATCATCAGTAGTCCAGGAAGGGGTACCCAACAGGTGACCTGCTAAAATTGACATAACGGGTGGAATAATATTTATGCGTCAGGTGCGGTGTGGGTCAGACAGGTGACAGGCACAGGTATTTGCTCTTTGGACTCAATCTGGTACTGATACTCAGCTGCTCTCAAACAGTCCCATGCTTGTGTTCACGCTCTGTCTGAAGACCGTTTAAAAGCCCTTTTACATGGGACACGACAAGCGGTGGAATCGCTGTGCGGCTGCTGCTTCCTCTCGTAGTGAAAGCGTTTTGCAGTCAAGCCGGTGTTCGTGACGCGGTCTTGGGGTGATCATAGTGGCAAACAACATGGTCACATTTGATTTAGCAAAACATAACGAAAATAGTATAAGTGTTATTTGCTATTTATCATTTTATGGGACAATGAGTAGCATAGTTTTCATGTCAGACACAGTTAACTATGACATTTTACACATAATTGCATTTTTACCTGGTAAACCAACTCATATACACGCATGCTCTGGATTTTTTTATTTAATTATAGGCTATCTCCGTTTTTGATTGATTATACAACTTTGGGAATTCCATTATATTTTAAATGACCTTGATCATGTTTTCAACACTCCAACATGAGCTCAGTTCTTTTGGTTGTTAATAATCCGGTAATTGGGGGTGCCGTTTTATCAAGCAGGACGTGCAGGACTCCAATACAGAGACAAAATTCTACCGGACACAAGAAACGGATCCTGTAGGTGCCTGCAAGAGAATGTACTTGAGTCCCCAACGATTTACCTCCTGTGACATTTCCAGATATTTTTGTATACTTATTTAACAAATATGTTATTTTCTCATTTTCACAACTGTGAGTGCAACTTTACAAATTTTATGTTTATGCTTTTCTATCTCTAATCAGGGTTATTATTTTGCATTTTAGCCTCATATGACCACAAAGTATGTGCTTTCTGCAAATGTAATTGTGCAAGTGTAACTGATTTTTTTTATTTTATTATTCATATGTTGTGATGGTGGAAGTTTCAGGAATGGAACCTTATCATGCCTTATTATACAGTGAACGCAAAAAATATTACTTTGCTTTAACATGTAATTAGTATGTGACAAAAGTGAAACCAATAACGCGTTCTCTTTTGATAACTGATGATAATAGCGCTCCGCTCTCCTCCAAGCTCTTCATCGCTTTAGTAGCGCATGACCAATCTGCTTGGCTACATCGGGCACGTCCTGACATATTTTGTTGACCCTGGAACAACATTTTAATCCAAAAATTTAATCTTGACCACATCCCTACACCTAAACCTAACCTTACCCATGAGTAATCCCTAAAAACAGAGGAAATGATAGATGAATGACACTGATGTACAAGCACCAAACATTGATTGTAAGATTAAACTTCACAAAAACTATAAACTGTTTTTTCAAATCTGATTGGTTAATCACAATGTTGTTCCAGGGTCAACAAAGATGTTGATCCAGGAACATGTTGTACTTGGTAAAATCAGGTTCTGCACTACACTGGACACATGACATGACTCCATTCTGTTTCCAGGCTGGAAAAAAATAAAAATAAAATCTGTTGTCTATTTTTTGCCCCGTCAATCCTGCGAACGGACATTACATCCAACAACGCAACAAGTTCTTTCCATGACTAAAACTTCATCTGTGCTTCAAAACAAGTGTCAGCTTCACTCATTAGTAACCAGACTGATTAATAGTATGTCTGCATAATTGTTTTATTGAAAATTAACAGACATTTAGATGCTGATGTTTTATTAGTCAAAAAAAAGAAAAGAACACACACACACACACACACACACGATGCCACCATAATTGTGGTCAAGGTTTGCTTTAGTTTGTCTCTTGGCCATTTTAATAAGTCTAATTTATTTTGTTTCTAAGCAATTGCAAAATTTCAGCAAACATTTGTGCAATGCCAAATCAAAAGCTTAAAGTATCAGATTAGCTTACACTTTCTGCTTATAACTCGTTTGAATGAACATTATAAAGTGGTCTCTCTGATTACAGAACTTTAATAAATAAATAAATAAATAATGGTCCTATTAAAGGGGTCATCGGATGCCCATTTTCCACAAGTTGATATGATTCTTTAGGGTCTTAATGAAGTCTATAATATACTTCGGTTAAAAATTCTCTGGTTGTGTAAAACAACACCCTTTTTACCTTGTCAAAATCACCTCTGTAAAAATCATCTCATCTCATTCTGAGGCTACGTCTACATTAATCCGGATACATTTGAAAACTGAGTTTTCCTTTTAAAACGCTCTCCGTCCACACTAGCATTTTCAAGCGTTTTTCAAAAGTTTCTCATCCACGCTGAAACGTAGGAAAACGTTAAATTCGCCATACTGTGCATGCGTAAAAACTCACTGGGGTGATACAGATGGAAGAAATATAGTAAGTTTTCACGCAATTCTTGGCAGGATCATTTTATTTACGGAAATATCTCATCATTCACTGGCGCGTCCATGTCGCACGCTCTCATGTATTATCTAAAAAGCAGCTGCCCTCACGTTTATCTGCAGGAGTCAGGAGAGCAACTGTGAGTACATTTTCTGTCATCTTTTTAGGACTGTAATATGAAGTGTGTACAAATATATCTTTAGCAGCAGCGTGAAAGTGAATAGCATGTAACAGCCACAATTACAGGTATAAACATAGATATCTATTGGTACAATATGTGTCACATGACTAAACATGCGTCATTGTTTTCAAAAGCCTCCGTTTTCACAGTCCACACTGCAACGCGAAAACGGGGTTTTCAAATTTATCCACTTTGGAGAACGTTTTCAAAAAGCTCAGTTTTCCTTGACCAAAAACGCCATCTCAGTGTGGACGGAAGGCCAAAACGGAGAGAAAAATATGCGTTTTCAAACAAAAACGTATTAGTGTGGACATGGTCTGAGGGATTGTTCCTTTTAAATGCAAATGAGGTCTGCTTGCCCCGCTCCTCTCTTCTCTCTGTGGAGTGATGTGCTGCTCAAAGAGATTGTTTACTTTAGCCGCATTTAGCGTGTTTAACTTGCTAACTAACACGTTATCAGGAAGGGTGATTGCAGAGGTTCATTAAAAAAAAAAACCTTATACTCACTTCTGCTGTAAGTGAAGCTGGGTCACAAATGATTTGCACGAACACAGATGCATTTATGTAGATCAGGAGGCGCATTCCCTTCACAAACAAATGTAATCTACTGCATCTTCAGCGGCTCAGATGTCGGGAGTAAATGACGACCACTATGTTCATTATTACATCCAGCAACACAACACCTCAATCACTCAATCGGAGATATTATTTCAACAATATTTCCAATTATATTTGCATATTTGATGGGATGGTATGTTGGCATATACAAATATCTGATGGTTATGAGTAGTTTAAAAAGCTTTCTGATTTTAAATAAAATATTAAAAAAACAACGACTAGAACAGTGTTACATATTTTGTTGACTTTTATCTCAAATGTTTCCAAGAATGTTTAAATCCAGAGAAATAAGCTATTTTAACTAGTGAAACAGACCGTGTCCTTGCGTCACCTGCCAATGACATCAAACACCCTTGATTTCCTGGTTTTATTTAGTAGAAAACATGGAAAGACACTTTAATATGTTATGCATTTTATTAGGTGACGCACGCACAGAGTAGCATTAAAACAGAACATTCAACACGCTCAAATGTATCTAGCATGATGACACAGTGACACTTTTTCCTACATACGCCGGACTGGAAGGAGTGGAAGCACTCGACTGTGGGATAATAAAAGCTCAGCTGACATCGTGGATAAAAAAAGATCACATCAACATTCCAGGCTTCGCTGGAAACAAACCTTTAGTGGGGCTGAATGACAAGAGGTGAGATCGTATTAAAATTGTGAGTTTACCAGAGATGCATATTTTTTCTGTATAATATAGTACCAGTCAAAAGTCTGGACACATGACTATTTTTAGTGTTTTTGAACAAAATCTCTTATGCCAATCAAGCCTGCTTTTATTTGATCAAAAATACAGTAAAATAAATAAATAAATTAGAAAAAAGAAGAGCATTTATTTAAAATATAAGTATTTTGTTACAATATACACTACTGTTTAAAAGTTTCGGATCAGTTATTTCTTTCTTTCTTTTCTTTTTCTTTTTTTTTTTTTGAAAGAAATTAATACTTTTATTCAGCAAGGATGTTAAACTGAAAGCATTTATTTATATAGCATGTATTTATTTTATTTTTTTTTTTACTTTTTATTCATTAATGTGAGCCATACAGTTTGCCTTTATAATGCCAGAGTTTTCTGCTTTTAGCTTTTGGAAAACAGAATTGTGTTTGCCATTATTTACATTTGCATTGTCAGTAGTGTATGCAGAAATCATATCAAGCTGTACACTCCCTGATAAAAGTCTTGTCGCCTATCCAAGTTGTAGGAACAACAAATAATAACTTGACTTCTAGTTGATCATTTGGAATCAGAAGTGGCTTATATGAAAGGCAAAGGCCTCTAGATTACGCTTATTTTACCAAAATAAAATCTTATCATGCCTTGATTTTTAATTATTTAATTAGGACAGAAAGGTCAGACTTTGCTTAGACAAGTCTTGTCACTTTACAGAAATAATGTACAGTACAGAACATAAAGTCATGGTGCAGTGGAAAAAGAATTAATATTGTGTATGACTCCCATGAGCTTGGAGGACTGAATCCATACGTCTCGGCAATGACTCAAATAACTTAATAAAGTCATCTGGAATGGCAAAGAAAGCATTCTTGCAGGACTCCCAGAGTTCATCAAGATTCTTTGGTTTCATCTTCAATGCCTCCTCCATCATCTTACCCCAGATATGCTCAATAATGTTCATGTCTGGTGACTGGGCTGTCCAATCCTGGAGCACCTTGACCTTCTTTGCTTTCAGGAACTTTGATGTGGAGGCTGAAGTGTGAGAAATAGAGCGCCATCCTGCTGAAGAACTTGCCCTCTCCTGTGGTCTGGAATGTAATGGGCAGCAAGAATGTCTTGATACCTCAGGCTGTTGATGTTGCCATCCACTCTGCAGATCTCTCGCACGCCCCCATACTGAATGTAACCCCAAACACCAAACTTGACTGTTTTCTGTGTGAATCTTGGGGTCCATACGGGTTCCAATGGGTCTTCTGCAGTATTTGCGATGATTGGGATGCAGTTCAATAGATGATTCATCGGAAAAAACAAACTTCTGCCCCTTTCCACAGTTCATCCTTGTCTTCTGTTTAAATGCTGGTTTCTAAGCACTAATTCGGCCATTGAGACCACTGCGTGAGAGAATTCGACAGACTGTTCTTGTAGATACAGGGGTTTCTGGTGACCAGTTGTTATGTAGCTCTGCTGCAGTTGAAAAAGGGCTGGCCCTGGACTGTCGAACCAACAAACGGTCCTCTCGAACAGTTGTTTTACAGGGTCTGCCTGACCTGGGCCTGTCATGACCTGGGCCTGTCATGAACTACCAGTTTCTTCAAATCTTTTTCTTATCCTCTCTACTTGACGTTTAGATACATTTAGACAGATAGATGTCTGCCACCTCAGCAGGAGACTTGGTCTTCAGGCTCTTGATGATTAGCACTTTGGTCTGTGGTTGCATCTTTGGCATGCTGTCAGGTCAGGATGCATTTCAAATGAAGGTTGGGTGTGCTGGGGTTCTTCTTCTACACACCTGGGAATGTGTTAATTACAGTATTTGTCACAGGTGACGCTCTAATCTGTGATTGGTTGAATCCTGTCCTAATTAAATAATTAAAAATCAAGGCATGATAAGATTTTATTTTGGTAAAATAAGCGTAATCTAGAGGCCTTTGCCTTTCATATAAGCCACTTCTGATTCCAAATGATCAACTAGAAGTCAAGTTATTATTTGTTGTTCCTACAACTTGGATAGGCGACAAGACTTTTGTCAGGGAGTGTAGATCATTCTCTTTTAGCTTGTTTGTTATCTAGCAGTGTATTGAAGTAGACGATTCGTCACTGTCTTTACAAAAATCGAGCAGCTTGCTTTTTAATCCTAGCTCTGGCGTCCAGTATCTCAGTGACAGTGAGAAAAGTGTTGGAAGCCACAGATAAAAAAGGTGTGTGATTTTTATTTTTCTCACGTGGGAGCTGAACCAGCTGAGTACTTAATTCTCTTGAACAGCTCTCCACAGAGGAAGGTGCAAGCACATCTGTTATAAAGGATGCTGCTTTGTTCGACCACATGACATTTTCTTTGCGATCTCAGAGTCTGGGAAAATGACCGGGGCTAGCGTACTACCACAGTCGGACGATCTGTTTGATTGCGCATGCTGCACACTGTGATAAACACTGGTTACCTCAGCTTCTGTGATTTTATCAAGCTGGCCATCCTCTTTGGATATAAAGAACGATTCCATTGACGTTTCTTTCTGTTGTTCCCTTTTCTTGTGTGATTCGCATGTGCTGTGATGCCTAACGTCATATTGTCCTCCATGTGAAATAGAAAAGCTGCTTTAACATAGACTGCAAAACACTCTTTCAGTATCCCCTTCTATTGGCCTCAACCAGGTATATGTCCTAGCCCAGTCTTTACTAAAAGAACATTTTCTTTTTTTTGTTGCTATTTTGCCACCTTGTAAAATAACTTTTAATTTACCGAATTATCCATTTGTTTTTCTGACAGGGAACACATGGGACGAATCACCGCTACACATTTTGATTGACAGCCGTCACAGCCTATTAGTAACCGAGTTTACTCCTTTCATTTCAACTAGTGGAAAGGATTTTTTTTTAAAAAGGTATTTTTGTTTCTAATGAAATGCTGTTACAATACAGATGAAAAATTATGCCTCAGAAAGAATAAATAAAATGCTTTCTTAAAAAGGCAAAAGAACGCATGCACGTTTTCTTAATATGATAATGAAAAACCAACAGACTGATGAAAATGCGGGACATTTTCTCAATATGCGACGTGTGGGACAAGGGGTGAAAATGCTGTGCGGTACAACCCAAACGGGACAGGTGGTCACCCTACTTCCATTGCTAGGAACAGTGATCCTGTTTCCTCTGCCAATTGAACTGGTAGAGATGAACTACTAGGCACAGCAGCTACCAACACACGTTGAACTGGGATACAATCAGATGCTACTTTCCTCAGAAAAGAAAAGACCAAAGGGGAAGGCGATAATTTTAGATAATTTTATCAAAAAGAAAAAAAAGAAAAGCTCTGATTACACTTACTTACAGACTTTACATGAAAATAAACTTAATGATTTAATTAAAATTTGTTGTATTTAAAACTTAAATACAAACTCAAATAAATATTTTGTTAAAATGTATTGTGTTTTAACCAGTGTTGGTGGTAATGCATTACAAGTAACGCGAGTTACATAATATTACTTTTTTGAAGTAACTAGTAAAGTAATGCATTACTTTTGAATTTCTAAGAAAATATCTGAGTTAGTTTTTTTTTAAATAAGTAACACTAGTTCCTTTTTTTCCCCATTTCTTGATTGATAAGTCTCCTTAAATTCAGGTATTCTTTACTCAAATATATAGACAAACGAAGTGCAAATTGTTACTTCAATTTACCTCAGTTTATTGAGTAGATTTGTAAATTTAGGTTTTCTTTACTCAAATATATAGGATAAAATCTACCCAAACAAACTAAATGCAAATTGTTACATCAGTTTACCCCATTATATTGAGTAGATTCTATAGGTTGTTTTTTACAGTGTAAAGTCTACACAGCAAAAAGACCAATGTTAAATGAACTCTACCAGGAATTTATTTGAGTCCATACTCAAGAGTATTAAAATGAACACTGAAGCAGTGTTAAAGTTAATGAGGTAATTAAGTGATTCATTCAGTGATGATTGACCATTATTGAAGACACCTGATGTTAATAAGCAGAATCACTAAAAGGAGAAAATCAAATTCTAGTGGTCAGTGTTTGCATTAGTTGGGCTCTTGACCCTTAGATTTTTAGTGTTAGTTTTTGTTTAGCTGCTGGAAGTGAGTTAAAACAGCCAGATAAGCCAAAGAACACAAATCATCTGGTGGTGATAATTTTGTTTTAAAATAAATAGAATGTGAGCTACTAAAATCATTTAGAGGCTAGTTACATTTTCTTGATTGGTTACTGCCTTGTGGTTAAAAAGCCTGTATCGTCTATAAATTTTAAATGGATTTCTTACACACTCTAGGCACACACAGACATCAGGAATCAGCATATGAATCTCAACAATGGTGACAAACAGCATATTCAGAAACAGATCAACTTTAAACATCACGGAAAAGCAACTAAAAATCATATAAAAACAGTAAAAATGAAAGAAAATAGAATAAAAGAAATTACAAAGACAACTCAGCCCATAATTTGTTCCTGCCGCAATGCATGATGGGAGTCATAGATGAGTTTTGATTGGCTACAGCATACGTTTTTGATGGTCACCATCGTTGTGATTCTCATGCTGATTTTTGATGTCTGTGTGTAAGCCATTTTTTTTTTTTTTTTTTTTATTATTACTTTTTTTGGTCAAAATAAGCTTTAATGATATCTGTCTGATTATACTGACTTAATCAATAAAGAAAACCTAACTCAGTTATTCAGGTCACTACATAATGACTATATCAACACCACATAATCACATTTCCTCTGTTTTTTTTCGTTGTTATAACTCAATTAGAACATCCAAACAAAATCTAATATTAAAAATCTAAGTGTCAAGAGCCCAACTAATGCAAACACTGACCAATATAATGGTGACAGAATTTGATTTTCTCCTTTTGGTGATTCTGCTTATTAACATCAGGTGTTTTCAGTAGTTGTCAATCATCACTGAATGAATCACTTAATTACCTCATTAACTTTAACTCTGCTTCAGTGTTCATTTTAACACTCTTGAGTATGGACTCAAACAAACCCCCGGGAGAGTTCATTTAACACTGGGCTTTTTGCTGTGTAGACCTTACCTACTTTTTTTTAGTTTTGTCATAGCTGATAATTTTAGGTATTCTTTACTCAAATATATAGGATAGAATCTACCCAAACTAACTGAGTGCAATTATTACCTAATTGTTACCTAATTTTAGTGAGTAGATTTCTTTAGGTTGTTTTTTACAGGGTGCCATTATTGGTTCAATCTGAATTTTATCAAGCGACAAGAATACTTTTTGTATGCAAAGAAAATAAAAATAAAGACTTTATTCAACAATTCGTCTAATCTGGGTCACCGTAGCACCATTTTGCAGAATATCTGCTGGACACAAACTGTGTATGCTCTTCTGTGTCGCCGCACCATACGGATACGCTGTTTTCGTTCAAATCAAAGCGCAAAGAATGTAGAAGATGTATCCATATGTTGCAACTGACACACAACATTGTTGAAAGAAATCAACTGAAGATAAAATACATTCAAAACAACTCCACAAACAGCAGCACCAGCTTCATGCATTACTAACAAGATTGACTTTATTACTGTCAGACATCTACAGAAGTTCTTATTGAGAATTAACTGGGGTTTAAATCTAATGTTTTTCATTTGAACTCACCATAATGTTGAGTAGTGTTTCCATTAGTTGGGCTCTTAACTATTGGTAATAACCGTTTTAGGCTGTTATCACAATATGTTGGAGAAACACATTTGCAGTATATGACAGTTCGCTGTTGAATTATCATGTAATGGGAACAAAAAAGGAACACCACTGGCACACACAGAAATCAGCAATCAGCATATGAATTCCAACAATGGTGACAAAATATTAAGCTGATTAGATCCATTCTGGACATCACAGAAAGCTACAAAAAGACACAACAATAAATTAAAACAGCAAAAAATACAACATAAATACATGAACCAAAGTTAGAATTAAAGAAAATAACAGGATAATTCATAGGATAATTTATCAATGCTGTGATGCATACTGGGAGTTTTGTACTCGGGTACCCAGCATGCATTACGACGTTGCTCTTTTTATTGTCACCATTGTTGAGTTTCATGTGTTGATTTATGATGACTGTGTGTTAGTGGCGTTTTTTTTTTTTTTTTTTTTTCTCCAAACTGGTTCTGCAGTTCTGTCTTATTCAGCAAAAGTATTATTACAACACAGCTGTTAGAGCCAAACAACTTTAATGAATCAGGTTCTTTCATCAAGATTGGAGAAACATCAACAGCTAATATCACTTTGTCTATGTTTGTCACTGCAAATATGTTTGCTGAACACACCATGATAGCAGCCAACGAAGGCTAATTGAAATACGAGTTAAGAGCCCAACTAATGGAAACACTACTCAATATTGTGACAAGTTCAAATGAAACAAACATTAGATTTATACCCCAGTTAATTCTCAATCAGAACTTCTGTAGACATCTGACAGAAATAGTCAATTTGGTTAGCAATGTGTGAAGCTGGTGATGCTGTTTGTGGAGTTGTTTAATCCTCCTCTGCTGAGATCTTCAGAGATGTAATGTCATTTATATTCAGTTGATTTCATTTAAAGGTGTGGTTTAAGTAAGTTGTAGTTCTTGAGTTTCTGTCTCTTTTTTTCTGTTCTCTTCTTTGCTTCAGTGATTTTGGTTATGAAGTAAATTTCCCTCAAAGTTAGCCCACCCAGGGACACCAATTAATGTAGTGAATTTTGCTTTCGCCAACCTAGGTAGGTGAAATAGGGTAGTGATGGGTACTCGTGTCACAGATGACATTATGATTCTTGGATCACATGTCAATTGATGTGTGGTTATAAGTACATCACATAAGAAAGATTGGTGGGATCTCTAACTTGTAGAACCTCTTACTGTATTATCAGCACAAGGAAGACACAAAGTCGTAATAAAATAGATTTTATTAACAAAAGATAGACAAGAGTAATTAACAGCTACTAAATGAATACCATGAATGAAAAAGGAATAAAGTGCATAAGATGCATAAAATGCAAGTGATTATGTTGGGTGTTGCTATGTCAGAGCTATGTTAGATAGAAGATAGATAGATAGAAGCCTTTATTTGTCACATACACTGTTACATGCAGTGAAATTGGACCCCTCCGACCATACACAAACATCACATTTCGGGGGAAGACAGGTCAGTCGAGAGGTAGCATAGAAAATAAGAAAATAAGATACATTCGGAAAAAGGAGGCGCAAAAAAAACACCTCCCAGACTGTCCTTCAAGTAGGGCAGTGTGAGATCAGGGGAAAAAAAAAAAGCCCCAGCAACAAGCACATAAACACATAAACATAGACATAACATTGCAACAGGGGAGGGGGACAGGGGATGTGGAAGTAGTCCAATGTAGGCAACAGCCATCCGGTCCTGCAGCTAGAGAGCGCTGGTCACAGACCCGCCTACCCACACCGGGGGGTAAAAGCACACGAAGGCGTGGGATGCTGGGGGAGGCAGTGATTGTCTATCTGTAGCTATGTATGTATGTATGTGTGCGTGTGTGTATGTGTAAGCCTGTGGAGTCTGAAAAACCCAGTCCGCAACAGGTGTCCTTGGAACGGGGAGGAGGAATTCAGAGCGTCTCGTTATCTTGTTCTCCGGGGGAAGTTGTTTGTCTCCAGTAACGGCCTTGGCCGAGGCCGTCTGGAAGAAGGGGGGGAAGCCGAAAGAGAAAAGATCTTTTTGTTCAATTTTAGGTCAATATCTGCCAATTTCGCAGATATCTAATGTCCGTCACTGGTCTCCAGGTCTGTCCAAAGCCCGTTGCATAGCCGCTAGTTTCTCCACGATGTTTTCCAATTTGCGGTCCATAACCACAGTCTGAGTACTAACAGCTCTGCCCACCACCGTTTCAATCCAGCCGGCCAGCTTAGTGGGGTTTTGAGCCGCACTGACCGCTTTTACCAATCGTCGATACCACAGGGCCCCACCTAATCCCATCAGCAGAAACCCTGTTATCAAAGTTCCGAATAAATAAATATCTTCAATATCCTCCAGGGACAGAGCGGCCAGGCACACGACGCGCCACTTCTCCCACCCGTCCATCACGTATCCAGCTGCAAACGTTCCTGCAGGACAGTTGGGTTCCCCCGAACCCAGGCTTCTCGTCGAGAAGATGGTGTCAATTGCGTTCAGAGACCAGTTGATCAAATCCATAATTCCTTTTTTTGTTTGGAGAGCAGGGCAAAGAGAGTCTCAGAGATAGAACTAACAATTCGAGACAAGAGAAGCCAGCGAGGAGAGATAGGGGAGGGAGAGGGAAAAGATGCGACCGCCTTCGCCAAGAGCAACAAGAGAAAGATAAACTGTTGCTACTCTGAAACAGATAAGGTGAAGAACCTTATTATGCATCAAACAAATACGTGAAAGATTTGTCATCAACTGCAATCAGCTATATAATATCTAATGTAACTTAGAAAATCATATACTGATAATATACAACAATGCCAAGGTCTCTGGAAGAGGTTTGGAAGTGATATTTATGTTCGCTATGGTTGAGTGAGCAGTCCGGTGGCGGCGACTTCTTCCACTGGTTGCACTGGTGGCAGTACAGTGGGGAAAGGAGCAGGAATCCGTTTCGACAGCCTTGAAGATGAAGCGCTATTGGATGCTGATCTTCTGGAGCACCTAGGGTCCTAAGATCTGGAACACGCAGATGTGGCCCTGGAGTAGGTGCTGAAGGTCCTTAGCTTGGAACATGCAAGCAAAAGTACCCGAAGTGAAGGTTTTCTCACTAGAGCTTAACCTTGTTGCAAATGTCTGTGTCTTCTGCCTCTCTGGGCTAGAGACTCAGAACTTGGTCAATCCGCTTTGTCTCTCTAGGATGGAGACTCAGGACGCTGCATCTGTTGTTGTTTCGCTGGACGAAGACTCTGAACATAGAGTATCTCTTTCCTTGCAGGCTGGAGGATCAGAATGTGGTTGTACCTGTTGCTGCCTCAAAAGCAGAAAACTCTGACTTGGTATTTGTTGTTGTCTCACCCTTGCGGGTCACAAAACTCAGAACTGGTGTAGCTGTTATTGTCCTTCCCCTCGTGGGACTCAGAACTGAGGTTGATCTGCTATCATCTCACCAGATGGGAGACTCAGAATTTTGTTTTCTCTGTTTGTATCTTTCCTCTATGGGACTCAGACTCAGAATGGGGTGTTTTCTGCTGCACCCTTCCCTGTAACAGGCCAGAAACTCGGAACAAGGAGCGTCTTTTGGAAGGGTACCTTTATCCATTTCCGATGAGGAGGAGATTGCAATTTGACACTTCTTTTTACATAGTCCTTTGGCCCAAATCACTGAACTAACTTAGCCTTAAACCTAAAAGTGTTAGATTTGCCTTGTTAATTATAACAGCCCTATGATTCTACAGTATCTACTAATTTAAAGGATCTCTTGAAAGTTGTTCTGATAGATTGATTAAAAACCCTTTAGGAACACACATGTGTAGGATTCTCAACAATGGCAATAAACAGCATTTTCAGAAAGACAGATCAACTCTGAACATCACAAAGCACGCTACTGAAAGTCACATAAAAAAACAAAAATAAAATAGTGAGAATAAAGGAAATTACTAAAACAATTCAGTTCATAATTTATGCATGCCACAATGCATTATGGGAGTCTTGGATGAAGTTTGATTGGTGGCACCCAGAAAGCACGGCAACATGCTTTTTTTGATTGTCACCAGTGTTGTGATTCACAGGTTGATTCTTGATATTTATGTGTCTAAATAAAACATTTTGTACAAAGTTGTTTGATTAATCAATCTTTTAAAAAAAAAATAAATCTTCAGATTGTATTGGAAATGTTGTAAATATTGTGGTCATAGACCAATTTCAAGTAGACATCACTTGTAGCTGCGCATAGCGGTTGGAGAAAAACACTGGCAGCAAGTGGTGGTAAATGGGTAAACTCCATGGAATAAGAGAAAAAAATATATTTTTGTGCCTTTTGATGTCAAAATCAGAATGCAAATAATTTTCATAGAATACTGTAGTCAAAGTTAAAGCTAAAGCATTTGAAGCTAAACGCAGATGTTTAAACAGACATACTATGGATAAAAACTGCTATGATTACTTTTAAAGCATAAATTTGATTTAAACTATAGGTCTACATAATATTCACATATGCCGTTCTTAGGGGATGTACTGTTTTAGCTCTAGTTACAGCATGACATATTATTTAAACCTATTACTATTAACATTTTACCGAACGGAGGGTGACGGGCGGAAATGCTGTAGGTGACGTCAGACGCCGGAGACTTAGCGGTAAAACTGAATGAACAGCGAGGACAGCGAGGAAAATTTGGAAACTCTCCAGGAATACATCGACTGGTGCTTCGACGTTATAGTCATGAAGAAAAACCAAAATGCATGTTCCCCAGTCAAAAGCGAGACGCCGTCTTCCAAAAGAAGTTGCCCGGCAGACTCGCCTGAAACAACATCGCCGACGGGTAAAAGCTTTACCGACATCCTGGATTCAATCGACAAGCGGTTGTCCAGCTTCGACGCGAGGTTGTCCCTGGTTGAGATCCTTCACCGTGAATTCAAATCCTTGAGGGAATCACTGGAATTCAGCCAGCAGCAGGTGGAAACACTCGCTGCTGAGAACGCATCACTACGAGACTCGGTAAAGTCTCTAACTGAGAATGTGACCCATCTAAATGAAGAAAATAAAAAAATAAAAAGAGACTGTCATCGATCTCCAGGCCCGTAGTATGAGAGATAACCTGGTGTTTTCAGGCATCCCGGAATCTGCCGAAGAGGACGCAGAAGCTACGGTTAAATCCTTTATCAAAACGTACCTGAAGCTTCTGGAAGACACCGTGGAAAACATCTGCTTCGAAAGAGTCCATCGGCTGGGAGCGAAGAAACCTGGAGCCCCGAGGCCGCGTCCTATTGTGGCCAAATTCGGATACTTCAAGCAGAAGGAGCAGGTGAAGAGTCGCGGGAGGGAGCTGAAAGGAACAGACTTTAGCGTAAACGACCAGTTCCCCAAAGAAATCCTGGAGCGACGCAAAGTTCTGTTCCCAATCCGACGCAGTCTCATCCAGAAGGGCTTCCCGAGCGGTCATCGCCGTGGACCGGCTCTACGTGGACGGGCGGCTCTACCGCGACGTCAGTACCACTCCCCTGGTTATATTAACACCACTCCAGATAAGAATACGTTATATTTTTATTTTTCTTCTTTCCTCGCTTGATCTTCCATTTACCTCTATCTAACTATTTGTCAATTCGCTAATTTAACACGATACCATAACAAACACGATACCGTCAGTCTCCGCAGCGTTTAAATGTTGTTACAATGTTTTCGTTTCTGTCAAGTTTTTACTTGCATCCCTCCCTGTTTGCTTCTTTGTATGTCTTTCTTACTTCTAACTCCTCTCACAGCACCGGTCACCTGCTTTCCTACTCACACACACACACACAACACCCTATACCTTTACACATCTGCGCGGCACGACCATGTACATATACACTCAGCGTTCTAATCACTCCGACCTTACAGCGCACACAGACATGGAGGACATACTCGCACACAAGCGCGTACACGCCCGCACATATCTCATTCAATTGAGCATCACACGCAGCGTGCAGCATTAGCTACACACACACATCTATGGGTGCACTAAGGTTTGTCACATGGAATGTGAATGGAGCTGGCTCCAGAGAGAAGAGGTTAAAAATATTTAGCCAGCTTAAAAAACTACAGGCAGACGTTGTTTTATTACAAGAGACTCATAGACCTGCCACAGCCACAGATGAACTTAAAACAACTGAGTTTCCTAATGTGTTCTCAGCCTGCTATAACTCTAGGCAAAGGGGGGTAGCAATTTTAATACATAAAAATGTTAATTTCACAGTACTTAACACAGTTATAGATCCAGAAGGTAGATTTCTAATCTTAAAATTATCTATATTTAACGAAAAGTTATGTATTGTCAGTGTATATGGTCCAAATGTTGATGACCCCTCTTTCTTTCACGTTTTATTTACCGCACTCTCTGAACACCTAGATTGCGCACTTGTGCTTGGGGGAGACCTCAACTTTGGACTAAATAAAGAAATGGACAGGCTCAGTACAGCTGGAACTCAGCGCAATTGGGAATCCACAAATATAGTCAAACAGTACATGAGCGACTATGGACTTTGCGATGCATGGCGTTCTTTTCACCCCAACAGTAGGGAATATACTTTCTTCTCACATGTCCATCATTCTTACTCTCGTCTGGATTATTTTCTAGTCAGCAGCTCACTGCTGAGTGACATTTCAGACACAGAGATACACCCTATTGCTGTCAGCGATCATGCTCCTATATCTTTAACTCTAGTGAATAAGAAGGCCACTCCACCAAGTAAAAACTGGAGATTCAATACATCATTGCTTAAAGATGAAGATTTTATTAAATATTTCAAGAAAGAATGGGCTTTATATTTAGACTATAATGACCTGCCTGGAACATCAGCATCTGTTCTCTGGGAAGCAGGCAAAGCTGTGATGAGAGGTAGAATAATCTCATTCTCATCACATAAAAAGAAAAGAGAAAAATAAATGTATTCAGGAACTAGAAGAAACCATCAAATCCCTAGAAGAAGCCTACGTATCCTTCCAGGAACAGGAATTGCTGAACAAAATACGTCAAGCAAAACTAGAATTAAATGAAATTATTAATAAAAAAAACTAAATTCTTAGCACAAAGACTTCGCTGGCACAAATTTGAATATGGTAACAAATCAGGTCAATTCCTAGCTAACCAGTTAAAAATAAATAAAGAAAAAACAACTATATGTGCTGTTAAAGACTTAACTGGGGACACAGTATATGACCCTGAAAGAATAAACAATATTTTCAGGGACTTTTACAAATCTTTATATTCGCCACAGATAAACCCGTCTAAAGACGAAATTAACCAGTTTCTTGATAATATAACTCTTCCGAAACTACCAGACAATCAAGCGATGGCATTGGACTCTCCACTGACATCAGATGAACTTCAGGAAGCCCTGAACAGTATGCCCCAATAAAAAAGCTCCAGGTCCAGATGGCTTTCCAGCAGAATTCTATAAAGAATTCTGGCCAATTTTGGCACCAACATTCTACAGAATGTTGCAGGAAACCAAGGAAAATGGTAGACTTCCACCAAATATGAATTCTGCCAACATTAGTCTATTGCTAAAACCAGGCAAAGACCCTGTATTGCCTACCAGCTATCGTCCAATATCCCTTATTAATGTGGACATTAAAATAATCTGCAAAGCTCTCTCAAAAAGAATAGAGAAGATAACTCCTCTCATAATTCATCCCGACCAACACTGGTTTCATAAAAGGGAGGCACTCCTCAACAAATACACGTAGGTTACTTAACTTGATAGATTATTCATGCAATAAAAACCTTCAAACTACAATATTGTCTCTAGATGCAGAAAAAGCTTTTGATAGGGTTAACTGGAATTTTCTATTTGCAGTTCTACACAAATTTGGTTTTGGAAATTCTTTCATAAACTGGTTTAAAAATATTATATAACTCTCCAACAGCATGTGTTAGGACAAATGACCAAACATCCTCCAGCTTCTGTCTTAAGAGGGGCACCAGGCAGGGATGCCCCCTCTCCCCTTCACTGTTTGCAATTTTTATTGAACCACTAGCAGCAGCAATTAGACAGGCTACAGTGATTAAAGGCATTAAATGCAAGAATGTAGAACATAAAGTCAGTCTTTACGCAGATGATGTGTTACTTTTTCTTCAGCATTCACAAACCATTCTCTCTGAGGTAATTACATTAATAAACTCTTTCTCAAGAGTCTCAGATTATTCAATAAACTGGTTAAAATCTACAGTTCTTCCAATTAATTGCTCCTTCCAGAACTCTTCCCACTCCACTGCAATCCGGAAATATTAAATATTTAGGTATTAATGTTTCACCTAGGTTGGGAGATTTAATTAAATTAAACCACATCCCACTTTTAAAGATGGTAGAAGATGATCTAGCCAGATGGAAGTCTCTACCCATATCACTCATGGGAAGAGTGAGTTGCCAAGAATTAATTATTTATTTGCAATGATCCCGAGCAAACCATCACCTGACTGGTTTAGATCTCTGGACTCCTCCATCTCTAAATTCCTTTGGAAAGGTAAACCCCCGCGTATTAGCTTAAAAACGCTGCAAAAGACCAAGGATAAAGGAGGACTAGATCTGCCTAAACATTCACCACTACATTCTTAGCTAACAGGCTTCAACACATTTCAGGGTGGTTAAAACACACCCTCTTAGACGAGCCTTGGCTAGATGTAGAACAGGCATTATGCAATAATATAGAGATTTCGGATCTCGCCATTCATTAGCTTGATCATCAAACGACACGTATGCTTCAAAAGCATCAGTATCAGCTCTTCTCTGACAGCATGGTGGGAGTTTCTAAAAATGACTGAGTCTTCACTAATCCCATGCAAACGTACTCCACATCTGGAATAACCCTGACCTATTAATAAACAATAATATGATAAACTTCACAGACTGGAGTTGTAAAGGTATTAAATACCTGGAACATATATTCGAAGGGACGGACTTTATTCCCTTTGACATATTAGTTAAACAATATGGGATTAACAAGAACAGATTTTTAGAATATCAACAAGTTAAATCATATAGTAAAAAGAAAATTTAAGTCTAATCATATCAAATTACAAATACCACCAAGTGTGGCAGAATTTCTTAATCTCAAAACCCCTAAATTACTGTCTAAAATATACAGGACACTTTTCCAAAATAGATGAATCAGTATCGCTTCCTATTACAAAATGGAGGCGAGATCTATCAGTCAGCTGGGACCATAATTTTTGGTCTCAGATATGTTTAAAAACCTTTGAACTGATTAGAAATCCCAGTTTACAATTAATACAATACAAAAATCCTGCATAGAGTGCACTACACAGGTCACGGATGTTCAGGATGGGTTTTACAGCTTCTAACAACTGCTCACACACTGTCAAGGCAATACACCTGACAATTATACTCCACGCTCTATGGTTCTGGTCCACCTGTTCAGAGGTTCTGGTACAGGTATTTGTGAAGACTTATCAAAGTGTCTTAAAATGTTTCCATTCCAGCCTCTCCATCAGTCTGCTTGTTGGGCTACCTAGATGGTGTCACTACAGAAGATAATTCAATCCACATGGCTTACACTGCCTTATGCATTGCTAAGAAGACTGTCCTCATGAACTGGAAAAATAAAAATAATCTTAATTATCAACCAATATAGGATCGTTTGTTGGGACTGATATTAGTCTCTTGAAACAGCTTCTGCTGCCACACTTAGATCAATCTCTCCTGGGCTCCTTTGATCAGCTCCATCACCTAGTGTGAGTGGGGGTCACCGGTTCTGTCCGGGCCTTTGGTTTTTGTTGTCGCCGTGGGAGGGGCCATAAGGGCTGGGGGCATCTGGGAGTTCCCTAGGGGTGGGTTTCTTGGGGGGTTCGGCGCTGGGGGGCTGCGGTCCTGGCCTGGATGGGGGTGTTGGTGGCTCTTGGGTGTTGTTGTTTTCTGGCGGCTGCATGCGGCGCTGCTGGGGAGGCCTGTGCCGGCGGACATAGGTTGCCGGCCTGGCGGCCCGTACTGCTCCGTGGTAGCTCCGGGGTAGGTCCGCGGGGGGGCTTCGGGGTTCTGGGCCGCTACACCCACCGGGCTGGGATTCCGGCAGGGGCCTGGGGGGCTTGGGTCCTGGTTGGTGTGCCGCCGGGCAGCGAGGGTTGGTGACATGCCGCTTGGGCTCGGCCCTGGTGCGGGGGCCTTTGACGCGTCGGTGGATCCGGTGGCCTCTTTAGCTGGTAGGGACGTTGTTTACCATCTGTCAGTATCCAACTCTGCAGGGGGGGGGGCAATATTTAGGGCGGAGGACGGACTTAACCTGGGTGTCTATTGTCCTTCTGTAGTCTGGGAGTTGACTGAATTGAATGGGGTGGGGGTAGTTTTTATCCCTCTGCTGTGGGGTTCCCCGGTTGCGGCCGCCCCGGGCTGCCGTGGGCCCTGGTCTGGATGGGCCTGGGCCCCCTGCCCTGGGCAGATTTGGGGCAACAGGGGTGCCCTATGGGGGTCCAGCGGGGGAGCTGGCTCCAGGGGGGGGGTACTTTGCCCCCTCCAATTGATTTCCCCTCCCCATCCCTAATGCTTCCCTTCTCCCGCTCCATCTCACCAACATACAGGTAGGGTTTTGGGGTGCGGGTGTGTTGCTGGGATGCAGGGGAGGTGGTACTCCTCTGTCTCCTCGTGGCCACCTGCATCTCAATCATACATCACAACTTAGACACTCTCATTACTTACTGTCACATGACACATACATATACGGGCCTTGGGGGTAGGGCACACTGAATGGCATCCAGGGGTGCGGTCTGTTCATTCAGCCTTCTCTCTGGTGCTGGTGCCCACTTCTCATTTTTAAGTTACACATAGACATTGAGGGCTCTTGGGGAGGGGCCCGAATATGACACGAGCTGGCGGAGGGGTGGTTAGTGTCTTGCCCCTCCCCTGTTTAAAAGCACTTTAGAACAACACACACCAACACTACATTTGAGCGGGGTGAGGTGAAGCATGGGGTCTTCTTTTTTTTTTTCTCACACCCCTGTTGTCTCGGTTCTCTGTCCGGGGCTGGGGGCTGGTGAGGACGAGCTGGCCATCCGGTCGGGGTCTGGGGCTGGTGGTCTTCTCTGCTGCTGCGGGGTACCGGGGTGGTCTTTCCCTGTCTCCACGCCAGAGTGAAGAGGGTTCAGCTCCGGGGTCTGGTGCTGATTGCCCCTCTGGGGGTAGTGGTGCCTGGATCCAGGAGTATAGAGTTCAAATAGGGAGTGTGATTGTGGGTACTGTGTCCATTTTTTGGTATGTCTACATGTGTGGGGCGAGTGCGTGAATATTTGTTTGCGTGCATGAGGGTGGGAACGTATGCTTGTATAATGATGTGTGCCTGTTTGTCTATGTCCATGTGTCAGGTCAGGGCCTTAGGATGCTCCGCCTCACTCATCATCTCATGGCCCCCCCACCACGCCCCTGCCGGTGGAGGATGCCCCCGGCCGCCGGTGCGTTGGTGGTTTCTCGCTCCGGGGCGGGATGCTCGGGTGAGTGCTGGCCCGTTCTCGGGCGGTTGCTTGGCGGGGCCTGGCCCCCCTGGCCTTTGCTGGGCCCCGGCTAGGGGTGGGGGCCCTTGGATCGCCGGGCCCAGGGCCCGTCCTGCTCTGGTGTGGCCGGCTGCCGGCGTGAACCTGCGGGCTTGCCGCCACGCCCCCCTGGGACGTCTGCATTGTGGCTGCCGGATGATCCCCCTCCGGGCCCTCCTCTGCCCTTTTCTGGGTGGGGCCTGGCGGTTGTCCCTGCGGTGGTTTCTCGTGGGACTCTCGTGCCCGGTGGGGCCCTCCGGATGTTTGGGACCCGGGTCTCCTCCATGTCTGCTTCATACCTTGCGGGGCGGGGCTGTGGTTCCCCACACACACTATTAAACAGTTTACATGGAAGAACCTTATGAACACAAAGCCGCGTCACACACCACTAGGTGTGCACAACAGGTGCCACTACACACAAGCATTCACATTGGTGTAAAAACAGGTGCTCACAGACACACACTGTCTTGATCTGCTGTTTGCTTCAAAACATATTTTGTAATATTAGTTATGTGTGCAGCACAATAACATTTAACATTTAGTATTATACTGTGATTTATATAGATGTTGGTTGTTGCTGTAGTTACTCTGCTGTTGTGTCTTCTGTTGTTTTTCTCCTTTTGTCAGCAGGTATGGAAGCAGATTATCTTTTTTTTATTATTCTCTCTCTTTCTCTATCTCCTCCTTCTCCTTTTTTTTTTTTTTTTTTTTTTTCTTTTCTTTTTTTCTTCTTCTCGTCTCTCTCTCTCCTCTCTCTCTCCCCCTCTTCTGTTTGACTTTCTCCCCAATTTTTATTTATTTTTTTTTTTCCCTGTTTTCTCTATCCCCCCGGTCTTGTCTGTAACTAGTATGGTTAAATAAAAAGGTACATAAAATTAAATTAATTAAATACATAAAAAAAAAAAAAAAAAAAAAAAAAAAAAAATGGCCGTAAGATAACATGTCATACTGATGACGGCTAAAAAAAA
>JAMKFB010000189.1:18992-100289 GCA_036247105.1 Cirrhinus mrigala | reverse complement strand
AACACATGACAGTGTGTATGTGTAGCTATGTTATCATCATTCACGGCCATTTTTTTTTTTTTTTTTTTATGTATTTAATTAATTTAATTTTATGTACCTTTTTATTTAACCATACTATTACAGACAAGACCGGGGGGATAGAGAAAACAGGGAAAAAAAAAATAAAATAAAAATTGGGGAGAAAGTCAACAGAAGAGGGGGAGAGAGAGAGAGAGAGAGAGAGAGAGAAGAAGAAAAAAGAAAAGAAAAAAAAAAAAAAAAAAAAAAGGAGAAGGAGGATAGAGAAAGAGAGAAAGATAAAAAAAAAGATAATCTGCTTCCATACCTGCTGACAAAAGGAGAAAACAACAGAAGACACAACAGCAGAGTAACTGCAGCAACAACCAACATCTATATAAATCACAGTAAATACTAAATGTTAAATGTTATTGTGCAGCACACATAACTAATATTACAAAATATGTTTTGAAGCAACAGCAGATCAAGACAGTGTGTGTCTGTGAGCACCTGTTTTTACACCAATGTGAATGCTTGTGTGTACACCTGTGTGCACACCTGTGTGTGTGAGCGCGTTTGTGTTCATAAGGTTCTTCCATGTAAATGTTTAATAGTGTGTGTGGGGAACCACAGCCCCGCCCCGCAAGGTATGAAGCAGACATGGAGGAGACCCGGGCCCCAAACATCCGGAGGCCCCCCCGAGCACGAGAGTCCCAGGAGAACCACCGCAGGGACAACCGCGGCCCCCACCCAGAAAAGGGCAGAGGAGGGCCCGGAGGGGGATCATCCGGCAGCCACAATGCAGACGTCCCAGGGGGGCGTGGCGGCAAGCCCGCAGGTTCCGCCGGCAGCCGGCCACACCAGAGCAGACCGGCCCTGGGCCCGGCGATCCAAGGGCCCCCCACCCCCTAGCCGGGGCCCAGCAAAGCCAGGGGGGCCAGGCCCCGCCAAGCAAACCGCCGAGAACGGGCCAGCGCTCACCCGAGCATCCCGCCCCGGAGCGAGAAACCACCAACGCACCGGCGGCCGGGGGCATCCTCCACCGGCAGGGCGTGGTGGGGGGGCCTGAGATGATGAGTGAGGCGGAGTCTAAGGCCTGACCTGACACATGGACATAGACAAACAGGCACACATATATACAAGCATACGTTCCCACCCTCATGCACGCAAACAAATATTCACGCACTCGCCCCACATGTAGACATACAAAAATGGACACAGTACCCACAATCACACTCCCTATTTGAACTCTATACTCCTGGATCCAGGCACCACTACCCCCAGAGGGGCAATCAGCGCCAGACCCCGGAGCTGAACCCTCTTCACTCTGGCGTGGAGACAGGAAGACCACCCCGGTACCCCGCAGCAGCAGAGAAGACCACCAGCCCAGACCCCGACCGGATGGCCAGCTCGTCCTCACAGCCCCCAGCCCCGGACAGAGAACCGAGAACAGGGGTGTGAGAAAAAAAAAAAAGAAGACCCCATGCTTCACCTCACCCGCTCAAATGTAGTGTTGGTGTGTGTTGTTCTAAAGTGCTTTAAAACAGGGGAGGGGCAAGACACTAACCACCCTCCGCCAGCTCGTGTCAAATCGGCCCCTCCCCAAGAGCCCTCAATGTCTATGTGTAACTTAAAATTGAGAAGTGGGCACCAGCACCAGAGAGAAGGCTGAATGAACAGACCGCCCCCTGGATGCCATTCAGTGTGCCCACCCCCAAGGCCCTATATGTATGTGTCATGTGACAGTAAGTAATGAGAGTGTCTAAGTTGTGATGTATGATTGAGATGCAGGTGGCCACGAGGAGACAGAGGAGTACCACCTCCCCTGCATCCCAGCAACACACCCGCACCCCAAAACCCTACCTGTATGTTGGTGTGATGGAGCGGGAGAAGGGAAGCATTAGGGATGGGGAGGAAATCATTGGAGGGGGCAAAGTACCCCCCCCCTGGAGCCAGCTCCCCCGCTGACCCCCATAGGCACCCCCGTTGCCCCAAATCTGCCCAGGGCAGGGGGCCCAGGCCCATCCAGACCAGGGCCCACGGCAGACCAGGGCCCACGGCAGCCCGGGGCGGCCCACCGGACCCCACAGCAGAGGAAAAACTACCCCCACCCCATCATTCAGTCAACTCCCAGACTACAGAAGACAATAGACACCCAGGTTAAGTCCGTCCTCCGCCTATATTGCCCCCCCCCCTGCAGAGTGGATACTGACAGATGGTAACAACGTCCCTACCAGCTAAAGAGGCCACCGGATCCACCGACGCGTCAAAGGCCCCCGCACCAGGGCCGAGCCCAAGCGCATGCACCAACCCACGCTCCCGGCGGCACACCAACCAGGACCCAAGCCCCCCAGGCCCAGCCGGAATCCCAGCCCGGTGGGAGAGCGGCCCCAGAACCCCAAGCCCCCCCCGGACCTACCCCGGAGCTACCCCGGAGCAGTACGGCCGCCAGGCCGGCAACCTATGTCCGCCGGCACAGGCCTCCCCAGCAGCGCCGCATGCAGCCGCCAGAAAAACAACACCCAAGAGCCACCAACACCCCATCCAGGCCAGGACCGCAGCCCCAGCGCCGAACCCCCCAAGAAACCCACCCCTAGGGAACTCCCAGATGCCCCCAGCCCATATGGCCCCCCCACGGCGACAACAAAAACCAAAGCCGGACAGAACCGTGACCCCCACTCACACTAGGTGATGGAGCTGATCAAAGGAGCCCAGAGAGATTGATCTAATGTGGCAGCAGAAGCTGTTTCAAGACTAATATAGTCCAACAAACGATCTCTATATTGGTTGATATTAAGATTATTTTTATTTTTCCAGTTCATGAGGACAATCTTCTTAGCAATACATAAGGCAGTGTAAGCCATGTGGATTGAATTATCTTCTGTAGTGACACCATCTAGGTAGCCCAACAAGCAGACTGATGGAGAGGCTGGAATGGAACATTTAAGACACTTTGATAAGTCTTCACAAATCCTGTACCAGAACCTCTGAACAGGTGGACAGAACCATAGAGCGTGGATATAATTGTCAGGTGTATTGCCTTGACAGTGTGAGCAGTTGTTAGAAGCTGTAAAACCCATCCTGAACATCCGATGACCTGTGTAGTGCACTCTATGCAGGATTTTGTATTGTATTAATTGTAAACTGGGATTTCTAATCAGTTCAAAGGTTTTTAAACATATCTGAGACCAAAAATTATGGTCCCAGCTGACTGATAGATCTGCCTCCCATTTTGTAATAGGAAGCGATACTGATTCATCTATTTTGGAAAGTGTCCTGTATATTTTAGACAGTAATTTAGGGGTTTTGAGATTAAGAAATTCTGCCACACTTGGTATTCTTTTTACTATAGATTTAACTTGTTGATATTCTAAAAATCTGTTCTTGTTAATCCCATATTGTTTAACTAATATGTCAAAGGGAATAAAGTCCGTCCCTTCGAATATATGTTCCAGGTATTTAATACCTTTACAACTCCAATCTGTGAAGTTTATCATATTATTGTTTATTAATAGGTCAGGGTTATTCCAGATGGGAGTACGTTTGCATGGGATTAGTGAAGACTCAGTCATTTTTAGAAACTCCCACCATGCTGTCAGAGAAGAGCTGATACTGATGCTTTTGAAGCATACGTGTCGTTTGATGATCAAGCTAATGAATGGCAGATCCGAAATCTCTATATTATTGCATAATGCCTGTTCTACATCTAGCCAAGGCTCGTCTAAGAGGGTGTGTTTTAACCACCCTGAAATGTGTTGAAGCCTGTTAGCTAAGAAGTAGTGGTGAAAGTTAGGCAGATCTAGTCCTCCTTTATCCTTGGTCTTTTGCAGCGTTTTTAAGCTAATACGCAGGGGTTTACCTTTCCAAAGGAATTTAGAGATGGAGGAGTCCAGAGATCTAAACCAGTCAGGTGATGGTTTGCTCGGGATCATTGCAAATAAATAATTAATTCTTGGCAAAACCATCATTTTAATTGAGGCGACTCTTCCCATGAGTGATATGGGTAGAGACTTCCATCTGGCTAGATCATCTTCTACCATCTTTAAAAGTGGGATGTGGTTTAATTTAATTAAATCTCCCAACCTAGGTGAAACATTAATACCTAAATATTTAATATTTCCGGATTGCAGTGGAGTGGAAGAGTTCTGGAAGGAGCAATTAATTGGAAGAACTGTAGATTTTAACCAGTTTATTGAATAATCTGAGACTCTTGAGAAAGAGTTTATTAATGTAATTACCTCAGAGAGAATGGTTTGTGAATGCTGAAGAAAAAGTAACACATCATCTGCGTAAAGACTGACTTTATGTTCTACATTCTTGCATTTAATGCCTTTAATCACTGTAGCCTGTCTAATTGCTGCTGCTAGTGGTTCAATAAAAATTGCAAACAGTGAAGGGGAGAGGGGGCATCCCTGCCTGGTGCCCCTCTTAAGACAGAAGCTGGAGGATGTTTGGTCATTTGTCCTAACACATGCTGTTGGAGAGTTATATAATATTTTTAACCAGTTTATGAAAGAATTTCCAAAACCAAATTTGTGTAGAACTGCAAATAGAAAATTCCAGTTAACCCTATCAAAAGCTTTTTCTGCATCTAGAGACAATATTGTAGTTTGAAGGTTTTTATTGCATGAATAATCTATCAAGTTAAGTAACCTACGTGTATTTGTTGAGGAGTGCCTCCCTTTTATGAAACCAGTTTGGTCGGGATGAATTATGAGAGGAGTTATCTTCTCTATTCTTTTTGAGAGAGCTTTGCAGATTATTTTAATGTCCACATTAATAAGGGATATTGGACGATAGCTGGTAGGCAATACAGGGTCTTTGCCTGGTTTTAGCAATAGACTAATGTTGGCAGAATTCATATTTGGTGGAAGTCTACCATTTTCCTTGGTTTCCTGCAACATTCTGTAGAATGTTGGTGCCAAAATTGGCCAGAATTCTTTATAGAATTCTGCTGGAAAGCCATCTGGACCTGGAGCTTTTTTATTGGGCATACTGTTCAGGGCTTCCTGAAGTTCATCTGATGTCAGTGGAGAGTCCAATGCCATCGCTTGATTGTCTGGTAGTTTCGGAAGAGTTATATTATCAAGAAACTGGTTAATTTCGTCTTTAGACGGGTTTATCTGTGGCGAATATAAAGATTTGTAAAAGTCCCTGAAAATATTGTTTATTCTTTCAGGGTCATATACTGTGTCCCCAGTTAAGTCTTTAACAGCACATATAGTTGTTTTTTCTTTATTTATTTTTAACTGGTTAGCTAGGAATTGACCTGATTTGTTACCATATTCAAATTTGTGCCAGCGAAGTCTTTGTGCTAAGAATTGAGTTTTTTTATTAATAATTTCATTTAATTCTAGTTTTGCTTGACGTATTTTGTTCAGCAATTCCTGTTCCTGGAAGGATACGTAGGCTTCTTCTAGGGATTTGATGGTTTCTTCTAGTTCCTGAATACATTTATTTTCTCTTTTCTTTTTACGTGATGAGAATGAGATTATTCTACCTCTCATCACAGCTTTGCCTGCTTCCCAGAGAACAGATGCTGATGTTCCAGGCAGGTCATTATAGTCTAAATATAAAGCCCATTCTTTCTTGAAATATTTAATAAAATCTTCATCTTTAAGCAATGATGTATTGAATCTCCAGTTTTTACTTGGTGGAGTGGCCTTCTTATTCACTAGAGTTAAAGATATAGGAGCATGATCGCTGACAGCAATAGGGTGTATCTCTGTGTCTGAAATGTCACTCAGCAGTGAGCTGCTGACTAGAAAATAATCCAGACGAGAGTAAGAATGATGGACATGTGAGAAGAAAGTATATTCCCTACTGTTGGGGTGAAAAGAACGCCATGCATCGCAAAGTCCATAGTCGCTCATGTACTGTTTGACTATATTTGTGGATTCCCAATTGCGCTGAGTTCCAGCTGTACTGAGCCTGTCCATTTCTTTATTTAGTCCAAAGTTGAGGTCTCCCCCAAGCACAAGTGCGCAATCTAGGTGTTCAGAGAGTGCGGTAAATAAAACGTGAAAGAAAGAGGGGTCATCAACATTTGGACCATATACACTGACAATACATAACTTTTCGTTAAATATAGATAATTTTAAGATTAGAAATCTACCTTCTGGATCTATAACTGTGTTAAGTACTGTGAAATTAACATTTTTATGTATTAAAATTGCTACCCCCCTTTGCCTAGAGTTATAGCAGGCTGAGAACACATTAGGAAACTCAGTTGTTTTAAGTTCATCTGTGGCTGTGGCAGGTCTATGAGTCTCTTGTAATAAAACAACGTCTGCCTGTAGTTTTTTAAGCTGGCTAAATATTTTTAACCTCTTCTCTCTGGAGCCAGCTCCATTCACATTCCATGTGACAAACCTTAGTGCACCCATAGATGTGTGTGTGTAGCTAATGCTGCACGCTGCGTGTGATGCTCAATTGAATGAGATATGTGCGGGCGTGTACGCGCTTGTGTGCGAGTATGTCCTCCATGTCTGTGTGCGCTGTAAGGTCGGAGTGATTAGAACGCTGAGTGTATATGTACATGGTCGTGCCGCGCAGATGTGTAAAGGTATAGGGTGTTGTGTGTGTGTGTGAGTAGGAAAGCAGGTGACCGGTGCTGTGAGAGGAGTTAGAAGTAAGAAAGACATACAAAGAAGCAAACAGGGAGGGATGCAAGTAAAAACTTGACAGAAACGAAAACATTGTAACAACATTTAAACGCTGCGGAGACTGACGGTATCGTGTTTGTTATGGTATTGTGTTAAATTAGCGAATTGACAAATAGTTAGATAGAGGTAAATGGAAGATCAAGCGAGGAAAGAAGAAAAATAAAAATATAACGGATTCTTATCTGGAGTGGTGTTAATATAACCAGGGAGTGGTACTGACGTCGCGGTAGAGCCGCCCGTCCACGTAGAGCCGGTCCACGGCGATGACCGCTCGGGAGCCCTTCTGGATGAGACTGCCTCGGATTGGGAACAGAACTTTGCGTCGCTCCAGGATTTCTTTGGGGAACTGGTCGTTTACGCTAAAGTCTGTTCCTTTCAGCTCCCTCCCGCGACTCTTCACCTGCTCCTTCTGCTTGAAGTATCCGAATTTGGCCACAATAGGACGCGGCCTCGGGGCTCCAGGTTTCTTCGCTCCCAGCCGATGGACTCTTTCGAAGCAGATGTTTTCCACGGTGTCTTCCAGAAGCTTCAGGTACGTTTTGATAAAGGATTTAACCGTAGCTTCTGCGTCCTCTTCGGCAGATTCCGGGATGCCTGAAAACACCAGGTTATCTCTCATACTACGGGCTTGGAGATCGATGACAGTCTCTTTTATTTTTTTATTTTCTTCATTTAGATGGGTCACATTCTCAGTTAGAGACTTTACCGAGTCTCGTAGTGATGCGTTCTCAGCAGCGAGTGTTTCCACCTGCTGCTGGCTGAATTCCAGTGATTCCCTCAAGGATTTGAATTCACGGTGAAGGATCTCAACCAGGGACAACCTCGCGTCGAAGCTGGACAACCGCTTGTCGATTGAATCCAGGATGTCGGTAAAGCTTTTACCCGTCGGAGATGTTGTTTCAGGCGAGTCTGCCGGGCAACTTCTTTTGGAAGACGGCGTCTCGCTTTTGACTGGGGAACATGCATTTTGGTTTTTCTTCATGACTATAACGTCGAAGCACCAGTCGATGTATTCCTGGAGAGTTTCCAAATTTTCCTCGCTGTCCTCGCTGTTCATTCAGTTTTACCGCTAAGTCTCCGGCGTCTGACGTCACCTACAGCATTTCCGCCCGTCACCCTCCGTTCGGTAAAATGTTAATAGTAATAGGTTTAAATAATATGTCATGCTGTAACTAGGGCTAAAACAGTACATCCCCTAAGAACGGCATATGTGAATATTATGTAGACCTATAGTTTAAATCAAATTTATGCTTTAAAAGTAATCATAGCAGTTTTTATCCATAGTATGTCTGTTTAAACATCTGCGTTTAGCTTCAAATGCTTTAGCTTTAACTTTGACTACAGTATTCTATGAAAATTATTTGCATTCTGATTTTGACATCAAAAGGCACAAAAATATATTTTTTTCTCTTATTCCATGGAGTTTACCCATTTACCACCACTTGCTGCCAATGTTTTTCTCCAACCGCTATGCGCAGCTACAAGTGATGTCTACTTGAAATTGGTCTATGACCACAATATTTACAACATTTCCAATACAATCTGAAGATTTATTTTTTTTTAAAAGATTGATTAATCAAACAACTTTGTACAAAATGTTTTATTTAGACACATAAATATCAAGAATCAACCTGTGAATCACAACACTGGTGACAATCAAAAAAGCATGTTGCCGTGCTTTCTGGGTGCCACCAATCAAACTTCATCCAAGACTCCCATAATGCATTGTGGCATGCATAAATTATGAACTGAATTGTTTTAGTAATTTCCTTTATTCTCACTATTTTATTTTTGTTTTTTTATGTGACTTTCAGTAGCGTGCTTTGTGATGTTCAGAGTTGATCTGTCTTTCTGAAAATGCTGTTTATTGCCATTGTTGAGAATCCTACACATGTGTGTTCCTAAAGGGTTTTTAATCAATCTATCAGAACAACTTTCAAGAGATCCTTTAAATTAGTAGATACTGTAAAATCATAGGGCTGTTATAATTAACAAGGCAAATCTAACACTTTTAGGTTTAAGGCTAAGTTAGTTCAGTGATTTGGGCCAAAGGACTATGTAAAAAGAAGTGTCAAATTGCAATCTCCTCCTCATCGGAAATGGATAAAGGTACCCTTCCAAAAGACGCTCCTTGTTCTGAGTTTCTGGCCTGTTACAGGGAAGGGTGCAGCAGAAACACCCCATTCTGAGTCTGAGTCCCATAGAGGAAAGATACAAACAGAGAAACAAAATTCTGAGTCTCCCATCTGGTGAGATGATAGCAGATCAACCTCAGTTCTGAGTCCCACGAGGGGAAGGACAATAACAGCTACACCAGTTCTGAGTTTGTGACCCGCAAGGGTGAGACAACAACAAATACCAAGTCAGAGTTTTCTGCTTTTGAGGCAGCAACAGGTACAACCACATTCTGATCCTCCAGCCTGCAAGGAAAGAGATACTCTATGTTCAGAGTCTTCGTCCAGCGAAACAACAACAGATGCAGCGTCCTGAGTCTCCATCCTAGAGAGACAAAGCAGATTGACCAAGTTCTGAGTCTCTAGCCCAGAGAGGCAGAAGACACAGACATTTGCAACAAGGTTAAGCTCTAGTGAGAAAACCTTCACTTCGGGTACTTTTGCTTGCATGTTCCAAGCTAAGGACCTTCAGCACCTACTCCAGGGCCACATCTGCGTGTTCCAGATCTTAGGACCCTTTGGTGCTCCAGGAGATCAGCATCCAATAGCGCTTCATCTTCAAGGCTGTCGAAACGGATTCCTGCTCCTTTCCCCACTGTACTGCCACCAGTGCAACCAGTGGAAGAAGTCGCCGCCACCGGACTGCTCACTCAACCATAGCGAACATAAATATCACTTCCAAACCTCTTCCAGAGACCTTGGCATTGTTGTATATTATCAGTATATGATTTTCTAAGTTATATTAGATATTATATAGCTGATTGCAGTTGATGACAAATCTTTCACGTATTTGTTTGATGCATAATAAGGTTCTTCACCTTATCTGTTTCAGAGTAGCAACAGTTTATCTTTCTCTTGTTGCTCTTGGCGAAGGCGGTCGCATCTTTTCCCTCTCCCTCCCCTATCTCTCCTCGCTGGCTTCTCTTGTCTCGAATTGTTAGTTCTATCTCTGAGACTCTCTTTGCCCTGCTCTCCAAACAAAAAAAGGAATTATGGATTTGATCAACTGGTCTCTGAACGCAATTGACACCATCTTCTCGACGAGAAGCCTGGGTTCGGGGGAACCCAACTGTCCTGCAGGAACGTTTGCAGCTGGATACGTGATGGACGGGTGGGAGAAGTGGCGCGTCGTGTGCCTGGCCGCTCTGTCCCTGGAGGATATTGAAGATATTTATTTATTCGGAACTTTGATAACAGGGTTTCTGCTGATGGGATTAGGTGGGGCCCTGTGGTATCGACGATTGGTAAAAGCGGTCAGTGCGGCTCAAAACCCCACTAAGCTGGCCGGCTGGATTGAAACGGTGGTGGGCAGAGCTGTTAGTACTCAGACTGTGGTTATGGACCGCAAATTGGAAAACATCGTGGAGAAACTAGCGGCTATGCAACGGGCTTTGGACAGACCTGGAGACCAGTGACGGACATTAGATATCTGCGAAATTGGCAGATATTGACCTAAAATTGAACAAAAAGATCTTTTCTCTTTCGGCTTCCCCCCCTTCTTCCAGACGGCCTCGGCCAAGGCCGTTACTGGAGACAAACAACTTCCCCCGGAGAACAAGATAACGAGACGCTCTGAATTCCTCCTCCCCGTTCCAAGGACACCTGTTGCGGACTGGGTTTTTCAGACTCCACAGGCTTACACATACACACACGCACACATACATACATACATAGCTACAGATAGACAATCACTGCCTCCCCCAGCATCCCACGCCTTCGTGTGCTTTTACCCCCCGGTGTGGGTAGGCGGGTCTGTGACCAGCGCTCTCTAGCTGCAGGACCGGATGGCTGTTGCCTACATTGGACTACTTCCACATCCCCTGTCCCCCTCCCCTGTTGCAATGTTATGTCTATGTTTATGTGTTTATGTGCTTGTTGCTGGGGCTTTTTTTTTTTCCCCTGATCTCACACTGCCCTACTTGAAGGACAGTCTGGGAGGTGTTTTTTTGCGCCTCCTTTTTCCGAATGTATCTTATTTTCTTATTTTCTATGCTACCTCTCGACTGACCTGTCTTCCCCCGAAATGTGATGTTTGTGTATGGTCGGAGGGGTCCAATTTCACTGCATGTAACAGTGTATGTGACAAATAAAGGCTTCTATCTATCTATCTTCTATCTAACATAGCTCTGACATAGCAACACCCAACATAATCACTTGCATTTTATGCATCTTATGCACTTTATTCCTTTTTCATTCATGGTATTCATTTAGTAGCTGTTAATTACTCTTGTCTATCTTTTGTTAATAAAATCTATTTTATTACGACTTTGTGTCTTCCTTGTGCTGATAATACAGTAAGAGGTTCTACAAGTTAGAGATCCCACCAATCTTTCTTATGTGATGTACTTATAACCACACATCAATTGACATGTGATCCAAGAATCATAATGTCATCTGTGACGCGAGTACCCATCACTACCCTATTTCACCTACCTAGGTTGGCGAAAGCAAAATTCACTACATTAATTGGTGTCCCTGGGTGGGCTAACTTTGAGGGAAATTTACTTCATAACCAAAATCACTGAAGCAAAGAAGAGAACAGAAAAAAAGAGACAGAAACTCAAGAACTACAATTTACTTAAACCACACCTTTAAATGAAATCAACTGAATATAAATGACATTACATCTCTGAAGATCTCAGCAGAGGAGGATTAAACAACTCCACAAACAGCATCACCAGCTTCACACATTGCTAACCAAATTGACTATTTCTGTCAGATGTCTACAGAAGTTCTGATTGAGAATTAACTGGGGTATAAATCTAATGTTTGTTTCATTTGAACTTGCCACAATATTGAGTAGTGTTTCCATTAGTTGGGCTCTTAACTCGTATTTCAATTAGCCTTCGTTGGCTGCTATCATGGTGTGTTCAGCAAACATATTTGCAGTGACAAACATAGACAAAGTGATATTAGCTGTTGATGTTTCTCCAATCTTGATGAAAGAACCTGATTCATTAAAGTTGTTTGGCTCTAACAGCTGTGTTGTAATAATACTTTTGCTGAATAAGACAGAACTGCAGAACCAGTTTGGAGAAAAAAAAACAAAAAAAAAACGCCACTAACACACAGTCATCATAAATCAACACATGAAACTCAACAATGGTGACAATAAAAAGAGCAACGTCGTAATGCATGCTGGGTACCCGAGTACAAAACTCCCAGTATGCATCACAGCATTGATAAATTATCCTATGAATTATCCTGTTATTTTCTTTAATTCTAACTTTGGTTCATGTATTTATGTTGTATTTTTTGCTGTTTTAATTTATTGTTGTGTCTTTTTGTAGCTTTCTGTGATGTCCAGAATGGATCTGATCAGCTTAATATTTTGTCACCATTGTTGGAATTCATATGCTGATTGCTGATTTCTGTGTGTGCCAGTGGTGTTCCTTTTTTGTTCCCATTACATGATAATTCAACAGCGAACTGTCATATACTGCAAATGTGTTTCTCCAACATATTGTGATAACAGCCTAAAACGGTTATTACCAATAGTTAAGAACCCAACTAATGGAAACACTACTCAACATTATGGTGAGTTCAAATGAAAAACATTAGATTTAAACCCCAGTTAATTCTCAATAAGAACTTCTGTAGATGTCTGACAGTAATAAAGTCAATCTTGTTAGTAATGCATGAAGCTGGTGCTGCTGTTTGTGGAGTTGTTTTGAATGTCTTTTATCTTCAGTTGATTTCTTTCAACAATGTTGTGTGTCAGTTGCAACATATGGATACATCTTCTACATTCTTTGCGCTTTGATTTGAACGAAAACAGCGTATCCGTATGGTGCGGCGACACAGAAGAGCATACACAGTTTGTGTCCAGCAGATATTCTGCAAAATGGTGCTACGGTGACCCAGATTAGACGAATTGTTGAATAAAGTCTTTATTTTTATTTTCTTTGCATACAAAAAGTATTCTTGTCGCTTGATAAAATTCAGATTGAACCAATAATGGCACCCTGTAAAAAACAACCTATAGAATCTACTCACTAAAATTAGGTAACAAT
Organism: Cirrhinus mrigala; assembly: GCA_036247105.1. Lineage (NCBI taxonomy): Eukaryota > Metazoa > Chordata > Actinopteri > Cypriniformes > Cyprinidae > Cirrhinus > Cirrhinus mrigala. Next base: position 87,440 of record JAMKFB010000189.1, on the reverse strand, counting down.
TAGGTAATAATTGCACTCAGTTAGTTTGGGTAGATTCTATCCTATATATTTGAGTAAAGAATACCTAAAATTATCAGCTATGACAAAACTAAAAAAAAGTAGGTAAGGTCTACACAGCAAAAAGCCCAGTGTTAAATGAACTCTCCCGGGGGTTTGTTTGAGTCCATACTCAAGAGTGTTAAAATGAACACTGAAGCAGAGTTAAAGTTAATGAGGTAATTAAGTGATTCATTCAGTGATGATTGACAACTACTGAAAACACCTGATGTTAATAAGCAGAATCACCAAAAGGAGAAAATCAAATTCTGTCACCATTATATTGGTCAGTGTTTGCATTAGTTGGGCTCTTGACACTTAGATTTTTAATATTAGATTTTGTTTGGATGTTGTAATTGAGTTATAACAATGAAAAACAACAGAGGAAATGTGATTATGTGGTGTTGAATATGCTTTGATATAGTCATTATGTAGTGACCTGAATAACTGAGTTAGGTTTTCTTTATTGATTAAGTCAGTATAATCAGACAGATATCATTAAAACTTATTTTGACCAAAAAAAGTAAAAAAAAAAAAAAAAAAAAAAAAAAATGGCTTACACACAGACATCAAAAATCAGCATGAGAATCACAACAATGGTGACCATCAAAAACGTATGCTGTAGCCAATCAAAACTCATCTATGACTCCCATCATGCATTGCGGCAGGAACAAATTATGGGCTGAGTTGTCTTTGTAATTTCTTTTATTCTATTTTCTTTCATTTTTACTGTTTTTATATGATTTTTAGTTGCTTTTCCGTGATGTTTAAAGTTGATCTGTTTCTGAATATGCTGTTTGTCACCATTGTTGAGATTCATATGCTGATTCCTGATGTCTGTGTGTGCCTAGAGTGTGTAAGAAATCCATTTAAAATTTATAGACGATACAGGCTTTTTAACCACAAGGCAGTAACCAATCAAGAAAATGTAACTAGCCTCTAAATGATTTTAGTAGCTCACATTCTATTTATTTTAAAACAAAATTATCACCACCAGATGATTTGTGTTCTTTGGCTTATCTGGCTGTTTTAACTCACTTCCAGCAGCTAAACAAAAACTAACACTAAAAGTCTAAGGGTCAAGAGCCCAACTAATGCAAACATTGACCACTATAATGGTGACATAATTTGATTTTCTCCTTTTAGTGATTCTGCTTATTAACATTAGGTGTCTTCAATAATGGTCAATCATCACTGAATGAATCACTTAATTACCTCATTAACTTTAACACTGCTTCAGTGTTCATTTTAATACTCTTGAGTATGGACTCAAATAAATTCCTGGTAGAGTTCATTTAACATTGGTCTTTTTGCTGTGTAGACTTTACACTGTAAAAAACAACCTATAGAATCTACTCAATATAATGGGGTAAACTGATGTAACAATTTGCATTTAGTTTGTTTGGGTAGATTTTATCCTATATATTTGAGTAAAGAAAACCTAAATTTACGAATCTACTCAATAAACTGAGGTAAATTGAAGTAATAATTTGCACTTCGTTTGTCTATATATTTGAGTAAAGAATACCTGAATTTAAGGAGACTTATCAATCAAGAAATGGGGAAAAAAGGAACTAGTGTTACTTATTTAAAAAAAAACTAACTCAGATATTTTCTTAGAAATTCAAAAGTAATGCATTACTTTACTAGTTACTTCAAAAAAGTAATATTATGTAACTCACGTTACTTGTAATGCATTACCACCAACACTGGTTAAAACACAATACATTTTAACAAAATATTTATTTGAGTTTGTATTTAAGTTTTAAATACAACAAATTTTAATTTAATCATTAAGTTTATTTTCATGTAAAGTCTGTAAGTAAGTGTAATCAGAGCTTTTCTTTTTTTTCTTTTTGATAAAATTATCTAAAATTATCGCCTTCCCCTTTGGTCTTTTCTTTTCTGAGGAAAGTAGCATCTGATTGTATCCCAGTTCAACGTGTGTTGGTAGCTGCTGTGCCTAGTAGTTCATCTCTACCAGTTCAATTGGCAGAGGAAACAGGATCACTGTTCCTAGCAATGGAAGTAGGGTGACCACCTGTCCCGTTTGGGTTGTACCGCACAGCATTTTCACCCCTTGTCCCACACGTCGCATATTGAGAAAATGTCCCGCATTTTCATCAGTCTGTTGGTTTTTCATTATCATATTAAGAAAACGTGCATGCGTTCTTTTGCCTTTTTAAGAAAGCATTTTATTTATTCTTTCTGAGGCATAATTTTTCATCTGTATTGTAACAGCATTTCATTAGAAACAAAAATGCCTTTTTTAAAAAAAATCCTTTCCACTAGTTGAAATGAAAGGAGTAAACTCGGTTACTAATAGGCTGTGACGGCTGTCAATCAAAATGTGTAGCGGTGATTCGTCCCATGTGTTCCCTGTCAGAAAACAAATGGATAATTCGGTAAATTAAAAGTTATTTTACGAGGTGGCAAAATAGCAACAAAAAAAAGAAAATGTTCTTTTAGTAAAGACTGGGCTAGGACATATACCTGGTTGAGGCCAATAGAAGGGGATACTGAAAGAGTGTTTTGCAGTCTATGTTAAAGCAGCTTTTCTATTTCACATGGAGGACAATATGACGTTAGGCATCACAGCACATGCGAATCACACAAGAAAAGGGAACAACAGAAAGAAACGTCAATGGAATCGTTCTTTATATCCAAAGAGGATGGCCAGCTTGATAAAATCACAGAAGCTGAGGTAACCAGTGTTTATCACAGTGTGCAGCATGCGCAATCAAACAGATCGTCCGACTGTGGTAGTACGCTAGCCCCGGTCATTTTCCCAGACTCTGAGATCGCAAAGAAAATGTCATGTGGTCGAACAAAGCAGCATCCTTTATAACAGATGTGCTTGCACCTTCCTCTGTGGAGAGCTGTTCAAGAGAATTAAGTACTCAGCTGGTTCAGCTCCCACGTGAGAAAAATAAAAATCACACACCTTTTTTATCTGTGGCTTCCAACCCTTTTCTCACTGTCACTGAGATACTGGACGCCAGAGCTAGGATTAAAAAGCAAGCTGCTCGATTTTTGTAAAGACAGTGATGAATCGTCTACTTCAATACACTGCTAGATAACAAACAAGCTAAAAGAGAATGATCTACACTCCCTGACAAAAGTCTTGTCGCCTATCCAAGTTGTAGGAACAACAAATAATAACTTGACTTCTAGTTGATCATTTGGAATCAGAAGTGGCTTATATGAAAGGCAAAGGCCTCTAGATTACGCTTATTTTACCAAAATAAAATCTTATCATGCCTTGATTTTTAATTATTTAATTAGGACAGGATTCAACCAATCACAGATTAGAGCGTCACCTGTGACAAATAACACATTCACATGTAATTAACACATTCCCAGGTATGTAGAAGAAGAACCCCAGCACACCCAACCTTCATTTGAAATGCATCCTGACCTGACAGCATGCCAAAGATGCAACCACAGACCAAAGTGCTAATCATCAAGAGCCTGAAGACCAAGTCTCCTGCTGAGGTGGCAGACATCTATCTGTCTAAATGTATCTAAACGTCAAGTAGAGAGGATAAGAAAAAGATTTGAAGAAACTGGTAAAGTTCATGACAGGCCCAGGTCAGGCAGACCCTGTAAAACAACTGTTCGAGAGGACCGTTTGTTGGTTCGACAGTCCAGGGCCAGCCCTTTTTCAACTGCAGCAGAGCTACATAACAACTGGTCACCAGAAACCCCTGTATCTACAAGAACAGTCTGTCGAATTCTCTCACGCAGTGGTCTCAATGGCCGAATTAGTGCTTAGAAACCAGCATTTAAACAGAAGACAAGGATGGACTGTGGAAAGGGGCAGAAGTTTGTTTTTCCGATGAATCATCTATTGAACTGCATCCCAATCATCGCAAATACTGCAGAAGACCCATTGGAACCCGTATGGACCCCAAGATTCACACAGAAAACAGTCAAGTTTGGTGTTTGGGGTTACATTCAGTATGGGGGCGTGCGAGAGATCTGCAGAGTGGATGGCAACATCAACAGCCTGAGGTATCAAGACATTCTTGCTGCCCATTACATTCCAGACCACAGGAGAGGGCAAGTTCTTCAGCAGGATGGCGCTCTATTTCTCACACTTCAGCCTCCACATCAAAGTTCCTGAAAGCAAAGAAGGTCAAGGTGCTCCAGGATTGGACAGCCCAGTCACCAGACATGAACATTATTGAGCATATCTGGGGTAAGATGATGGAGGAGGCATTGAAGATGAAACCAAAGAATCTTGATGAACTCTGGGAGTCCTGCAAGAATGCTTTCTTTGCCATTCCAGATGACTTTATTAAGTTATTTGAGTCATTGCCGAGACGTATGGATTCAGTCCTCCAAGCTCATGGGAGTCATACACAATATTAATTCTTTTTCCACTGCACCATGACTTTATGTTCTGTACTGTACATTATTTCTGTAAAGTGACAAGACTTGTCTAAGCAAAGTCTGACCTTTCTGTCCTAATTAAATAATTAAAAATCAAGGCATGATAAGATTTTATTTTGGTAAAATAAGCGTAATCTAGAGGCCTTTGCCTTTCATATAAGCCACTTCTGATTCCAAATGATCAACTAGAAGTCAAGTTATTATTTGTTGTTCCTACAACTTGGATAGGCGACAAGACTTTTATCAGGGAGTGTACAGCTTGATATGATTTCTGCATACACTACTGACAATGCAAATGTAAATAATGGCAAACACAATTCTGTTTTCCAAAAGCTAAAAGCAGAAAACTCTGGCATTATAAAGGCAAACTGTATGGCTCACATTAATGAATAAAAAGTAAAAAAAAAAATAAAATAAATACATGCTATATAAATAAATGCTTTCAGTTTAACATCCTTGCTGAATAAAAGTATTAATTTCTTTCAAAAAAAAAAAAAGAAAAAGAAAAGAAAGAAAGAAATAGCTGATCCCAAACTTTTAAACAGTAGTGTATATTGTAACAAAATACTTATATTTTAAATAAATGCTCTTCTTTTTTCTAATTTATTTATTTATTTTACTGTATTTTTGATCAAATAAAAGCAGGCTTGATTGGCATAAGAGATTTTGTTCAAAAACACTGAAAATAGTCATGTGTCCAGACTTTTGACTGGTACTATATTATACAGAAAAAATATGCATCTCTGGTAAACTCACAATTTTAATACGATCTCACCTCTTGTCATTCAGCCCCACTAAAGGTTTGTTTCCAGCGAAGCCTGGAATGTTGATGTGATCTTTTTTTATCCACGATGTCAGCTGAGCTTTTATTATCCCACGGTCGAGTGCTTCCACTCCTTCCAGTCCGGCGTATGTAGGAAAAAGTGTCACTGTGTCATCATGCTAGATACATTTGAGCGTGTTGAATGTTCTGTTTTAATGCTACTCTGTGCGTGCGTCACCTAATAAAATGCATAACATATTAAAGTGTCTTTCCATGTTTTCTACTAAATAAAACCAGGAAATCAAGGGTGTTTGATGTCATTGGCAGGTGACGCAAGGACACGGTCTGTTTCACTAGTTAAAATTGCTTATTTCTCTGGATTTAAACATTCTTGGAAACATTTGAGATAAAAGTCAACAAAATATGTAACACTGTTCTAGTCGTTGTTTTTTTTTTTTAATATTTTATTTAAAATCAGAAAGCTTTTTAAACTACTCATAACCATCAGATATTTGTATATGCCAACATACCATCCCATCAAATATGCAAATATAATTGGAAATATTGTTGGAATAATATCTCTGATTGAGCGATTGAGGTGTTGTGTTGCTGGATGTAATAATAATGGTCGTCATTTACTCCCGACATCTGAGCCGCTGAAGATGCAGTAGATTACATTTGTTTGTGAAGGGAATGCGCCTCCTGATCTACATAAATGCATCTGTGTTCGTGCAAATCATTTGTGACCCAGCTTCACTTACAGCAGAAGTGAGTATAAGGTTTTTTTTTTTAATGAACCTCTGCAATCACCCTTCCTGATAATGTGTTAGTTAGCAAGTTAAACACGCTAAATGCGGCTAAAGTAAACAATCTCTTTGAGCAGGACATCACTCCACAGAGAGAAGAGAGGAGCGGGGCAAGCAGACCTCATTTGCATTTAAAAGGAACAATCCCTCAGGCCATGTCCACACTAATACGTTTTTGTTTGAAAACGCATATTTTTCTCTCCGTTTTGGCCTTCCGTCCACACTGAGATGGCGTTTTTGGTCAAGGAAAACTGAGCTTTTTGAAAATGCTCTCCAAAGTGGATAAATTTGAAAACGCCGTTTTCGCGTTGCAGTGTGGACTGTGAAAACGGAGGCTTTTGAAAACAATGACGCATGTTTAGTCATGTGACACATATTGTACCAATAGATATCTATGTTTATACCTGTAATTGTGGCTGTTACATGCTATTCACTTTCACACTGCTGCTAAAGATATATTTGTACACACTTCATATTACAGTCCTAAAAAGATGACAGAAAATGTACTCACAGTTGCTCTCCTGACTCCTGCAGATAAACGTGAGGGCAGCTGCTTTTTAGATAATACATGAGAGCGTGCGACATGGACGCGCCAGTGAATGATGAGATATTTCCGTAAATAAAATGATCCTGCCAAGAATTGCGTGAAAACGTACTATATTTCTTCCATCTGTATCACCCCAGTGAGTTTTTACGCATGCACAGTATGGCAAATTTAACGTTTTCCTACGTTTCAGCGTGGATGAGAAACTTTTGGAAAACGCTTGAAAATGCTAGTGTGGACGGAGAGCGTTTTAAAAGGAAAACTCCGTTTTCAAATGTATCCGGATATTAATGTAGACGTAGCCTCAGAATGAGATGAGATGATTTTTACAGAGGTGATTTTGACAAGGTAAAAAGGGTGTTGTTTTACACAACCAGAGAATTTTTAACCGAAGTATATTATAGACTTCATTAAGACCCTAAAGAATCATATCAACTTGTGGAAAATGGGCATCCGATGACCCCTTTAATAGGACCATTATTTATTTATTTATTTATTAAAGTTCTGTAATCAGAGAGACCACTTTATAATGTTCATTCAAACGAGTTATAAGCAGAAAGTGTAAGCTAATCTGATACTTTAAGCTTTTGATTTGGCATTGCACAAATGTTTGCTGAAATTTTGCAATTGCTTAGAAACAAAATAAATTAGACTTATTAAAATGGCCAAGAGACAAACTAAAGCAAACCTTGACCACAATTATGGTGGCATCGTGTGTGTGTGTGTGTGTGTTCTTTTCTTTTTTTTGACTAATAAAACATCAGCATCTAAATGTCTGTTAATTTTCAATAAAACAATTATGCAGACATACTATTAATCAGTCTGGTTACTAATGAGTGAAGCTGACACTTGTTTTGAAGCACAGATGAAGTTTTAGTCATGGAAAGAACTTGTTGCGTTGTTGGATGTAATGTCCGTTCGCAGGATTGACGGGGCAAAAAATAGACAACAGATTTTATTTTTATTTTTTTCCAGCCTGGAAACAGAATGGAGTCATGTCATGTGTCCAGTGTAGTGCAGAACCTGATTTTACCAAGTACAACATGTTCCTGGATCAACATCTTTGTTGACCCTGGAACAACATTGTGATTAACCAATCAGATTTGAAAAAACAGTTTATAGTTTTTGTGAAGTTTAATCTTACAATCAATGTTTGGTGCTTGTACATCAGTGTCATTCATCTATCATTTCCTCTGTTTTTAGGGATTACTCATGGGTAAGGTTAGGTTTAGGTGTAGGGATGTGGTCAAGATTAAATTTTTGGATTAAAATGTTGTTCCAGGGTCAACAAAATATGTCAGGACGTGCCCGATGTAGCCAAGCAGATTGGTCATGCGCTACTAAAGCGATGAAGAGCTTGGAGGAGAGCGGAGCGCTATTATCATCAGTTATCAAAAGAGAACGCGTTATTGGTTTCACTTTTGTCACATACTAATTACATGTTAAAGCAAAGTAATATTTTTTGCGTTCACTGTATAATAAGGCATGATAAGGTTCCATTCCTGAAACTTCCACCATCACAACATATGAATAATAAAATAAAAAAAATCAGTTACACTTGCACAATTACATTTGCAGAAAGCACATACTTTGTGGTCATATGAGGCTAAAATGCAAAATAATAACCCTGATTAGAGATAGAAAAGCATAAACATAAAATTTGTAAAGTTGCACTCACAGTTGTGAAAATGAGAAAATAACATATTTGTTAAATAAGTATACAAAAATATCTGGAAATGTCACAGGAGGTAAATCGTTGGGGACTCAAGTACATTCTCTTGCAGGCACCTACAGGATCCGTTTCTTGTGTCCGGTAGAATTTTGTCTCTGTATTGGAGTCCTGCACGTCCTGCTTGATAAAACGGCACCCCCAATTACCGGATTATTAACAACCAAAAGAACTGAGCTCATGTTGGAGTGTTGAAAACATGATCAAGGTCATTTAAAATATAATGGAATTCCCAAAGTTGTATAATCAATCAAAAACGGAGATAGCCTATAATTAAATAAAAAAATCCAGAGCATGCGTGTATATGAGTTGGTTTACCAGGTAAAAATGCAATTATGTGTAAAATGTCATAGTTAACTGTGTCTGACATGAAAACTATGCTACTCATTGTCCCATAAAATGATAAATAGCAAATAACACTTATACTATTTTCGTTATGTTTTGCTAAATCAAATGTGACCATGTTGTTTGCCACTATGATCACCCCAAGACCGCGTCACGAACACCGGCTTGACTGCAAAACGCTTTCACTACGAGAGGAAGCAGCAGCCGCACAGCGATTCCACCGCTTGTCGTGTCCCATGTAAAAGGGCTTTTAAACGGTCTTCAGACAGAGCGTGAACACAAGCATGGGACTGTTTGAGAGCAGCTGAGTATCAGTACCAGATTGAGTCCAAAGAGCAAATACCTGTGCCTGTCACCTGTCTGACCCACACCGCACCTGACGCATAAATATTATTCCACCCGTTATGTCAATTTTAGCAGGTCACCTGTTGGGTACCCCTTCCTGGACTACTGATGATGAGTTTTGTTTCTTGAATCCATGGAAAGAAGCAGCAATCACTTAAATATCAGGTATGATTTACTTGTTTCATTTGTTCAACAGAATTCAGAAAACAGTTTTCAGGAATGACACAAAGCCTGTTCACGTCTCTGTGGTTAGATCAGTGTAGTCAGTAATATGCCTTTGAACTTCATTATGTATGTTTTGATTATACTGTGTTGTAAATAAAATACAAATAATCTAAAACTCCATTCTTTGAATCTTCTCACATTGTTTCTACCTGACAATCAGAGTCTCATTGATGGGCCATTAGAGGAGGGCCTTTTGTCTCTCTTAAAAAATCTGAACTTTGCATTAACCAATCAGGAGCTTGTTCTAGTAGTGACGTGATTACAACATAGCGAGCAGAGGCAGAAATACTTCACCATGGGCAACTCCTGCAGTTTTAATACCAAAGAAAGATGGGAGTGTTTGTTTCTGGGTAGATTATCTCTACCCGGTATTGTGCACTTTAGATCTAAGGAGTGGATACTGGCAAGTTATGACAGATGACTGCAGCATCCAAAAGACTGCTTTTATTACCAAAAACAGTCAATATGAGTTAATTCCTCCTATCTTCGGGTTGAAAAATGTGGGGGCTACTTTCCAAAGACTGATGAACAGAATATTGAAAGATTTGGTTGGTAAATATTGCTTTGTGTGCATTGATGATATTGTGGTGTACTCTAAAGACATCCAACAACATCTCAAAAATCTTAAAGGAGTATTCTTTGAATTGGAAGTGGGTGGCTTGACACTAAACCTTAAGAAGTGTAACCTCTGTAAAAAGTCATTGTCCTTTTTAGGACATGTGATCTCTAAAGAAGGGATTAAAACAGAGGAGACCAAGGTGGAAGCTGTACGTGGATAGGCACTCAAAAATGGATGCTTAACTGCCAGCTCGTAAAAAAAACTTTATCGTGGTGTTATTATGTCCGGATCCCATTCATCCGCGATTAGGCTTTAGATACGTACTCTTTTAATTCTTGTTAAGTAAGTACTTTCTGAAATTAAGTACCTACTCAGAGAGTATGCCGTTTCGATCACAGCCCTTCTTATTCTGTGTTTCTGGCTGGACCCAGCCCATTCTGATGATTGACAGCAGCACAACCTGTGAAATCAAAAGTAAAACTGAGACCGACAGAAAAAAGAAGAAGAAGAAAAAAACCACACACACTTCAAACAACACATCCCAACATCACACAAGAGGGGAGTAGAGGGGGATGTAGAAAGATCTACAGATATAAGATTAAGATTAAGATATACAGATTTAAGGTGAGTGTTTGAATTTTTCTCTGACGTGCTGTGCTGAAGTCATCCCAGCTAGCAATTTTTTGTTCTATTAATGTTCTGAGAACGTTATGCTATTTTCTGGTAATGTTTTCAGTGGCAAAGTTTTATTTTAGTTTTTTTTATTATTATTTTTTTAGTTCCCTTCTGCTAAAAGGTAGGTACATTCCTACACTTATTTATAATAAGTGAAGCTGGTAATGTTGTTTTTGGAGTTAATGATGCTGGAGCTTGACATCAAACAAAGGTTGGGTTTTCACTTTCAACCAAAATTTCACATCTGAGCAATATAAGTCCACATCTAGTGTGATGGGAATCGTTATTATAGGGTTAGAGGATAATGTTCTAACAATGTTATCAATAATCATTTGTAGAATGTTTTTAGAGAATGTTATTCTACCTTTTAGAACTAAAATAAAACTTCCCGCCGGAAACATTCCCAGAATGTGAAACATTCCTAGCTGGGTGTTTGTGATGTGTCTAAATGCTAAAGTTTTATTTATTAAGTAAATTATAGACTTTGTACTTACATTCCAAGGGTGACAGAATGATGTTTGGTTCACTGTATTTTATTTTGATAAAGTAACGTTACCAGCTGCGCTGTCAAGATAGCAATGCTGGAAGCCTGGAACTGATATGTATGTTTGTGTGTGCAATGTGGGGTGGGGTGGGGTGGGGTGGGGTGTGCGTGCGTCAACACGATTACTTCACCTGTTTCTAAGGAAATGTTCAGTGACATTAGAGCAGATGTTGGACATGGAGGGAATTTAAATTTTCATCAACAACAAATGAGGAAAAGCTAAATATTGCTTGATCAGTTAATATATTTATTCTACGTCATTTCCAAACATACTGTACTGTCAAGGGTGTTTTTAAAAAGCTAAAAATTTTAAGTTAAATAAGAGTATTTTGCATACATGAAATGCTAATGTAGCATCTGGACCAATCAGACATACAGTTGTTTGTTACATTTAACAAATAGTATTTAAACCCAAAAAGGCCAGCTACATGCTGGAGCTCTGGAGACAACCCCCCAAAGCAACTAACACCCCAAAAGGGCTCAGTTGCCAGGACGACGATCTGATAAGAGGTTTTATTGCCCGCAGGAATCCACATCTGCCCATGCTACATTTGCCATAGGAAAGACACAATGCCTATAGACTCTTTCCTATTCATTCACAGACAAACTTTTCTTTGACCTTCCTATCACACATAGCCCAGGTCATTGTGTACAGCATTACTGCATTGTATTTTAATTTTGTCTGTTGTATTTGTATTTGTCTTTCTACTGTTTTATGCATGTGTTATGATAGATGACTAGTAGTATAACCCACCTATGCCATGCTTGGACTCTTTGAATTCGTATTTTGATGATCTAAAAGATGGTGTAAATTAGATGTTGATACCTTTGCAACATGTTAGTGTTTTAAGAAACCTTAGTAGTTTTTGCATCAACACCCAATCGAATGACATATGCAAAATACCATGCTCACAGACAAAGAGTCGTAAACATTCCCTCCAAAGGTGAAAGTTACGACATGACTTCCGGTGGCTGGGCACGAGTGATGCATGCCTAGAACTGAGCTCCGTCTCAAAAGTCAGAAATTTCGAGAAAATATATTTACAATCAGAAATTAATCTAGCCGATTTTAGTCGGAAGTGTCACTGAAGATGTCTGGATCAAAATCCACAAAGAATAAGCCATCGCAAGACGAGATGGCAACGAAAAATAAAGGGAAAGAAGTGCCGAATGAAGACTCGCCGAACTCAGCCATTTTAATGGCTTTGCAAGAACAAGAGGAAAGGTTTGCAAAAAAAGTAAAATTAGCAGTGAGAGAGGTAATGGAGGAGGTACTTTCTGGAGAAATTCAAACTTTAAAGAACATGATTGAATCCTCGAACTCAGCCATTAACGAACTACGACAGGATTTCACCCGCCAAGCTGAACTTGGCAAAGCTTTACAAGGACGGATGGATTCGATGAATGCAAATATGCGCTCGGCTAAACAGGAGCTTAATATGCATCAGCAAGAGATAATTAATCTCCGAGACAAAATTGTTGAAATGGAGGACAGATCGCAAAGATGTAACATCAGACTCGTGGGCCTACCTGAGTCAGCGGAGGGCGAGAACGCTGTTCAGTTTCTTCAGGAAAATCTACCGAAGTGGATCCCTTCCTTCCAAGTTGGTGGAAAGATAGAAATTCAGCGGGCTCACCGTATTTATGGCGGTCGTGATAAGGCAAACCGACCCCGAACACTCATCTTTCGGCTTCTCAGATATCAGGATAGGGAGAGAATTCTTAACGGAGCCAGAGCACCTCAGTCCGAAATAATTCATGGTTCATCCAAGCTGTTATTTTTTCCAGATTTTAGCAACGAAACGGCTCTAAAGAGAAGATCGTTTGATAGTGTGAGAAGGAAGCTTGCAGACAGAGGATTGCGCCCGTTCCTGATATATCCAGCGACCCTGAAAGTGAAGTTCAATGGAACGCTGCATCACTTTAAGAATGCTGAGGATGCCGGAAAGTTTCTACTGGAGTTGGATCATGCTCCGCTCTCAACGCCTGCTACGCCGAGCATCTCTGCCTCTTCGCTTCCAAGTGGATGTGACGACCAGGAAAACCCTTCCTTCGGTATTTCAGAGTCTAGCTAATTGGTACAAATCAAACCGGTAAGCAAAAAGCCCTCGTCTAAATAGGTCTGATGGGTTATTTACTAGCGTTTCTGATGTTCGTTTTGACTCGGACTTGGGACGTGCTGCTTTAGATAGCCACAGGCAGTAACACCTTAAATTTTGTTTATTTTTCTCCACCCAAAGAGAGAGAATTCAAGGTCTTGTCTCTTGCGGATGGATTGTAATGTCCTTTGTTCTTTTGTCAATTGTTCTATCGCCAAAGCCTTGAAGTTTTTGTGTAAGTTATGTGCATTCATTATTTTACTGTTTTTAAATTCACGTTTTGATTTTGTGGAGGCCCATCTATATCCTGAATATTTTACGTTAAAGCTCCATTTATAAATATACCCCTTAATGTAATGTCGTGGAATGTCCACGGCCTAAACTCGCCGATTAAACGAACGAAGTGCTTAGAATTTCTTAAACGAAAAAAGATCTCAATCGCTTTGATCCAAGAAACACATTTAAAAACGAATGATATTCATAGATTTCAGAATAGATATTATAAATGCATAGTTCATTCTTGTGCCCCAAATAAATCTAAAGGCGCTGCTATTCTGTTTGATAGGAAATTAGGATTAAGTATTGATAAATTTGGGAAAGATAGTGAGGGACGCTTATCATATGCTGCTGTAACTGCCCATAATACAAAAATCTGTTTTGTATCAATATATTGCCCTAATATACCCGACTCCAATTTCTTCAATATGGCTTCAGCCACTCTCTTAGATATACCTGAATACTTACTGGTAGTTGGTGGTGACTTCAATCAAGTGTGTAATATTACCTTAGACAGATCAGCAAATATCTATTCTGGCCTGGATGCACCTTCAGGGATTAATAGATTTATGACAGAATTGAACATTATTGATGCCTGGCGTTTACGAAATCCTTTAGTGAAAAATTACACTTTTTTCTCTAGTAGGCACAAGACATTTTCCAGAATTGACTACATTTTTGTATCGCCTCAATTAAATAATTTAATCAAATCTGCAGACATTCTTCCTATTATTATTTCAGATCACGCTCCTGTGGTATATACTTTTGAACTTACACGGAAGCCTAGCAAACACGCACACAGATGGCGGTTTAATACAATGTTACTTCAGAACTCAGAGTTCCTGAAACAGTTGAGAGCTAATCTGAAACTGTTTCTAGAAATTAATCTAATCCAGAGTCAGCATCATCACCCCAAATACTTTGGGAAACAACCAAATGCTTTATTAGAGGAGAAGCTATTTCATTTGCTTCTAATATGAAGGCATCCAGAAATCGCAGAATTGTACAATTAGAAAATGAAATTCAACTATTAGAAGCAGATCAAAAGCGACAGTTCTCTGACCAAAAACAGACATTTCTTTTAACTTTAAAATTTGAATTAAATAACCTACTGAAATCGAAGCCAGAATTCTCTATCCACCACACAAGAGTAACTTATTATAGTCACAGTGAAAGCTCAAGCAGACTTTTAGCTGCAAAAATAAAACAAAATGAATCATTTTCCATCATTAACGCAATTGCATCATAGGTAACAGATCCTAATGGGGTTTCAGAGGAAATTAATGATACTTTCAGACTTTTCTATTCAAATCTTTATGAACCCAAAGCATTCTTTGACCCGACTGTCCTTAAATTATATCTTTCAAAGCTTAATTTACCCTCCCTGTCCAAGGAAGAAGCAGAATTTCTTGATACATCTCCCACTATTACAGAACTAAAAGATGCACTGTCTTCAATGAAAAGGGGCAAATCCCCAGGACCTAGATGGTTTACCTCTGGAGCTATTCTTGGAATTGTGGGATAGTATTGGTCCACTTCTTCTAAATTCAATGAACTACGCTCTTAGCACTGGTTCATTTCATTGTGAGCAAAATACATCACTTATTTCTGTGTTGCTTAAGAAGGGCAAGTCCCCTCTGAAGTGTGGTAGTTACAGGCCAATATCTTTAATTTCAACAGAGTTGAAGCTTTTTGCTAAACTTTTAGTTAAAAGACTTGAATTATATGTATGCAAATTAATTCATTTTGATCAATCTGGATTTTTAAGAGGGAGACTTGCATCTGATAATATTAGACGTCTTCTGCACATTATACATGCTTCTGAAATTGATACTCAACCTGCAGCGGTCTTTAGTTTAGATGCACAAAAGGCCTTTGATCGGGTCAGTTGGGAATATCTTTGGTTAGTTCTAGAGGAATTTGGCTTCGGAAAAACATTCATATCTATGGTCAAAACACTTTATACTAACCCTTATGCAGTAGTATCAACAGGTAACATTCTGTCAAAGTCATTTCCTCTGCATCGTGGCACCCGCCGGGGCTGCCCACTATCCCCCCTACTTTTTGCATTGTCATTAGAACCACTAGCACAATCGATTTGACTTGATTCTCTGATATCACCCATAGTCATACAAGGAACTCAGCATAACATTTTTCTTTATGCAGATGACATACTCTTATATTTTACTAATATACATGTCTCCTTACCTCAAATAATAAAAATATTCTCCCAGTTTAATAAATTCTCTGGCTACAAAATAAACTGGGATAAATCCCTTCTTTTTCCATTGAATGCCTCTGCAAAATGCCTTCCATTACCACCTATTCCTCATATCCAGTGGCATGACACAGAATTTACATATTTAGGGTTAAAAATAACAAATTTGTTGAATATATCACGCATAAATTATGATAAACTTAAACTTGAAATCTTTGCAGATATGCAGAGATGGTCCAATCTGAAAATGTCACTACAAGGTAGAATTTCAATAATAAAAATGAATGTTTTGGGTAGGTTAAATTTTCTTTTTTCTATGATTCCTTTAGCTCCACCTGTAAAATATTTTGAGGAGCTGCAGTCTCGAATCTCTAATTTTATTTGGGATGGTAAAAAAACCCTGTATCCGTCTTAGTACTCTTCAGTGGATGAAATTGTCTGGTGGTCTTGCTCTGCCTGACTTTAAATTGTATTATTGGTCCTTTCAGGTGAAATCACTTACAAATTGGTGTGACAAAGACTCTGTACTTCCCTGGCGTCAGATAGAACAAGAAATTGTAAGACCACATAGAATTGAAGATTTGTTATTTGCAGGACTTAAACCTAAATCTGCACATGAGATGTTCGGGCCAATTATAGGTAACTCTCGGCAGGTTTGGTCAGCTGTTCAGAGTCAAATGGGCTGCACTACTAAACTTTGTGATCGCTCCCCTATATGGCATAATTATAATCTATTGCAGAAGTATGGCCCATATTTCAACACAAGTTGGGCCTCTAAAGAAGTTTACACTCTGCAGGATCTATATGGACAAAATGGCTTAAAATCATTCCAGGACCTTAAAGAAAAATACTCTCTCCCTGGATTTTCCTGGTTTTTGTACTTGCAACTAAGGTCAGCTATCAAAGCTCATTTAGTTGCCTGGGACTCTCCCCTCTGTACTCATCCGCTGAGTCTGTGGATTTATCCAGGAACATCGTGCAGTGGACTGGTGTCTAGAATGTATGCACAGTTAAATCTCAAAACGTGATAAACCCCTGGGAGTGATAAAATCGTGGAATCATGACCTTAAAGAGAGAGACATGGAACTGGACTGGGACAATGTATGGAACAATTTGTTTTTTTCATCAAAGAATCCTGCACAACAATTAATCCATTTTAAGTTTGTGCAGAAATTGTACCTTTCCCCATACAGACGTTTTAAAATGAAGCTTACAGATACCCCAAATTGTGAAAAATGTGATTTGAATACGGTTGGCACTTACTTGCATATCTTCTGGGACTGCCCAGATGTCTCTAACCTTTGGTCTCAAGTGGCAGTTTTTCTTGAAGGTATATTAGAGTTCCCAATTCCTAAACGGCTTACTTTATTTTTATTTAATGATGACTCATCACTTATTATTGGTACTAATTTGGCTTCAAAGAAAATTATATTTGCAGGTTTAACTGCTGCAAAAAAGACCATAATTCATTCTTGGTTTTCTTCTGGATCCCCATCAATAAAAGAATGGTATAAATTACTTCAGAGATATTGTTCTTATAGAAAGATCACTGGCTGTCATTCATAAAGCACGAAGTTCAACTTTGGATGTTTGGAACAAAGTTATTGTCGCACTTTTGAAACCACCTGTTTTTCCTCAGGTTTAATGCATAATTTAAATGGGTCTTAACAATGCCACAAATTGCATTGCATTCTATTTATTTTGCATTTATTAGTATTATTATTTATTTTTCAAGGCTTTGGCAACTGTAAATAGTTTTAATTTTGATGTTTATATACCTGACGTATAACAACACAAATGTATATATCCTGTGGAAGTGAAATAAAAAGATAATCACAAAGGTGAAAGTTACCATTGGTTCGTGGACCTCCTGGAGGCACAGCCTCCAGAGAGCTTAAAGGCATCAACCGAATGTTTTTTTCTCTCTCTTCACTCGTCTGCAACATCTTCCGATTGCTGCCTGTGTGGAGGAACCCACGGGGAGCCTGAGCCGGCACAGGGCGTGCCCGGCGGGCCCGACAGGCCCCAACATTCAGAGCTGTGGCTCTCGACCACAAAGAGCCAGATATTTTCACTCAACCCTGGAATTCATCTTCATGACTCGCCTCAGTCAGCCAGACGTTCTTTTAGAACTTAAGAAGATGAGCTAGAACTCTTCAGGACTTCCCTAAGCACGCGCCAGGCCTTACGGCCTTGTCTTTCCATTCCCCAAAGATCACAAGACTTCAGCTGGGTCCCTCTCAGCTCTTGGTTCTTCTCCAGTTTTCACATGGGAAGAAACTCCCAGTCACCATCGAGTCAGAACATCAGAGTTCATCACTCTTCAGACCCGGAAGAACGTGATCGCAATTCCAAAACCACCACTGCTCCAAACCATCAAGACTTTTTCCCGAGACTGCATTCGGACACTTGTTCAACGACCAAAGCAATGCAAGTATCGTACATTTAACTAAACAAAACAGAGGTTTAGTACAAGCTGTAGACAGCACTGATGGTTTCACTCAGGTGGTTAACTGACTCTTTTCATGGCTTCATTTCCTTGTCTCTCTCTAATTGCTTCTCACTGACCATTCCTCCATGTATGAGTGATTTCATGTTTGTTTGTTTAGATTAGTTATGTGTTAGTCCTTCATTAATAAACTATTGTGCACAAATTACATGAGGGTTGACTCTGATTCTGCCTTGCAAATTAATGTCCCTTTACGAATCCGATTCGAGCTACATGCTCTAATGCAACAGTACTTTAAGAAAGTTATTTTCTGTGGCCAAGAAAATATCATTGAGTTGATATAAAAATTATACTGAATGTTCGCTGCGCGAACAGATTAGTTGATAGAAAATTAATTCTGCTACAGTTACTACTGGCAGCTGATTGTAATTAATCATAAGTAATTGTAATTATTTATATACATTTCCCTTTGAGCTAAATCGCAACACTAAGTATTAATTCAAACCTAATCAGTGAAGCTATCCTCCATTTTTTTTCACAAAAAACTGCAGAAATGTCATTTCCACCACACTGCCCTCTGTGGTGGAAATGACATTTATGGTTACAAAGTACCATTGATATGGATTGCGAGAGTAGATTTGTGTAATACTTTTTATATTTGAATATATTACAATACTTATTATATTTATATTTATATGATAAAATTATTATTATTTTAATTATGACTTTTATAATAATTGATTTCATTTTTATCTATTTTTAAGATGCCACCTAAGACAAGAAAAGAAAGGTCACAGGCCTATAGGAACAAAATAAAAGCTGACCCTGATCTCACAATTATATAGCCTCATAATTATCTCACAATGGTGAAATTTTGATGCATCATTTATTGCTTATATTTTCGCCTTGCCATCAGTTGTGTCAGTTATTTACAGTATGCACTGTAACCGTTCATCTGTGAGACAAATCAGTTTTATACATCAAACTCACTTTTGCCGTTGCGCTCTTAAGGGCTGCACTGAACCCAGTGCCGCTTAATGCATCATACAATGTTGAAGTTTACAACATAGAGGTGTGCCCAGTGTTTTTTGACCTTGAATACATGTGAACCTGTTTTAGGAGACTCATAAAACAATATTAACAACCTTTAAAATGGCAAAATAGGAGCACTTTAATGGTTTCTTGCTGATTTTGAAATTTAATAGAATTAAAGAAAAAAATAAATACTCTATGAATAATACAGTATTTATGTATACAAATGAGAATTATAATAATATAATACTTAAAATAACAGCTAAATTGTTATAGATTTTAGTAATTTTACAGTGTTTTACATAAAATTTATAATGACTTGGGAAATGACGGTTTATTTTGAAAATATATTAATATATTTAAAATATGTATTTTTGAAAATATATTTAGACATTCAAAATATATTGTAAAAATAAAACATATACAAAAAAATGGTCAAGCAATATACTTGCTAAAATATGTTTCAAAATGTATTTACATTAATATATTTTCTACTGATGTATTTTTGTATATTTTTGAAAAAATATTTCTATATTTAAAATATATTTTAAAAATATGCAAAAAATAGCCAAAAATATATTTGCTAAAATATATTTATGTAAATACATTTTCTACCAATATATTTTTGGCCACATATAAGTATATTTTTAAGAAGTATTTAAAAATATATTTTGACCTCTGTATATTTCAGTCCAAAAAATGCATTTTCAGAAATATATTTATAAATATATTTTGGTAAAATGGTGGTTGATGCGAAATACATTTACCATTTCAAAAATATATTTCATTGAGCTTCACTGTTTGCAATATATATTTAACATATATTTAAAGTATGTTTTGGCCACGAATTATTTATTTTTTTCAGCATATAGGAATACAGATGTAAAAAATAATAAGCAAAGCTTTAGCAACTCAGTTGGAATCAGTTATTTCATCCCCCTTATGAACAACACATTTTTGTAAACGCTAAAAGCTTCTTGTGTTTTCTCAGTTTGACTGATGTAAACATCCATAAACAACACAAAGCACAGGCATTTTGAGTTTCTGCTAGTAATTCCTATGGAGAAAAATCACTTCCTGCCCTCTAGCTGCATTTTGTGCATCATCAGAATCACATGATTGCAAACAACCGATATCCACCGATGTCTTGCTCTGAAGGCAGCGTTTGTTCTGCAAATGTTTGTTCCCCTGTGACGTCATCATGCCCTCTCAGATCCAATTGAGCCATTTTTGGAGCTTGATAAAATAAAAGCTTTGTTTATAATGAGAAGGACATTTTGAGCTTTGAAACTTGCAGCATCTTTTAATGGTACAAAGACCTCCCAGCTAACAGGGAACGTTCCCAGAACCTCAGCTAACATCCTGTACATGTTTGGTTAATGTTTTAAAGAAAACATTTGAATGTAATGTTTAAAGAATGTTTCAAGGATGTTTTTTTAGTTTCAAATAATGTTCCTACACAGCAAAAAGCCCAGAGTTAAATGAACTCTCCAGGGAGTTTATTTGACTCCACACTCAAGAGTGTTAAAAGTAACACTGAAGAATCTCAAATTAACACTGAAGCAGAGTTAAAGTTAATGAGATAATTAGTAATTAATTAAGTGATGATTGATCATTATTGAAGACACCTGAAGTCAACAAGCAGAATCACCAAAGGAAAAAAACACAACCAATATAATGGTCAGTGTTTGTGTTAGTTGGGCTCTCGATCCTTACATTTTTAACATTAGATATTATTTGGCTGTTGAAACAGAGTTATAACAGCCAGACAAACCAGAGAAAAGGAGATCATGTGTCCTTGGTTATGTTTTGCCATAACCTTAATGTAGTGATCTATAAATCTGAGTTTTCTTAACTGATTATATCAACCCTTTGAACAACATGTCTAATAATCAGACAAATGATTTTAAAACTTATTGTGACAACAACAACAACAAAAAAAAAAAAAAAAAAAAAAAAAATAAAACACATTTGATTAAGACACACAGACATGAAGAATCTGCATGAGAATCACAACAACGGTGACCATCAAAAAAGCATGTTGTAGCCAATCAGAACTCATCCATGGCTCCCATCATGCATTGCAGCATTAATAAATTATGATCTGAATTGTCTTTGTAATTTCTTTTATTCTTACTATTTTCTTTTGTTCTTGCTGTTTTTATGTGACTTTTTAGTACCTTGTTTTGTGATGTTCAGAGTTGATCTGTTTATCTGAATGTTCTGTTTGTCACCGTTGTTGAGATTCATACGCTGGTTCTTGATGTCTATGTGTGCCTAAACAAAAGACTCTTCTGGAAAATGTTTTTTTTTTTGCCAGATTTTTTGTTGTGGAATCACATAGCTGACATTATTGTTTTCAAGATAATCACTACTTGCCCTGAATCTGTGTAAAGTCTAATCTGTGAGTTATATTTTCAAAAAAGGAAGAGTATAACTGATTAAATGAGTTCAATGACTCAGATCAAATAATGATTATGTTAAAACACAAGCATCACCACCTGATAACTTGTGCTCTTGGCTTGCTGAATAATTAAAATATAGCAGCTAAGTGTCAAGAACCCAACTAATACAAACACTGACCACTATAATGGTGTAATAAATATATATTTATATAAATAAATATAATGGTGATTTTCTCCTTTGGTGATTCACATCTGGGAATGTTTTCAGTGGCAAGTTTGATTGTAGTTCCCAGAATGTTCTGCTAAAGGTAGAATAACATTCTCTAAGAACATTCTACAAACGTTTATTGATAACATTGTTAGAACATTATCCTCTAACATTATAAAAAAGATTCCCATCACACTAGATGTGGACTTGCATTGCTCAGATGTCAAATTTTGGTTGAAAGTGAAAACCCAACCTTTGTTTGATTGTCAAGCTCCAACTTCATTAAATAACTCCAAAACAGCATTACCAGCTTCACTTATTATAAACCAGATTATTCTGTCATATATTTACACAAGTTCTTTTTGAGATTAACAGAGGTTTAGATGTTGATGTTTAAAAGTAATAGTTAGATTTGATGTCACCATTATGGCGATAAGCGTTTGCTTTCGTTGGGCAATTTGACTTTTGCCTTAGTGTTGGTTTTTAGCTGTTATAACTATGTTAGTTATGGTGAAAGCAACAAAGGAAAATGTAATTAGATGATGTTAATCATATTGTCATGTAGTGCCTACTACTTAGTTACTTTTGTGTTACTTTTTAAATCTGGGCAGGGCTTGCTTGTTTGTTTTTAATATAAAAAGTTCTATTTTTGGCAAATGTAAAAGCCTTTTCACACCTAAAGCCTCAGGCTTTGAGAAAAGTAAATTCACGTCTTTACAGTAGACCGCAGAAGAAAAAAAATGTCAACTCTTCAGCAATAAAAAAAGGAAAACAAATGTTAGATTATCTTGATTAATTTTTGCTTACTGGTATGATTGAATTGGATCATCGCAGGTCGGCAGCAAAGACACTGGTTAACCCTTGTGAAAAAAACTGCATATGCTGGTAGGTATGTTTTAATGCTGGGATGCTGGTTAGGTATGTTTTGGTGCTGGTTTAAGCTGGTCCTTAGCTGGTTTATACTGGTCCTTGACCAGCAACATGACCAGCATAAACCAGCAAAGGACCAGCATTAACCAGCATCAAAACATACCTAACCAGCATCCCAGCATCAAAACATACCTACAGCCATTTCTAAAGACAGGAACACACAGGTTTTTACTCCCAGTTGTTTACATTTTCCAGGTAAGGAAAATCAATCCAAAAAGAGGTTTTCAGATGGGATAAGTAATTGCATACTTAAAATAACTGAACAGCATTTTTTATTTCATTTCAGAAAGATTGTTGTTAAATAGACTATCAAAATTATACTTTAAAAGTAAGTAACCTGGTTGCCTTCATTTTTAGTTCATTAAAACTAAGTTAAGTTTAGTTTAAGCAACAGAAACGATCAAATATTTTAATATTATGTGATCTAAAAACCTTAATTATCTTAGTTGATTTGTCAAAAGAAAAACAGTTACAATACCAAATCATTAAAATAATAATTTTATCGTCTCAAAATGTAAGTCCTTATGAAACGAACAAGAAACACTTAAACTGTGATCAATGCCCTTTAAATCAATTGTCTTGTTTCCATTTCTTGTATTGAAATTGTCTGCTTAATTATTTACCCTTGTAACCTTGCATATTTAATACAAAAGTTAGTTTCCACAAAAAGCAAATCTTTGGTTACCCTAAATACTTATATTCCCTTCTTAAACATTTTGCTTTGCAGAAATTTTCAGCAATGGGCAACAGTCTGTCAGCTCTAAAAGAACATGGCTACTCTCTAGTGAGTCAACAGGAGAATAAGATCCTGGTGAAAAATGAAGGTGGTGATCAGTTTGTCATTAAAAAGTTGAGCACTGACCAGGTAAGTTAGACAGTTTGATTGTAATGAGATCTGCAAGTTAAATGGGGAGAAAGACAAATTACTATAGCCCACACATGAATATTAATACTTAAAGTGATAGTTCATCCAATAATGAAAATTACCCCGTGATTTACTCACCCTCGAGCCATCCTAGGTATATGTGACATTGGTCCCACTTTAAGTTAGATGGACTTAATGACAGTGTACTTGCATTTAAATTAATCATTTGATACAATGCACTTATTGTGTGCATACACTGCCGTTTCAAAGTTAAGATCGGTAAGATCTGTAATAATTTTTCAAACAAATTATTTTGCTCAGGGCTGCATTTATTTTATCAGAAATACAGAAAAAAACAGTAATGTTGTGAAATATTATTGCAATTTAAAACACTTTAAAATTGTTTGTGTATATTTTAAAACAGGGGCACTCAACCCTGGTCCTGGAGATCGACTTTCCTGCAGAGTTCAGCTTTAACCCTGACCAAACACACCTGAACCAGCTAATTAGGATCTCAAGGAGCACTTGATAATTACAGACAGGTGTGTTTGATTAGGGTTGGAACTAAACTCTGCAGGAAAGTCGATTTCCAGGAACAGGGTTGGGCACCCCTGCTTTAAAATATTAAAAATGTATTCCTCTGATCAAATCTTAATTTTCCAGTGTCACATGATCCTTCAGAAATCATTCTGACATGCTGATTTATTATTAATGTTAGAAACCATAGTGGTGCTTCATATTTAACTTTTTTTTAATTTTATGTTTACATTGTACTTGTCATGCTTCGTGCTGTACAGAGGTGGGTAGTCCAGGGGTCAGAAAGTAAAAGTCCTGCCATATATTTGTGCCAACCCATGAACTGATGAAATGATTTCACCAGAGGTGGAACCAAGTCCTTCTGTTCAAGTCACAAGCGAGTCTCAAGTCAAATCCCAAGTCCTCAAAGAGTTAAAGGTAATGAGATAATTAAGTGACTAATTAAATGATGATTGTGCATTAGTGATGAACACCTGCTGTTACTGAGAATAACAGAGGATCAGATGTTGATGTTTTATTGGTTAAAATGATGCTACCATCATGGAGATCAGTGTTTGCTTTAGTTGGGCTCTTGACCCTTTTAGTAATTCAAAGTAAATTGCTTCTAAGCAATTGCAATATTGTTTCACAGCAAGTGTTTGCGCATTATTGAATCAAAAGCTTATGGTAGTAGAGATAACATGTTAGACAACATGTTTTGCTTTTATATTATTTGAGTGAACATCATGTAATGGTGATTCTTTGGTTTGTAGATTGACACAAATTATCAAACAACTGGATAAAAAGCCAAATTAGGAAATGCCACTGTAAAGCTTAAATATTGGGGGGAAATTTGCAGCAGCTCAGGCTTTTAGACCTGAACACTTATCATACGATCCTCAACAGTGGTGACAATAATTCTTCATGCTGTAGTGCATGATGGGAGTTTTTACTATGGTGTTACCCAGCATGCATTGCAGCATGAAGAATTTAGTTGATTGTCACCATTGTTGAGATTCATATGCTGGTTCTTGATGTCTGCAAGTGTCTAAACAGCACAAAAGCTAAAATATTTACATGCCCCATGTGTAAAAGAACTCTTATTAATTTTGAATTATCACAACTAAACTATAATTCCATGCCAAGCTTCACAGGACGGGTTTTTCAAAACCTAAACTTGGACACAAATAAAGCTACTTTCCATACAATCAGGTCACTGCCTGATGACTATCAGATCACATACAGTTTTGATCTCACTATTTTACAACACTACATATGTTGTGGCATAGAGAGGTCTAACATAATTAGTCAAGGATCTAGAGTCCAACTAAAGCAAACACTGATCTCCATGATGGTAGCATCATTTTAACCAATAAAACATCAACATCTGATCCTCTGTTATTCTCAGTAACAGCAGGTGTTCATCACTAATGCACAATCATCATTTAATTAGTCACTTAATTATCTCATTACCTTTAACTCTTTGAGGACTTGGGATTTGACTTGAGACTCGCTTGTGACTTGAACAGAAGAACTTGGTTCCACCTCTGGTGAAATCATTTCATCAGTTCATGGGTGGAACAAATATATGGCAGGACTTTTACTTTCTGACCCCTGGACTACCCACCTCTGGTGCTGTATGACGAACCAGGAGCAGACAAGAAGGTCCAATGCACTTGGGTGCCCTGGAGGCTCGTATAGAGCAGACACAGGATAGGAGGTACACCTCCAGGGCGGGTCAGGGAGCTCAGGGAGCCATGGCCGAGTACACAGTCCATTTGGCCATGGTGTGTCTGGGAGTTCGGGAAGCCATGGCCGAGTACATAGTCCATAAGGCCATGGTTGATCCGGGGAGTAGCCCCCCCCAAAAAAAATTTCTTGGGGGAACTTAGGGCGTAGCCCGCCCAGGAGAGCACGCGAAAGCCGGGTTTTGTAGGCGCAAGCACAGGAGGGCGTTCGGGCGGCGCCGGCTCTGGAGGGCGCGCTGGAGGCAGCTCGGGCTCTGGAGTGCGCGCTGGGTCTTGACTTGGCTCCGTAAACGCAACTGTCACTTGACTTGACTCAGGAGACGCAGCTGCAACTTGACTTGACTCAGGACTCAGGAGATGCAGCTGCAACTTGACTTGACTCGGGAAACGACGCCGTCACTTGACTTGACTGTAATTGTAGCATTGTCCTTAAGGCAACTTTTCTTTGCCGCCTTCTTGCGAGCCGCGGACGGTGGTTCTGAGCTGAGGAGATGAATGGAGGTTTGGATTGGGGGGTTTGTTTGCGGCGGGGCAGGCCAGCCGAACCATTGGCGCAGCATGCGGGGGTTCCCGAGGTGTCGTTGCCTGACACGACGCGGTGTGCTTCAGAATTCAAAATCAGATCCATTTAAATAAAGGACCACATTAATCAGTTCAATCAGGGAATAATCACAAACAGGAAGATCGCAACGAATTGTGTCTTCGTCCAACCCCATCTGAAAACAAAAGCCTAAAGCCGCGTCATGCCAGCTTAGTTGTTTTGCAATTTCGAGGAAATCCTCCACATACCGCTCCAAGCTCCGGCCGCCTTGCTGCAAACACGTCACAGCCTCCTCAGCGTTCATGTTGTACTTGGTCGGTGATTTCTGTCACGCTTCGTGGTGTATGACGAACGAGGAGCAGACAAGAAGGTCCAATGCACTTGAGTTTATTGAATAAATCCACATATAAGGCAGGAACAGACAGGAACAGCGGGGAAATCCAAGCAAAACATAAACGCAAACGACTAACACGAAAAGACAATACAATCACCCACAAACTTGAATGAACACAACCAAACCTTAAATACACTAAACCAACTAATCAAGAGAATGCACTGAGACAATGACATAACCAATAAGAAACGGAACAGGAAGACCAAATAAGGGCGACACAGGAAAAACACATACAAAACAGTCCAAATGGTATGACAATACTTGTCCACCTTTTTTTCCTGTAAGAGTGGTTGTGGACATTTGTAAATTTTATGGGTGTGGCTTCCGGTCTTATCCATGTCAACCTATTTTTAGCTGTACAAAACAGCTCGTTTTGCTGCTTGATTTGCAAATTGGTGTGTCTTACCATATTATTTTATTGTATTATCCTAATTATAAACACTGGATTGTATTGCAAACCGTTTTACTGTTTACTGCACTTTGTTATTCTTCTTGTTATTTCCAAATGGCAGCAGTTGAACTGGAGGTCTCACTCATAAGCTTATTTCCATTCTGAAGAAAAAGATGGAATTTTAAATAAAAAAACTTGCATGTAATTACATGCAATTACATTCATAATTACACTGTTGGCCCATCCCTTACACTTCAACCCACCCTTTAACCTACCCATACTATCAATCCTGTCCCTAACCTTCAAAAAAACTTAATTTTTTTGAAGTAAGGCCAGCTAATATAAAGTGGGACCATTAATTTTTTTCTTTTTCCTTTCTTTTTCAAGCTTTGAAATCTAATAAAGTGCATCCATCTATTATAAGAGTAATCCACAAGGCTCCAGCGGCTTGATAAAGGCCTTCTGAAGTGAATCAATGGGTTTTTGTAAGAAAAATATCCATAATTAAAACTTATTTTTATATATTTGAAGCAAGTTATTTTAGTTTACTAAGTTATAAATATGAGTAAATTTCTTACAAAACCCCATCACTGGGCCTTTATTAACCCCCTGGAGCCAGATGAAGCACTTTTTTTCCATGATGGAGGGATGCACTTTTTTGGGCTTCAAAATACAGTGCCCCATTCACTGCCATTAAAAAGCTTGAAAGAGACAGGATGTTTTTGTAATATAACTCTGATTGTGTATGTCTGAAAGAAATAATAATATATACCTAGGATGACTGGAGGGTAAGTAAATCATGGGATCATTTTTATTTGGGGAGTGAACTAACCCTTTCAAAGTATCATGAACTGCCTTTGTTTCTTATTTTATACCATCCAATGTAGTCGTCTTTCGAAAATCCTGTGTTGAATTGTTCCTTGTTTGTAAATGAACCCGCTGAAGAGAACAAAGGGCCAAGTTTTTACCAATGTGGTCTAGATCTTTCACTTTTCCTAATGTTGGGATCAGAAGGAAGGCAATGCAAACACTGTTTTTCCACAGTTTGTTACTGAACAGCGCCTTGTTGTCCTCAGATCCATCTTTATCATTTGTTCTCTGTTCTCTGTGGCTAAACAGGCAGTGATGTAGCAGGTGTTGATCATGTTTTCAGGAAACGGAGTTTAACCACACTATTACATAATAGTGTAAAACATTTACAAGCTGTTGTTTTGGCAGACTGCCTTCAATATAAGCTGATTTTAGACTAATGACAAAGTTTTGAGTTCTGAAATTTACAGGATGTTTTTATAGTACAGTGACCTCTTACATACCAAAAGATCAAGGCAATTTTGCTTTCTTAGTTCATGACCCCTTTAAACAACATTAACCGTTAACTGTTATTTTCCTCGTAATTGCTGTAAATCTGCTTTGAAACAATATGTGTTGTTATGTATTACATGCATATATGAAGTGCTATATATAAATGTGACTCAATGAGCTCCTGTGTGTTTTTAGGACGAATCCCAGTTTCTTCTCCATCTCAATCACCCACACATCGTCCACCACAAGGAATTTATCAAAGGTTGAGAGAAAAATCTAAATTAATTCAGTTCATTTACATTCATTAGCTGCATTAAATGATTTAAACTGTAATGAATGTGTTTTCAGATTCTGGCTGTTTGTATCTTGTCCTGGAGCACTGTGAAGGTGGAGATCTCGCTCAGAAAATCAAAAACAAAAAGAATGGAAACGCCACATTTTCTGAGATTGAGGTATGACTGTAGATTGTTGGAAAGGCTTAACTTATAGGCACAAGCATTGGAACCTTCAGGATTACTTACACTCTAAAAACAAATGGTGCTATATAGCACAAAAAGTGGTTCTTTGGCTCATAATCATAGGGGAACCACTTTTAGTGCTATACAGCACCTATTTTAAAAGGTGCTATATAGCACCTTTGTCAAATGGTTCTATGTAGAACCATCAGATGTACCATACACAGCAAAATCCCCAGTATTAATTTAACACTCTGAGTGTGGACACATATAAACACTGAAGCAGTGTTGAGGTTAACGAGATAATTAGGTGATTAACAAAGTGATGATTGATCATTATTGAAGACATCTGATGTTAATAAGCAGAATCACCAAAGGAGAAAACCAAAATTTTTAAGCAACCATTTTAGTGGTCAGTGTTTGCATTAGTTGGGCTCTTGACCCTTAAATCTATAATACTAGATTTTGTTTGGCTGCTGTATTTGAGTTGAAACAGCCAGACAAGCCAAAAGCTTAAGTCACCAGGTGATTATGTTTTAACATATTCATTGTTTGATGTAAACCACCTTTTTTTTTTTTTTGCTTATTGTAATAGCCTTGACAATCCACAGAAGCTCCAGCACTTCCTATACATTTTGGAAAGATTTTTTTTACAACCATTTAAAAAAAAAAAAAAGTATTTCACCTAGGCACACATAGACATCAAGAACCAGCCCATGAATCTCAACAATGGTGACAAACTGCATATTCAGACAAACAGATCAACTCTGAACTCTCATAATTTATTCATGCCGCAATGCATGATGGGAGTCATGGATGAGTTCTGATTGGCTACAACACGCTTTTTGATGGTCACCGTTGTTGTGATTCTCACACTGATTCTTCATGTCTGTGTGTCTAAATTGAGATAAACCTTTTTTTCATCATCTGTCTGATTATGGCAAAACTGATTGATCTTTTGTGCACAGGTTTTTTTTTTTTTTGTAATCTGTAAGGAAATTCTATGTCAAAGATTCAAGTCACTTTATGATGATTAAGTCAAGCACAGTCAATGCCATCTTATTGACTTTTGCTCTTTGCTTGTCTGGCTGTTATAACTCAGTAATTGCAGCCAAACAAGACCTACCATTGATGAGTTAAGGGTCATGAGCCCAACTAATGCAAACATTGACCACTATAATGGTTGCTTAAAAATTTTGGTTTTCTCCTTTGGTGATTCTGCTTATTAACATCAGGTGTCTTCAATAATGATCAATCATCACTTCGTTAATCACCTAATTATCTTGTTAACTTTAACACTGCTTCAGTGTTTATATGTGTCCACACTCAGAGTGTTAAATTAACACTGGCGATTTTGCTGTGTATTCAAGTATTCTGGTGTGCACTTTCAGAAGTTAGACCTAATGTAGACAGGTGTGTGTCATTCCAAATCAGTTTGAACCTCTTGTGGTCAAGATTAAATATTGGATTGTTAACAAAACAAAATTTGTACATTCACATTTCACTGATTCTTACAGATTCTGGACTGGATTGTGAAGATCTGCATGGCTTTAAAATACCTGCATGATCAACAGATCCTGCATAAAAACCTGCAACCCAAGGTATAGATTAAACTCAGTTAATCTTGTTACAATCTCTTTTCTGAATCGCAACAAAATAACAGCCCAAACTCCGCACAAGGTCCACCCATGCTCCCGCTCCCTTTGGCTAAGCCCTGAATGTTTACAATGTCTGGCTCTGCCCCTGGGCCAATCACCTGAAACTCAGAAATAACTGGCTACTCACTGGAACAAATCACAATCTATACATATCATCTATATGGGAACAAGGGAGCGCTGGAGCCTATAATTCAGTTAAAGTGCCCTAAAGAATGTATCTAATTTGGTTTTACACTTGTTTATTCTTATGTGTGAATTGTAAATAATGAATACAAGCAGCAGTATACAATACAGTGGTTAGGAGTGGATGAGAAATCAAGAAGAAATCAGGATGTAAAATAATCCAATGAAAACCAAAAATGCAACAACTCCCAAACACACTAAGGGGCTGTTTACACAAAACTATTTTCAACTAAAAATTTTGATGTGTTTTGGCCGTTCATTTACACAACAACACCGTTTTGGAGGCTTGAAAAAACAAGCTTTTGAAAACAGGTTTCGAAGTGCAAGGTTTTGAAAATTACCATTTCTAAACTTGCTATACATATCTGTTTTCTCATGATAGAGTATATTCTTCACTACATTTGGAACCATCCGTCTTGGAGAGTTTGGAGTGGTAAATCAATGGTATTGTTTGCTCCTATACAGAGGTGGGTAGTCCAGGGGTCAGAAAGTAAAAGTCCTGCCATATATTTGTTCCACCCATGAACTGATGAAATGATTTCACCAGAGGTGGAACCAAGTCCTTCTGTTCAAGTCACAAGCGAGTCTCAAGTCAAATCCCAAGTCCTCAAAGAGTTAAAGGTAATGAGATAATTAAGTGACTAATTAAATGATGATTGTGCATTAGTGATGAACACCTGCTGTTACTGAGAATAACAGAGGATCAGATGTTGATGTTTTATTGGTTAAAATGATGCTACCATCATGGAGATCAGTGTTTGCTTTAGTTGGACTCTAGATCCTTGACTAATTATGTTAGATCTCTCTATGCCACAACATATGTAGTGTTGTAAAATAGTGAGATCAAGACTGTATGTGATCTGATAGTCATCAGGCAGTGACCTGATTATATGGAAAGTAGCTTTATTTGTGTCCAAGTTTAGGTTTTGAAAAACCAGTCCTGTGAAGCTTGGCATGGAATTATAGTTTAGTTGTGATTCAAAATTAATGAGAGTTCTTTTATACGTGGGGTATGTAAATATTTTAGCTTTTGTGCTGTTTAGACACACGCAGACATCAAGAACCAGCATATGAATCTCAACAATGGTGACAATCAACTAAATTCTTCATGCTGCAATGCATGCTGGGTAACACCATAGTAAAAACTCCCATCATGCACTACAGCATGAAGAATTATTGTCACCACTGTTGAGGATCGTATGATAAGTGTTCAGGTCTAAAAGCTTGAGCTGCTGCAAATTTCCCCCAATATTTAAGCTTTACAGTGGCATTTCCTAATTTGGCTTTTTATCCAGTTGTTTGATAATTTGTGTCAATCTACAAACCAAAGAATCACCATTACATGATGTTCACTCAAATAATATAAAAGCAAAACATGTTGTCTAACATGTTATCTCTACTACCATAAGCTTTTGATTCAATAATGCGCAAACACTTGCTGTGAAAGAATATTGCAATTGCTTAGAAGCAATTTACTTTGAATTACTAAAAGGGTCAAGAGCCCAACTAAAGCAAACACTGATCTCCATGATGGTAGCATCATTTTAACCAATAAAACATCAACATCTGATCCTCTGTTATTCTCAGTAACAGCAGGTGTTCATCACTAATGCACAATCATCATTTAATTAGTCACTTAATTATCTCATTACCTTTAACTCTTTGAGGACTTGGGATTTGACTTGAGACTCGCTTGTGACTTGAACAGAAGGACTTGGTTCCACCTCTGGTGAAATCATTTCATCAGTTCATGGGTTGGCACAAATATATGGCAGGACTTTTACTTTCTGACCCCTGGACTACCCACCTCTGCTCCTATAATTGAAAACATAACTTGTCAGGAACTCTTCAATGCATAGTATGAAAAATACAGCATAGATCAGTGGTTCTCTACTCCAGTCCTCGGGCCCACAGCTCTGCACATTTAGTATGTTTCTGAATCTGACACACTCAGTTCAGTTCATGGATTTTTCTCCTCATGAGTTGATGATCTGAGTCAGGTGAGTTAAATGAGGGAGACATACAAAATGTGCAGAGCAGTAGTGGGCCCCGAGGACTGAATAAGAACCACTGGCATAGATCATACATGTGTTTAGTGATCTGAATTCTGCACTATGTATTTTCCCTGTTTCTATCAGGTCCACTGAACAGCAAACTACAGAAATTGATTATTCTTCATATGTTGCACCTGAGATTTTGAAGGACAGACCTTATGGGGAAAAAACGTAATAAAACATCTTTAAACTGCAGTTATGACTGGTTATAAAGTATATTTTACAAACTGAATACTTATACTATGCTGTTAATAACTTTTGCAGTGAAATATGGAGGTTGGGATGTGTCATCTATGAACTGTGTATGCTGAAATGTGCGGTAAGATTTTCCTTCCATCAGATTGCAAAAGACTCACATTACCACATAAAGTTGAGATTAAATCACTGGAGTCACATGGATTATTTTAGCAATGTCTTTCCTAGTGTTCTGGACCTTGAATGTTAGGGGAGGAAATCTTTTGGAATATTGATTCTTGGGGTCACATTTCAATTCAAAATTGTTTCTCTTTCTCTACACAAAAAAAAAACCTCAATAAAATGAAACCACTTTTTTTTACTTTAAAGTTTTGTTGAATTATTATTTTTCAATCTTATTCTCACTCCTTTATAATTGTTATGGAGTGACTGAGAGAGGCATGCTGATCCATTTGCAAGCTTTATTCAGAGATATGGTTATTTAAACAGGCAAAGGTGATACATTAGCAAACAGGTATAGCAAAGATGAGACAATGAGTAATCCAAGGACAAGTGTGGGTCAATTGACGGTGAACATATTCTAGGGCAGTATTTCCCAACCCTGTTCCTGGAGGCACACCAACAGTGCACATTTTGGATGTCTCCCTTATCTGACCAATATATTTCTGTTCCTCGAGTCTCTACTAACGAGATGATGAGTTGATTCAGGTGTGTTTGATCAGGAAAAGTTGGAAAATGTGTAGTGTTGGTGTGCCTCCAGGAACAGGGTTGGGAAACACTGTTCTAGGGAGCGAGGAAAACGGGTAATCCAAACAGACAGGCATTGTATGGAAAATGTAGCAATGTTTTTAGCACCACCTGGTGGATATTTTACCCAAAACTGCCATTTTGGCAAAACTTGAATGACAAACTGGAAACATGGATAGGATGTTAAATCAGTTGTTTGTTCAAAAGTACATCCTGGCTGCTGATTTACTCTTTCTATACGTATTTACAAATCTGTTTGCTTGGTTGTTTTGTTTCAGTGAGAATACAGCTTGTATGTGTTAGTTAGAGTCTGTTAATAAATGAAAGATTTTGACAACTGATTACCTAATTTTTGTCCCAATTTAGTTTCCTGCAATATTGACAGTTAAGACCGTTCAAAAGATACTCACATCCTCCTATGAAGCTCTTCCTGAGACCTTCTCAGAGGACCTTCGTCAGTTGGTAACAGACACACTTCAGCTCAATCCAGCGAATCGCCCGTCTGTCAGTGAGATCTTGACCAGACCTTTTATCATTTATTACCTTCGTAAAAAGGTTATCTTATTCAAATATTTTATTGTTTATACAATTTGCTATATAAAAAAGTACACATTGGCACTGGTTTTAAACAAAGTGGGGGGGAGGGGGGGAGAGGAACTAAAAATTTGGTTTGATGATATTTGCCTTTTGTTTTTTTTTTTTAGACCATGGAAACTATTAAGACACTTTATGGGACACTAGAGGTACTGAGAGCCCTGGCTAAAGATTTGGAAAAAGTTCATTTCAACACAACTATAGGCAGTCTCACAGGAGGTGTCATTGGACTGGCTGGAGGAATCACATCTGTGGTTGGACTTATTCTCTCTCCGTTCACTCTCGGAGCGTCTCTGATAGTAACAGGGGTGGGAATCGGTACAGCAGTAGCTGGAGGAGTAACAGCTGGTGCCAGCAATATAACAAACATGGTTAACCAGAATACAAACCGGCAAAAGATCAAAATGCTCATAAAAGAGTTCCAAGAAAAAATCACCTCCACAGTTTGCTGCATCCAAAACGCCCAAATAGCCGTGGAAACTTTACAAAGACAGTTTTCCACAAGTGATGACTCATTTTCCAGTGCACAATCTGGGGCAAATGCTGGAGCTCGACTTGGACGAGGATTGGGAGGAATTCCGGAGATTCTTCGTGTAATTGAGGTCGTAAATGTCGGAAAGGTCGCAGCTCAGGCTGCGAGTGCCATTCGTGTGGCTGAAGCAGCTACTGGAGTTTTGTCTGCACTTTTTGTAGCTGTTGATGTGTTCTTTGTTTTTCTCGACTCCAGAGAAATCCACAACATCCGCCAAGATTACGCTCAACGAGAATCACAAGCCAGCAGCGGCACAACAAACCTACTGGCTTCAAACGCTCAACAGGCAAAAGAGCTGAAATCTGAGACAATGAAATTTGTGACAAAAATAAAGGAGACGACAGAGGAGCTTCAGAAGATTCTGGATATACTTCGAGATGCACTGCACCTAAACTCTGAGAATTACTCAAATTGTTGGTAAATCTCAGTATGTTCTTCAGCCATAGATTTATTATACACTGTAAAAAACAACCTATAGAATCTACTCAATAAAATGAGGTAAACTGAGGTAACAATTTACACTCAGTTTGTTTGGGTAGATTCTATCCTGTATGTCTGAGTAAAGAATACCTGAATTTATCAGCTAAGACAAACTAAAAAAAAGTAGATAAAGTCTACACAGCAAAAAGCCCAGTGTTAAATGAACTCTCCCGGGAGTTTATTTGAGTGTTAAAATGAACACTGAAGCAGTGTCACAGTTAATGAGGTAATTAAGTGATTCATTGAGTGATGATTGAAAATTATTGAAGACACCAAAATGTTTACGTCACCATTATAGTGGTCAGTGTTAGCATTAGTTGGGCTCTTGACCCGTAGCTTTTTAACATTAGCTTTTGTTCAACTGTTTAGTTAAACTAGCCAGACAAGCCAAAGAGCAAAAGTCATGCAGTGGTGATAACGCTGTTTTAAAATAAACTTAATTTGAGCCGCTGAAACCATTTAGAGTTCTATATCCTTTATTTATTACAACTGCCTTGTGGTTTCACAGCAGCAAAAAAATGATAAAGCCTGAATTTTTTTTTTTACAATTTTGAATGGACGTCTTACCAGCTCCTCCGATCAAAAAAAAAAACTTTCAAAAGTTGTTCTTTTAGGCACACACAGACATCATGAATCAGCATATGAATCTCAAAAATGGTGACCAACAGCATATTCAGAAACAGATCAACTCTAAACATCATGGAAATCATCAGCTCATAATTTATTCATGCCACAATGCATGATGGGAGATATGGATGAGTTTTGATTGGCTACAACATACGTTTTTGTTGGTCACCATTGTTGTGATTCTCATGCTGATTGTTGATGTCTGTGTGTCTAAATCTAAAAAAACGTTTCTATTTTTTCCGGTCAAATAAATTTCAGAAACATCTGTCTGATTAAACCAACATAGAGAAAATACAACTCACTTATTCTGATCCCTACTTCATGACTTTGTCAAAGCATATTCAAAACCACAAAATCTCATTTCTTCTGGTTTGTCTGACTGTTATAACTCAATTACAACACCTAAACAAAATCTAATTTTAAGAAGTTATTGGTAAAGAGCTAAACTAATGTTAACACTGACCACTATAATGGCAACTTACAAAATTAGCTTTTCTCCTTTTGGTGATTCTGCTTATTAACATCAGGCATCTTTAATAATGGTCAATCATCACTCAATGAATCACTTAATTACCTCATTAACTCTAACACTGCTTCAGTGTTCATTTTAATACTCTTGAGTATGGACTCAAACTCCCGGGAGAGTTCATTTAACACTGGGCTTTTTGCTGTGTAGACTTCACCTACTTTTTTTTAGTTTGTCTTAGCTGATAAATTCAGGTATTCTTTACTCAGACATATAGGATAGAATCTACCCAAACAAACTGAGTGTAAATTGTTACCTCAGTTTACCTCATTTTATTGAGTAGATTCTATAGGTTGTTTTTTACAGTGAGTTGTAGCAAAGGTTAGATGATGGTAACTGTATATTTTGGGTTTTTATGATAAAGTATCTAAATCATTATCGCAAGTTTCAGTAATGCTTAGAGAACTTTGACTTTGAAAAGCAATAAATTAAGCTTGTTGCATTCCCATTAAATTCTGTTAGAAATGTATATTAGGATTTCTTGTCTTTATTTCCTTGATGTTTTAGAAATCAAAAATATAATCATAACATTTTTTCTCTTTTTCTGTATGTGAGTGTCTGTTTATTGTAATTTTCCTGAAATTTCCTGTACTGAAATAAATGTCAGAAATGTAAACATTTCTATTTTTGTTTGATTTAATTCACTATATTTTAATAGATCTATTGTACAGTAAGTTACAACATTATTTGTTTTTAGCATGACAACAGAAGTTTGACTGATTGATTGTTTGAATACATGTCTCAAGTTCAGCTCTGGGGCGATAAAGAAATGTTTATGTAGCACTTTATCCAGTGGCTGTGAACATTTTCAGGATATGACAAAATTTAGCCAATCATCATCCTCAAATCTTGTCCAAAATAGCCCAAACAGCTGCTAGTCAGGACTAGTCTCAAAAGGGTTGAATAAAGCCAACAAGGATCTCACCAGTAAAGAATCTTTAAGAAAGAGTTCACCATCTTTAATAAACTGAATTTAAAGCCAATTTTAATTTCATCAACCAACAACATACAGTTTTTAACATTTTTTATGTTTCTATTAAATTTAATTAATCTACAGTATGTGAGCACTAGGGGAGATTGACCTAAGAGAATGGGCTAATTGCAACACAGCTTGAAAGCTTCCACATAGGCTAGCATGACAAAACTTAGTGTATTTACTAGTTGCCATATTAATACTATATAGAGCAAATTTGCTGTCAGAATGTGATCATCTTTGGAAGATATCACTGAATGTTTAACTATAGCGAAAGTAAATTTTGGCCACCTGAAATACAAGAGAGATCTCATTCGAGAAGGAATTGAATGAACTGGTACATGTCCACCGGGTAGGTCGGTCATTTGAGTCAGTCTCGTTCAACAATCAGCAGAAAGCGGATACAAAGCACAGTTACAGTACATATACGCTAGTGTATATATTCATATTTAACATACAAAACATAACTCCATGACATGTTTAATATAGTCAGAGATTTATGAATGTGTAAATGTCTGACCAAACAATTAACAATGTTGATTATGTAAGAAAACCTTGTTTTGGTCAGTTGTAATTAGGATTAATCTCCTAAAAACAAATGGTGCTATATAGCACTAAAAGTGGTT
Source organism: Cirrhinus mrigala (assembly GCA_036247105.1). NCBI lineage: Eukaryota > Metazoa > Chordata > Actinopteri > Cypriniformes > Cyprinidae > Cirrhinus > Cirrhinus mrigala. The sequence continues at coordinate 49,450 of JAMKFB010000189.1, read as the reverse complement.
CTTTGGCTCGTAATCATAGGGGAACCACTTTTAGTGCTATATAGCATCTATTTTAAAAGGTGCTATATGGCACCTTTGTCAAATGGTTCTATGTAGAACCATCAGATGTACCATACACAGCAAAATCCCCAATGTTAATTTAACACTCTGAGTGTGGACACATATAAACACTGAAGCAGTGTTGAAGTTAACGAGATAATTAGGTGATTAACAAAGTGATGATTGATCATTATTGAAGACACCTGATGTTAATAAGCAGAATCACCAAAGGAGAAAACCAAAATTTTTAAGCAACCATTTTAGTGGTCAGTGTTTGCATTAGTTGGGCTCTTGACCCTTAAATCTTTAATACTAGATTTTGTTTGGCTGCTGTATTTGAGTTAAAACAGCCAGACAAGCCAAAAGCTCAAGTCACCAGGTGATTATGTTTTAACATATTCATTGTTTGATGTAAATCACCTAGAGTCTAATCTCTAAGTTAGTTTTTTTTTTTTTTTGTTTGTTTTAATAGCCTTGACAATCCACAGAAGATCCAGCACTTCCTATACATTTTGGAAAGATTTTTTTTACAACCTGTTTAAAAAAAAAAAAAAAAAGTATTTCACCTAGGCACACATAGACATCAAGAACCAGCCCATGAATCTCAACAATGGTGACAAACGGCATATTCAGATAAACAGATCAACTCTGAACTCTCATAATTTATTCATGCCGCAATGCATGATGGGAGTCATGGATGAGTTCTGATTGGCTACAACACGCTTTTTGATGGTCACCGTTGTTGTGATTCTCACACTGATTCTTCATGTCTGTGTGTCTAAATTAAGATAAGCTTTTTTTTTTTTCATCATCTGTCTGATTATGGCAAAACTGATTGATCTTTTGTGCACAGGTTTTTTTTTTTTGTAATCTGTTAGAAATTTTTTGTCAAATACTCAAGTCACTATATGATGATTAAGTCAAGCACAGTCAATGCCATCTTATTGACTTTTGCTCTTTGTTTGTCTGGCTGTTATAACTCAGTAATTGCAGCCAAACAAGACCTACTATTGATGATTTAAGGGTCAAGAGCCCAACTAATGCAAACACTGACCACTATAATGGTTGCTTAAAAATTTTGGTTTTCTCCTTTGGTGATTCTGCTTATTAACATCAGGTGTCTTCAATAATGATCAATCATCACTTTGTTAATCACCTAATTATCTTGTTAACTTCAACACTGCTTCAGTGTTTATATGTGTCCACACTCAGAGTGTTAAATTAACACTGGGGATTTTGCTGTGTATAGTATTTTATTACTTCAACAAAAATGGTGCTCAATAGAAACAATCATAGGGGCTTGCATATTATAATAATAGTAAATATATTTACTACAATGGCAAAATGTCTTGAATCACTTTTATGCTTTTCTAAGGTCAAAAGGTCTTATGTGGGAAATATTTCCTTATGGGGGCCTTAGGGGCAAAAAGATCTTCAGGAAATACACTGTATGTTAATGTTGTTTTTAATCCTTTCCCCAACTGAAGAGTTTAAGAGAGAGTTAGAGATCCTTATTCAGAGGCTTAACAGGTTCTTTGTATGGCAGTGGTGCTATATGGCACCTTAACGACCCCAAAGAACCGCTGAAGAACCGCTGAAGAACCAGACAGGGGCTTGACCGGTTCTTTATACACTAACGGTGCTACATAGCACCACAATCACACCAAAGAACCGCTGAAGCACCATTGTTTTTCTGTGTGTGCTTCCAAGTGTGAATTCATCGGAAATTGGAGATTGCGTGCCATCCTGTAGGCCCTCGGAATTTCATTGTTAGCCTACATCTCTGTTTCTGTTGTTAATGCCAAAAGACAGTATCAGTATCTTAGGTTCCTCTGCAATGGTTGCTCTTTCCATCAGGTTCCCAGCATGCTGAAATTTTGCTCCAGGGAAGCTGTCAATTTGGAGCGCTGAGATACTGAAAGATGGTATTCTGGACCCGTTCGAATCACTGACTTTTTCTGAGATTCAAAAACTCCAGTCTATGGTTTTTGGTTGTATTCACATGCCTGCTTGGTCTGCCAATTGATATGGGGGTCTGTGGTGTACTGAGAACTACCATGTCGGTCTGTGGTGACTATTCATGTGTTGCAACTACAACTGCTTTTTCAGCGAGAGTTTTGTTTTCTGTTACGAACTGTGTCAATGAGGATGGTGGTTTGATGGAGCCCACTAAGTGTTCTGAAAATAGAATCGGGTTGGATTCTTCAGACTCATCCGACAAAAAGATGGGTGAGCAGTCTATTCTGCTGTATGTTGGGCGAGTACTATGTGCCACTGCACTGCAAGATTTTCCTGATGTTTGCAACCTTCCGAGTGATGGAAGATTGCTGGTTGCCACTGCGTTGCATAATTTTACAACGTTTGTACTGATTTTGAAGAGACTACAGTATTCACATCCATTTCTTTTTCAATCTGAGTAGGTCTCATCTCTAGAAGTCTGTTCAATAGGCTGAGGCTCTGAATCTGCCATTTTTGGATCACTTGTGTCTACTAACATTTCAGTACAAATCTGTGAGGTTTTCTCTGAGGGAATGGTTTTGGAGCTTGTACTGGTGTGGGTTCGAGTCCTGGTGGAGGTTCAAGAGGTGGGTATTCTTGATCAAAGGACCACTCTCCTCTGTTTGGTGGGGTAGTAGTGATCTGTTCCACATCATTGTTCCTCCTGGGAGATGTTTGAATCTGGACATGTATATGCTGAAGACCTTTTTTGGGTTTGACCACGCATGACGTGTCACTGTCCACTATTTGAGCATAGGTTCTTGAGTGGGTTGTGTCTGTCACAGGTGACCGGTTGTTGGTTCTGTCTTTCATCTTTGTCATTAACTTCTGTGGCAAACGAAACTCAAACTCTCTCAAAAACATCTGGATGAGTTCTGTTTTTGAAATTTCTTTTTGCCCAATTTGTTGCCATTTCAAACACTTGAAACCAGCCTGTGTGGTCTGTAAGTTCTTGCATTGTTTGATCCATCAAGGTCTCATAATGATCCTCAAGAATGAATCGTGTTACGTAAGAACAATTTTTTTGGGTTACTCTCTTAAAGTTGGACTGTTCTGTTGCGTACAGCAGGTTTCTTCATATTCAGCAGCAATTATGTCAGTCTCTTAAAGGTGTTTGGTGTGTTGTTTACCACTTTGGTGGTGACTTTGTCCAGGTGATGTACAAAGCGTATGAGATCATACATCAATTTCATCACTGTTCTTAATCTAGGTGATGCTGGGATGTTCTTGGAATTTTTTGGGTTGTTCAAAGTACCTATTCTGCCTTCCCCCAGGTGTTATTTTTCTGGGGTAATCTCTGTTTAGTCTGTATGCGTTGGTGGGTTGAGCACCAATCAGGACATATCTCCCAGCCCAGTTGGCCCAGGAGACAACATAACTGCCCCTGACGATGGAGAAGCGAGCTGATTCTGTATGTTTATTGTGAAAATCCAAATTGTGAGCTTAATGGTGATCTTAATGGAGCTTAAAGCTCAAAGAATTCATCCTCTTGTTGGATGATTGTGTCATACTCTGCCTCATGATTTAGTTTCAAAATCTGTCTCCCTAGCTGCAATCATTTTCCTAAGTCTCATTTAGTTTTTGTTGTTTTTATTCTTTTTTTTATTATTGTTTTCTTTGTGAAGTCAAGGCCATTTTATATCACTGAGTATGTTACATATGGGTTGATTGGGAGGTGATAGTGGTCCCATTTTTGTCTGTTTCGTCATTTATACCGACTGTTGATGAATTCTCCAGGTTCAGTGTAAGTGAATTGGTTGGTATTGTGCCACTGTCTCTGCTAGCAATCATCAAGTGCCAGTGGAAAGCATTCAGAATTTCGAGAACAGTGTATCTGTTTATCATATCCACTAGTCCGTAGACGGGCTGTTGGGTGGTGATCTTCATCTCTTTGGTGGTGTGGACCGATGTTGTCCCATGGAAAGGAATCTTCCTCCTCTCCCCTCTGACAGTGAGGTTGATTTTCAGCACAAAAATGTGCTTTTGTGTTTCTTGTTGAAGATATGTGTCTTAAATTATCTCAGTTAATTTTTGAAGAAAAAAAAAAAAAAAAATAATATGCCATGTAGCGTCATGTTTTGATCGTGTTTTAAGTGAAAATAACCTATTTTTCTTTATCTTTCTTTCTTTATATAACTCTTCACATCACATCTACTCTAATTTATAGACCCAGTTATCCATACAAAATATATTTCACATTAAAAAATAAATAAAAGCCAAGTACGTATTCAGTTAGTTCTGTATCTCTGTATCACAATGATGGTATTTGGATTGTTTTATGATTTTATAAGTCTAACAATCATGTATTTATAGATAATATTCCTGGTTTTTAATACTGTATGTTGCTATTTTTATATTAGTCAGTGGAATAATATGTTTATATGTCGATACACTAATATTTATAAAGTAATGATAGACTCTTCAGAGGGTTGTTGTCTTTTTATTTGTTGTGATTGTGATATCCTTGTTATTTTCACAGTTCCAACGGGTCCTTGAAATCCTTGAAAGTTTGTGAATCTGAAAAAAAATTTTTCAAGGCCCTGTAAAGTTTTTGAAAATAAACATACATAGATACAGGTCCTTGAAAGTGCTTGAATTTATTTTGTGCAAGTTTTTTAAAAGTCATATTATTTCCTCCGGTCCGCTAATGTGTTATTTCGCCAACTTGCTTGATTTACGTTAGTTAGGGTGACCATACATCCTCTTTTCCCCAGACACGTCCGGCTGGGATTTCTAAATCACCCAAAATGTCCTGGGTTTCAGCTTTTGCTTTCTACAGTATTCATTCATTGTGTGCGTTTTGGTATTAAACCATATACACAGGACTGTTTTCTTCATCCCGCTCCCACTGAATTTCAGGCCATTACCGCCTGCTCACCCAATCATTCTAATGGTGAATACAATTTTTTGCGCATCAGGGAGCCGCTATTGTATGCAGAGTATTTCAATCTGTTTTAAATGAGCGGCTATTCACTTTCACTTTCAATTTTGCGATCACACGTACTCCGTATAAAGGGAGCACATCTTACAAGATGAGATATGAGCACATTATCTGAGCAGCAAATCCTCCAGCATGATACGTCAGTCATCTCTCCTTACTCTTGTCTTGACCCATGTTGGATGCAGAGTTGCCAAATCCATATTTTTTGCTTGGAATTGGGCTGACTGGGTTGGGTTGAGTGGGTTGCGAAGTGTGGATTTTCTCCCGTGGGTTAAATGTTTGAAATACTGCATACATTTAATTTGACTGAAATACTTATATTGAAACATTTTGCTTTCTACCTGTGATAAAACTGTGCAAGATGTTAAGTTTTGTGATGGCCACTAGGGCTGCTAAAACATTTTTCGACCTTAGAGTATTTGTCAAATTTGAAATAAAAACCCACATTTTAATGCAAAAACGTTGCATTTGAATTGTAAATATGCTTTAGATAGGCAGCCTTATCGGTGGCGCATGAGATGTGAAGACGATGTAATTGTCGTTTGTATATTGTTTTTATTAGCCTATCCAGTTGAAGCCACTAGATGTGGCGCTGCTGCATCGTTTATTAAAAATATTGCGGAAAAAGAGAACATCAGTGCAGAGAACATCTTGTTTATGTTAAAACTGAGTCATTCACACAAAATGAATTTTGCACAATTTCTAGAGGGACATCTATCACTGTTGCACCTGTGTTTCACACAAGAGAGACACATGTTTAGAAAGCCATGTAAAATTAATACAAGTTCAACTTTGAAAAAACATATCTTAAAACTTTATAGGTTTTTTTTTTCCCCCATCCCACTGCATCTCATGTTTTTAAATGAAAAGTACTCTGTGTTATTTGCTTTTGGTCATTTTAAACTCATACATGCATGTCAGGACTCTGGGCTGATCAGTCTGGATTTGTATGTCTGTTTGTGTTTATGGTTGTCATGTGCGTCTAGCACATGGCTTTTGTTTTGTTTGCCATGTGTTCCTTTGTTTGTCATGTCACGTCTTGGCCCCGCCCCCTCGTTTCATTTTAGTGTATTTGCTTCACCTGTCATTGCTCATTATTTTGCTCATTGATTGCTCTACATATTCCTTTTGTGTGTATTGTTCTGTTCCAGATTGTTGTTTGCTCTTGAGCGCTCAGCATTAAGTTGTTTTTTTTTTTCTTTTTTCAGTTTGTCCAGTTTTCTTTTTTTCTGTTGGCTCTAGGATTCTCTGCCTGTTTTGTTCTCTTTCTCTGTCTACCCCTTGCCAGGCTTCATCTATCCAATTTGTGCTCCTGGCTAGCCTGGGATACTGAGGTTTCATCTTCAGACCTGGATTTTTGGATTTGTCATCTGATATCCCTCCTACCTGTCTCTGGCCTCTCAAACTTGTACACCTGTTTATTCCTGGAGATTTCATCTGGTTACCTCTGCCATTGTGAGGGTTGTAACGTCCCGCTCTACTTCCCTCATTTTCTGGTACTGACTGCCCAACTAGTTTTGAACTCTGCCTGTCCTGACTATAGCAGCAGCCTGCACCTATGTGATTTTGCCTCCAAGATTTTCTAGCCATTTTGTGACTGTTGCTTGGCTGTGAATTAAATTTTTATTTTTTATTTATTTATTTTTTTTCTTGCTGAGTTTGCTTTTTTTCAAATAAACTCATAACCTTCACTTGCATTTGGGTTCTCTCTCTGTTACTTCCCGTGACACATGCATATATGATGCTGTTTTGTTTATAGTTTTAGCAACTAAATTAATTATAATTGGTTTATAAACATTATTTTAAACATTATGCACTTTTTCACAGATAATAATGTTATCTTATTTTAATAAACGTGCGTTAGTAATATTTTGCTCGATGCATCCCTCTTGGGTCTCAGGTGAGAAGCCAAAAGCTTTTTTTCACCCCAAATGAAATTATGCATTTAAATTAAAAAATAATTAAAATTTTAATAACATTTAAGCACAAAATTCGAATTTAGTTTTTCCACCATTTTGACAGACCTAATGGCTACTGGTAGGAAGCCTTTTAGCTGTATTTATGATCAGTCTGCACAAGAGTGACTGTAAAATATATATTTTAGGTATTGAAATTAAATATATTGAATTTTGATATGGGATACGATCATTACGCTACTTTGAGCGCTTTATCATTATAATAATTAAGATTACAAAGAATGGCTTGCCAGAGATCCAAAGGACCATCACATGGCCAGGTGCAGAGCTGAATATTCTTCATTTTTATGCAAAACGGAAGTACGACAAATACAATATCAGATCTCTTTCATATGGCCAAAAATAATTGCAAAAAAATATTAATAATAATAATAATAATGCTTTTTTGCATAGTTGTGTTTGACACATGAAAACCGCAACAATGTATTTTACTGTAACGGAGCGAATGAGACGTGGGTGGGTGGATCCATGCGCAAGCTTTTATTAAACAAAGACAGAAACATGGTCATAAACAGGCAGGGTCGAAACCAGCAAACAGAGCAAGATACAAGAGTAATCCAGAGACAGGCGACGTTGATCAGCGGCAAATGTAATCCAGGGGGCGAGGCACCCCATGTACACAATTCTCTCCAGTTTTGCTAGAAATTAAATTTTATCTATTGTTCATAAATTGACCAGCACAAAATAGAAACTATAACAACTGGTAAATTTGATTGAAGTCAAATTCATAAAAAATAAAATAAAATGTCTTAGATATTTCAAAAATACAAATGTATCAAAAATCAAAAGAAATTTGGCCCCAAATGAGCCAATGAACAGCAGTGCTCTAAGTACATACTGTAAGCCTACAGATACAGTATTGCAGAACTTGCCCTGAGCATGTCAAGCTGTGTGTGTGTGTGAGAGAGAGAGAAAGTACATATGTATTAGGGATGGGACGATTAATCGTTTCATGGATCGATTCTGAGATCTTCCGAATGCATCGCGATTCTCTTTGAAATCGATTCTGAGCTTAGATTTTAACAGCAGATGGCGCTCTAGTCTAGTTTTTATCCGCACACTCAAACGCTCACGAAGAAGAGCGCTGAAGAGCACTTGTGCGTTCGGCTGAGTCATGTAATTTTACCTCGGCCCAGAATGCTTTTATGACGCGAGATTATTGTAAACACAGCCCACTGTGAACACCCTTGTAATTCGCTTCAACCTTTTCGAATAGTTTAAATGATTATTTTAGGTTTAAGTGCGTGTATGAATTCGGACACAAGCAGAGCACGGCTGTTTCTAAAGCAAGCAGTGCCATCTGCTGTTCTAAACTAAGCTCAGAATCGATTTGAGAAAGAATCTCAATGTGTGTGGAAAATCTCAGAATCGATGCTGAATCATTTCTCGATTAGCGTTGCAATGATTTATTGTCCCACCCCTAATATGTATTGCATTATATTGCAAGTGTTTGTTGCACATATTGATGCCTTAATGACAACGGTAGGAGCTCAAACTTAACTAGTAACTAGTTACATGTAATGTAATTACATAATTTAATTACAAAATAATTGTAACTAATCAGTTACAGTTGCGGAGTGTCACGTGTTCTTTGTGTTTTGGTTCCTTTTTCCCTGTTCTCCTGCCTTCTGTTCCTCATGTGTATCTATGGGTTTTGATTAATTACCCCACACCTGTCATTCATTTGCTCTCGTTTGCCCATGTATTTAAACCCCTTTCTGTTCACTCTTTCTTAGTCCTCTCTTAGTAAATATCAGTCAATTTTAGTTGTGTGTACTCCATGTCAGCCTGTCTTTTCAATTATTATTAAAATCATTTTGTTTAAAACATTCTCCAATCGTCATCTGCTTTCTGCCTGCTACACAACCTGACAGAAGAACGGACCCAATAAAGATGACAGATGCTGAGGATGTGCTTTGGATTCTGCGGCAAGGCGGTCCGAGCCGTTGGTGGGGTATGTGGGGGTAACCGGTGAGGAGTGAGCCGGCATGACGCAGCGTGTTCCAGAGGGGGCTGGACGAAGAGACTTAAAATCTTCCTCCATTTCTTCAACTTCGAAATTAGAACCGTTTAAATAAAGGACGAGATTAATCAGTTTGATCAGGGGATACTCGCACACAGGGAGATTGCAACGTATAGTCTCATGGTTCAGCCCCAGCTGAAAACACGCACCTAGAGCAGCGTTGTGCCAGCTCAGCTGGTTAGCAAGCTCGAGGAATTCCTCCACATACCGCTCCAACTTTCAACTGCCTGCCCAGCCCCAAACAACCCCATGTCCTCCAAAGCTCCATCGGCTTCCTCAGCCTGGAACCTCCGGCCGAACTGTGGAAGCTGACTATGGATTATTGAATTTCTAATTATGAAAATGTGTGTGAAATGTTTTGAATTGAAATAAATGATTATACTGAGTTTTAGCCTCTAAAAATGCAAGCTATAAAAATAAAAAGGCAATAAAATGCAAGCACTGTTAATACAATACATTTTTTTCAGTGCAATTCAGCATTATTTTTTGTTTGTCATTATTTTTCTTCCATAAATTGATCTTATGAAGTCTCATTCTTGTCCAGGTCAGGCAGCAGTACGGGAAGTTCTTCAGATGGGTCTAATGTGGACTCAGATGAACAACAACACCATGTTTGGGAAGTAATAAACAGTGTTGGGAAAAGTTACATTTTAAAAGTAATGCATTACAATTTTGTGTTACTCCCTGAAAAAGTAACAAATTACATTACTTAGTTACCTTTTATGGAAAGTAATGCGATACGTTACTTTTACTTTTTAAATCTGGGCAGGTCTTGCTTCTTTGTTTTTAATATAAAATAATTCTAATATAAAAGCCCTTTTACACCAAGTGAAATGAATTCACCTCAGGCTGAAAGAAAAGTACATTTATGCAGGAGATCACTCTTCAGCTATAAACAAATGAAGCACAAATGTTAGTTTATCTAAAGTAATTTTTGCTTATTAGTATGGTTGAATTGCATCATTGAAGGTCAGCAGCAAAGACACTGGTTAATAAAATGGGATTAAATACATAAAGGATGTTTGTTTTAACATTTAATTATTTCAGGGTTGTGTCATATTCAGAGTTTGCATTTCACTGTTTTTATTCATTTTGTGGAATACTGAATCTGTTTTTTGTGAGTGAGATGAATTCATGCATGTTCACATTTAGTCTAGAATACAGTAACATCATGTTTACTCCTGTAACGGAGACTCCAGGGAAGCGTGATAGATCCAAGTGTGAGCTTTATTAAACAGATCGTAGTCAGGACAGGCAGGGTCGATATCCAAACGAACAGTAATATCCAGGGCAAAAACAATAGCAAAATCCAGAAAACAGGCAGAAGGTCAAAATACCAAGAGAGCAGTCCAAAAATAAAACAAGGCAATGAAACAAGGCAAAAACTATGGCAAGGAACAAGGCAAAACTATGACAATGAAACAAAACCGTGGCAATGACAAAACAAGGCAATGAAAACAGGGAAAACGCTTGGTAGAGTCCGCACAGGCAAAACAAAATCTTTCGCGGGGTCCTGTTTGGTTTAGGCCTCTTTATGTGGCCATCAAACAGGAAGTAACCATAGAAGCAGCAGAGGGAGCGGTAACAGGCAGTCCATGAGCAAGGGCTCCCTCTGCTGGCGTGGCATTACAGAATTCCCCCCTCTAGGAGCGACTCCTGGCCCTCAAAACAAAAACAGTCTAGGAGGGCGGGGGAACAAAGGCAAAACAGGGGGTGGGATGGAGGGCCAGGTCCGTGCAGAGGAGGTGGGCCTGGATCGTGGAGCAGGGACAGACAGTGAAGCACTGGAGGACCTGGGCCATGGAGCAATGGCAGACAGTGGAACACTGGAGGGCCTGGGCCGTGGAGCTATGGCAGACAGTGTACCACTGGAGCAAAAGTCCACCATGTTTGATTCGGAGGAGCCTGGAGCCATGGTGGAGCAGGGAGAGCCGGCAGCCATGGCGGGGCAGGCAGAGCAGGAAGCCATGGCGAGGCAGGCAGAGCAGACAGGAGCAAAGATATCCACAGTGGAACTAGTGACATCCATAGCAGAGCGGAGAGTTCATAGACCGTCTCCTTGGCCTCTTTGGCTTTCTTGGCCGTGACATGATGGGCAGAGAGTTCATGATAGGACGCCGCCCCCATAGGAGGTTCTGCAGCCGAAGCCGCCACCTCCAGGGGCATTGCCGCAGACTCATGGTCAGACATGGCAGTGAGTTCATGGGTGGACGCCACCTCCTTAGGAGGATCTACAGAGCATGCTGACACCTCAGGAGGTATTGGCACAGACTCGTGGACAGACGAGGCCTCTGGAGTACAGCATGTAGCCCACACACTCAAAATGGCAACAGCGATTACAGGCAGCACAGTAGATAGGGGGATGCCTGCCGGTCTTGAGGGTGTGGACGTTGTGGACATGTGGCTTGGGAGCGTGGGCTCTGCGTGGCTTGGGATGTTGGCTGATGCGTGACGAGGCTCTGGAGGATCAGCTGAAACGTGACGTGGCTTTGAAAGGTCAGAGGGGACCTGGTGAGGTTCTGGCAGGATGGCCGTGGCTTGGCAAGGCCTTGTACTAACAGCCATGTCATGAAGAGGTGCTGTTAGGAGTGCAGCTGTTTCTTGACTTGATTCAGGAAGGTCTGTTGTGACTTGGCTTGACTCAGGGAGGTCTGCCGTGGCTTGACTTGACTCGGGAACAACAGCAGTAACTTGACTTAGCTCATGAAGATCTGCTGTAACTTGGCTTGGCTCATGGAAATCAGCTGTGGCTTGGCTTAATATAGACAACCCAGCTGTAATTTTACTTGACTCAGGAACAACAGCTGTAACGTGACTTGACTCATGGTGAACACCTGTGTCTTGGCTTGATTCATGGGAAACAGCTGTGACTTGGCTTGATGCATGGGGAACAGCTGTGACTTGGCTTGACTCATGGGGAACAGCAGCTGTGTCTTGGCTTGACTCATGGAGAACTACTGTGACTTGACTTGATTCAGGAACAGCAGCTGTAACTTGACGTGGCTCAGGAAACTCAGCTGTAGCTTGACTTGGTACTGAGAATGCAGCCCTGACTTGACTTGACACTGGAGGATCAGGCATCACTTGATTAACTTTGGGTGCAGCAGACATGGCGAGGTGAGATTTGGATGAGACGATTTTGGATAGATGAGGCTCAGGCGTGGCAGCCATCTTGACTGGGGACTCAGATGGGGTGGCCATCTTGTGAACAGGCTGCGGGGTCCCTCATCTGCAATCCCAACAGTAAAAGGTGAGCCAGCTAGCAGTAGTGCAAAGTCAATGTATTGTTGAAGTGTAGCTGAGCATTTGTTGTCTGGCATTTGGTGATATAAGCTGTCCTTAAGTCCATTACAAAATATTCCTTTCAGGGCCACATCATTAAAGTCCACTAAATGGCATACCTCGCAAAAGTCGGCTACATAATCCTCTATAGCCCGGTTGCCCTGACGCAGGCAGAGGAGGCGTGATGCTGGGTTCATGGTGATCTGTGTCCAAAAGCTGCTGGATCTTTGAGGCAAAGTATTCTGTAACGGAGACTCCAGGGAAGCGTGATAGATCCAAGTGTGAGCTTTATTACACAGATCGTAGTCAGGACAGACAAGTTTCAAGGTTTAAGGTTCAAATTTATTATAAGCCCAAAGGGCAATTATTGGTGCAGCATAAAAAATTGTAAACATCATACAAAAACACAAACAAAGTACAAATAACAACACACTATTCTAACATCTTACAAATTTAAAAGCCTTACGGCCATAGGAATAAAACAGTGTCCGTACTGATTGTTTTTACATTTAGGCATACTATAACGTATGCCCGAAGGAAGCATTTTAAACTCATGGAACAATGGATGAGTACAATCTGCAAGAATAGCTTTAGCTTTCTGTAAAACAGCCCATTCAAAGCAGTCTAATAACCCAGTCTGCTTAATACCAATGATCCTACTGCCTTGATTAACAATGCCATTCAATGAATTCCGATGCTTAACATTCACATTTCCGAACCAACAGCATATAGAGAAGCAAAGTACAGATTCAATATAAGATTTATAATACATGGTCATAAGAGTCCTACTAATATTAAAGGTAGAAAGCCTCCGGAGACAGTGTAACCGTTGCTGACCTTTTTTACATACTGCCTCAACATGAGTATCAAAACGCAATCTATTATCAATGATAAGACCAAGATACTTATAACTACTAGCCCATTCCACAGTTTGACCCTTCAAACTAATAGGTTGAGGAACTGAAGGACTGAATCTAAAGTCAATTACCATATCTCTTGTCTTTTCTATGTTTACTTGTAAAAAGGCACTGTCACACCATGTCATGAAATCATTCACCACTGGCCCATGACAAGTCTCATCCTTAGTCAGCAAACTAACAATAACAGTATCATCTGCAAATTTTAAAATGAACCTATCAGTGTATTTACTCACACAATCGTTGGTATATAAAATATAAAGCAAGGGTGAGAGAACACACCCTTGAGGAGAACCTGTAGATGTAATACGGGTCTCCGAGAAAGAGCTATTTACTCTCACTCTCTGTATTCTATCACTTAAAAAATCTAATAACCATCCCACCATCTTTAAGTCCAATTTAAACTCAGAAAGTAATTTCTTTATTAAGACATGTGGCTGGATAGTGTTAAAGGCTGAAGAAAAATCTACAAAAAGTAATCTAACATGGGTTTTATTTCCCTCAAGATGTTTTATAATCATATTTAACAAGGTAGATGAGGCATCCTCAACTCCCCTTCTGGCCTGGTAAGCAAACTGCAATGGATCTAAAAGGTTTTTAGTTTTCAATAAAAGCTCATCCCTGACAAATTTCTCAAAACATTTCATTACCAATGATGTCAAAGAAACAGGTCGAAAATCATTTAGAGTCTTAGGATAACTTATCTTCCCTACAGGCACCACTATAGCTTCCTTCCACAACTTAGGAATTTTTTGAAAATAAAGCGACAGGGTCGATATCCAAACGAACAGTAATATCCAGGGCAAAAACAATAGCAAAATCCAGAAAACAGGCAGAAGGTCAAAATACCAAGAGAGCAGTCCAAAAGTAACAAATAAAACAAGGCAATGAAACAAGGCAAAAACTATGGCAAGGAACAAGGCAAAACTATGACAATGAAACAAACCCATGGCAGGGAAAACAGGGAAAACAGGGAAAACAGGGAAAACACTTGGTAGAGTCCACACAGGCAAAACAATACTTCACGGGGTCCTGTTTGGTTTAGGCCTCTTTATATGGCCGCCAAACAGGAAGTAACCATAGAAGCAGCAGAGGGAGCGGTAACAGGCAGTCCATGAGCAAGGGCTCCCTCTGCTGGCGTGGCATTACAACTCCCAATTTCCAGACAGGAGACTTGTCAATCAATAAATGGGGAAAAAACTGTAACTGTATATAAGTAAATAAGTAACTGGTGTTACTTATTTGAAAAAGTAACTCTTTTTTTTTCTTAGAAATGTAAAAGTAATGCGTTACTTTACTAGTTACTTAAAAAAGTAATATTACGTAACTTGCGTTACTTGTAATGCGTTACCCCCAACACTGGTAATAAATACTACTTTAATTCTTAACTTACTTTAATTCTGCTTTCATTCCTGAGTTATGTCTGTGAAATAATCAGATAATTTAATCACAACACACATTTCACATTTTTTAAATTATTATTATTTATTTATTTTTTTTAATGATATGAAGGTTTTAGTCATGACTGAGACCTATTGAGAAATTAAAGAAGGGAATGTTGGGATGAGTCATGAAAATGCTCTGACAAGGAACTGGATATGTGAGTTTTTCATGTATTCATTTGTATTTGAATTTGAATTTAAGGAGGAAACGGTGGACCTGTGCTCATATTTCCTTGTCAGGATGATGGACAGATAACGTGAACATCTCAACACACACAAATTTCTTCAGTCAGTTGAAACAGGATCACTGTATATCAGCTTACATCAGGTAAGGTCTTTATGTTCATAATGATACTCATCAGTAGTGATGGGTCGTTCTTGAATGATTTGTTCATTTTGAACGAATCTTTAACGTGACTCGGGACGAACGAGTCATGTCAGGGAGTAATTTGTTCAGTTGCGCATGCGCAACAACCTATTAGGTTGTGTACTGGGGCAGTCACGTGATGAACGAACGACTCAAACCTGTAGACTCGAGATGAACTAATCAATTCTCTTTCCGGCTCAGACTGCATTCGTTAAGCTTATTGGGCTGTCACGTGATGAACGAACGACTCAAACCCAAAAACTTGTCAGATAAGAGGCGATGTGAGCCAATCATAGATTGAAGACCCAGATAAACAATGAATTAATCTTTTCTGTTTCTTACAGCATTATAGTTTTGTCTTGTTTATAGTGTGATCAATGTTTGTGTAAGCAGTAGATGTGTTAGGGAGGATTTTAATTATATTTTGCTAAAATGAACAAAATGACTCGAAAAAAAGATTCGTTCATTTTGCTGAACGACTCAAAGATCCGAGTCGGTAAAATTATCCGAACTTCCCATCACTACTCATCAGTCTAAATCAAACACACTGCAGCATGTGCTGATGCGTGCTGACGTGATTTGTGTGTGGAGTAAATTGATAAGGTCAGCATCTTTTAAATATTCCAGAGCATTTACGGATCTTCAGGCATTTTCATGTTTTTTTTTAGAAGCTGCATGTAATTTTATAAAGATTCTGTATCATTTCTCTAACCTGTATAGGTGTAACGTGGGGAGGGAGAAGAGAGGTGAGCGGATCCAAATGAAAAGCTTTATTGGAAAACAAAGGCGAAGACATGGTCACAAACACAGGCAGGGTTGGAACAATGGCAGACGGGCATAACGAAGGCAAAACGTGGAATGCAGGAGCCCTCCGGGGCGGAGCAGGAGGCGCTGGAGCCCTCTGGGGCGGAGCAGGCACCCGCGTCATGAACTGGGACCTGGGGAGAACAGGGACAGAGGAGGCAGACAGAATAACAAGGAGAGAGGTATAGAGTTCAGAGGCGGCCTTCATGGCCGTGACAGGGGGAGCAGAGAGTCTGGGACAGGCTGGTACAGGACAGGGTGAAAGTTCATAATTGGCCTCTGTGGCCGGTTCAGGACCAGGCATGGGTACACTGGCAAGGTGAGGGTTATTGGGTGCTACCATTGTGCAAGGAGCTAGGACAGATGTCCCCGTTTCGTGAGGTTCCGCAGCCTCAGCCGCCACCTCCGGGGAAACTGGAGCGGGCATCACAGCCACTGGGGAAGCCGCAGTTAATGCTGCCACCTCCAGAGGTTCTGCAGTGTAAGCCACCACCTCTGGAGACTTGATGGTGGTATCCGCGGCCCCTTTAGGAGCATCTGCAGCCAGCACCTCAGGGGGCACTGGCACAGACTCACGGTCAGACGAGACCTCTGGAGCAGACTTGTGAATGGATGAGACCTCTGGAGCACAGTGTGCAGCCCCCACACACCAAATGGCAATCGTCATTAAGAGAAAGTACGCACATCTTGGCCAGGTGCAAAGGTACATCAAATAATAAAATAAATTAGACGCTTTTTAATTTCTTCTAAATAAATGGAAAACAATAGTGTGCAGATCTTTTAGATACATTCTAAATCATAAACATCTTAAAGACATCTAATAGACGTCTATTTGACATCTGATAGGAAACGTCCTATAGATGTATTGCAGATGAGCAGACAATCTAAAAAAATATATCTTGCAGATGGAAATGCATACGTCAAATAGATGTCTCCAAGATGTACCTGTGCTATCAGGGATGACAGTCCAAAACATTTATTCTACACCTCAAACAGTCAAAACTTATCTTCCGAGAATAAGCAAGTTGTGTCAATGAGTTTAAAATTCGGTGAATGCAAAATCAGCAAAAGGGATGAGAAACTGCGATAGCTTGCTATACGAAGCACATAATTTATTAGAGCCACAGAAAAACAAACGTCCTGGACTTATTTAACATTCAACAATGACAAACCATGGTTCACCGCAAAACTCAGACATCTATATATACATTTTTTTGTTTACACACATATTCAACTAAAAGAAAATCTGGGATATAACGTAATGTTGTTATAGAATGTTGTGTTTGATGACCAATCATAAGCTTGCTCAGAAATGGTGACAAAAACATAATTATTCAAAAAGAATGCTTTTCTCATTAAATATTGTTTAAATAAACAAATATTTGAATATTATTTTTTTATGAACCCAAATATTCAAATATTTGTTATATAGTTCATTTGTTAAACAGTTTTATTTTTTATTTTTTTTTTTTAAATGCCCATCCCTAATGTAAACGTTGGTAAAGTTTTCAGGGAGGTTGTGAATGCTAGTGTGCCTGAATCCATTTCACCGAATGTTTCTTTACACAACTAAAACTGTCACAGACATTAGAATGCACATCTGGTCACTTGCTCACATTAAAGAAAAACTGCTGCTTTTGTGTAACAGTAGAATACCACAAATTAAAAGAAACATGAAAAATAGTACACAATACGGTTTTACACAAGACATAAATTGTGTTTTGTGAAGAATCATTTGACTGGTGTACACCCACATGACTAAAAATTGTACTGTGTATAGTCTTCTATAGAAAGTGTTTTAGGTATCCATTACAAATGACACCTTTTACAAATATACACTTTTAGGTGGGCCACAAACCATACATTAAGACTGATTTTCTGTTAGTGTTTGTGTCTGAGAATTTAATGCTGTTTTACTGAAACATCTCTGTTTTACATTATAAATAAAGTCTGTCATACCAAACCTTTTCTCTGATATCATGCTGGACTGAAGGAAAGATCATGGAAAATTTAATACATTAATAACCGTACAAGGTTATGTTTTTGTGCAATTACAAACACATTTAGCTTACATACGTCACTGCACAATTAATTTTGCACTGTTAATAACATTGCAACATGTTGTCTATTGATTGTTGCATATTTGCTTGTATTTGTGTTTTTGAATAATCAGTGGCCCTAATAAAGTTTCATTTTCATGGACAAACAGTTCATTATTGTTTTTTTTTTTTTTTTTTTTTTTTTTTGCTGTATTTATTACCAGTTGTAACCAGTTTTACTATAAATACCATGGTTAAACTATGGTTAGTGTAGCATAACCATGATTAATTTGTGGTTACCATGGTTTAACTATAGTAACCAGTTTCTTTTCCTTTTTTTTTTTTTTTTTTTGTTGTTGTTGTAAAACCATGGTTAATTTGTTGTTTTGGGGGAACAAATAAATGGTTCTAAATTGTTAAAATAATAATATAATAAGAAATAGTTGTTAGCCAACATCTATTTAACCAATAAGTCAACTATGAATAACATTTGAAATATTGAATAACTCTCATTAATTAGTTGAAATGTTGGCGTGTGAACGGGACTTCTATTTTGGTGTGGTGATGTGATGTCATGAGTCTGCGCCACGGTCCTGCATCTGTTGTGAATCGGCTGAAGAAAGGTTTGTGTTTCAAAACATTTACAGCCTTTAAATCAATGCAACCCGTCGAGGCTGTTTTATAGTTTTTACAAGCGATGAAAAGTTATTTCATTAATATTGACTGTAACATTGTAGCGCTTTATCTAACGTTTATGCAGGTTATTTTGTGCAAATAAAGCGCATCCTCACGTGAGCAACAGAATCGTGAATCAGTTTATCATACACACAGTATTAATTATTATGTATTAATTTTTCGTGCCAGAATTAGGCCATAGTTAAATCATTTAAGTAGTTTTTATAAACGTATCTTAGGGAAAAAAAACATTACTGGTGTGTATCTTGAGACAAAACAAAGGCATTGATGTATTTTAAGATCAGTCAGTGCAAGTTTCTTTCAGCTGAAACAGCTCAGACTGTGAAACCGTAGGTTTGTCATTTAGAGCCATTAATGATCACTCTTGAGTCCCTTACCAATGAGCCAACTCTTAAGATTTAGTTTGGATTGATTTTCCTTTGATTATTCTCATCTTAAACGTTACAGGTTGTCCAAACACAGATAATAACAACTGCTGAGATCTATACACTATTATAAAGATGGCATTTATTAAAGAGGAGAGTGAAGATGTGAAGATTGGAGATGTGAAAATTCAAGAAGTGAAGATTGAAGAAACACACACACTCAAACAAGAAGATACTGAGGAAAAAACAGGTTGATTTTCATTCTCATTTGATCCTTATTAAAATGCCAAGCTCTACAGGAATGCATGATTTTTTTGAAGCATGTCCAGCAGTGTAAAATACTTGAGAAATATAACTTAATTGCTATACTTATTATTTTAGAGGATTTGTATTTAACGGAAGTACAATTTCAATGTAATTTTGTTTTGTTCAACAAACTAACATAACTAATGTACTGGATTACATTTCTGAAGGAAAAACTCCTCACGTTTTAATTTCAACTAAAGAAATACTTGTTAGGTTTTTTTGCTTTTTATTTCCTAACTTAAAATTTAACTTTAAAAATATTTCTAATTTTAAATATGGTAAAACAGAAGCTCAAACATGTGTGCTTGACCTGTGAGAACCAATGATGTTTGTGCTCATGAATCTGAGGAAGCATAATGAAGTAGCAAAGTTTGCTCATTAAT
The DNA here is from genome assembly GCA_036247105.1 of Cirrhinus mrigala. Taxonomy (NCBI): domain Eukaryota; kingdom Metazoa; phylum Chordata; class Actinopteri; order Cypriniformes; family Cyprinidae; genus Cirrhinus; species Cirrhinus mrigala. The sequence continues at coordinate 29,872 of JAMKFB010000189.1, read as the reverse complement.
TAACCACACAAATAATTAAATAACAATAATTGTGGAGATAAAAAAAACAAAAACAAAAAAAAAAAAACTCAAAACGCCCCAAATAAGTATTTAAAAGTTAATTATTTCAGACATGGGCATTGAAAACACAACACAAAAAGTGGCATTTCTGAAAGGTTTTAATTCTGTCACCATTATTCAACACATTTTTGTATTCTCTCTGCATGTTTCTGATGTGTGTGTTTTTTTTTTTAATGTATATTCTTTGTTTGCCATGAAATAGCCTATAAAGCTAATGTGGCAATAAACTTAAATAAATAAATAAAAAATGTAATACTTTAAAACTTAAATTAAAAAAAAAGAAAAAAATCTGCATCACATCTGGCTCATTAATGGGAAAGTTCACCCAAAAATGAAATTTTCTCATTTACTTACCCTCATGCCGTCCCAGGTTTATGACTTTCTTTCTTACATACAGAGACTTAATACAGGTGGCACAAAATTGCTTTAAAAACCACACAAATGGAAAATGACTATAAAGCTTAAAGGAGAAGTCCACTTCAAAAACAAAGATTCACATATAATGTACTCACCCCCTTGTCATTCAAGATGTTCATGTCTTTCTTTCTTCAGTCATAAAGAATTTTTTTTTTTTTTTTTTTGAGGAAAACATTTCAGCATTTTTCTCCATATAATGGACTGATATGGTGCCCTGATTTTGAACTTCCAAAAGGCAGTTTAAATGCGGCATGAAACGATCCCAAATGTGGTTGTAAACGATCCCAGCTGAGGAAGAAGGATCTTATCTAGTGAAATGATCGGTTATTGTCATTAAAAATAATACAATATATACTTTTTAATGTCAAACGCTCATCTTGTCTTGCTCTGCCTGGACTGTTTTTTTTCAGGTTCATGACAGTTAGGGTATGTCGAAAAACTCCCATCTCATGTTCTCCCTCAACTTCAAAATCGTTCTATATCACTGTTTTACCTTTTTTGTTAAGGGTGTTTGATCTTCTTTGCATGTTTACTTTGCAAAGACTGGGTCAGTACTTCTGCAGTGATGTAGGATGATTTTGAAATGATTTTTGAAGTTAAGGGAGAAAATACGATTAGAGTTTCTCGACATACACGAACTGTCTTGAGCCAGAATACACAGAGTTGCAAAAGCTGCATTTAAACTACATTTTGAGGTTCAAACTCGGGTCACCATTGAAGTCCACTATATGAAGAAAAATCCAGAAATGTTTTCCTCCAGAAACATAATTTCTTTATGACTAAAGAAAAAAAGACATTAATATCAGAGGGTGAGTACATGTAAATTTTTGGTTCTGGAAGTGAACTTCTCCTTTAAGCTAAAAAAACAAAGCGCTAGTTTATCAATAAATTATTATTACATTAATGCTGTTTGCTGTTGTTTCTCAGAAACATTCATAATCATATCTACAGGGTGGGCCATTTATATGGATACACCTTAATAAAATGGGAATGGTTGGTGATATTAACGTCCTGTTTGTGGCACATTAGTATATGTGAGGGGGCAAACTTTTCAAGATGGGTGGTGACCATGGTGGCCATTTTGAAGTCGGCCATCTTGGATCCAACTTTTGTTTTTTCAATAGGAAGAGGGTCATGTGACACATCAAACTTATTGGGAATTTCACAAGAAAAACAATGGTGTGCTTGGTTTTAACGTAACTTTATTCTTTCATGAGTTATTTATAAGTTTCTGACCACTTATAAAATGTGTTCAATGTGCTGCCCATTGTGTTGGATTGTCAATGCAACCCTCTTCTCCCACTCTTCACACACTGATAGCAACACCGCAGGAGAAATGCCAGCACAGGCTTCCAGTATCCGTAGTTTCAGGTGCTGCACATCTCGTATCTTCACACCATAGACAATTGCCTTCAGATGACCCCAAAGATAAAAGTCTAAGATCGGGAGACCTTGGGGGCCATTCAACTGGCCCACGACGACCAATCCACTTTTCAGGAAACTGTTCATTTAGGAATGCTCGGACCTGACACCCATAATGTGGTGGTGCACCATCTTGCTGGAAAAACTCAGGGAACGTGCCAGCTTCAGTGCATAAAGAGGGAAACACATCATCATGTAGCAATTTCAAATATCCAGTGGCCTTGAGGTTTCCATTGATGAAGAATGGCCCCACTATCTTTGTACCCCATATACCACACCATACCATCACTTTTTTTGTTCCAGCAGTCTTGGAGGGATCTATCCAATGTGGGTTAGTGTCAGACCAATAGCGGTGGTTTTGTTTGTTAACTTCACCATTCACATAAAAGTTTGCCTCATCACTGAACAAAATCCTCTGCGTGAACTGAGGGTCCTGTTCCAATTTTCGTTTTGCCCATTCTGCAAATTCTGTGCGCCGATCTGGGTCATCCTCGTTGAGATGCTGCAGTAGCTGGAGTTTGTAAGGGTGCCATTTGTGAGTAGCTAATATCCGCCGAATGGATGTTCGACTAATGCCACTCTCCAGTGACATGCGGCAAGTGCTACGCTGTGGGCTCTTGCTGAATGAAGCTAGCACAGCCACTGATGTTTCTTCATTAGTGATGGTTTTCATGCATCCACATTTTGGCAAATCCAACACTGAACCAGTTTCATGAAACTTAGCAAGCAGTTTGCTAACTGTAGCATGGGAGATGGGTGGTCTCGTAGGGTGTCTTGCATTAAAATCTGCTGCAATGACCCGGTTACTGCATTCACCAGATATCAACACAATTTCGATCCGCTCCTCACGTGTTAACCTCTTCGACATGTCAATGGCTGTGAACAAAGAGAAACTTGTAAATAACTCATGAAAGAATAAAGTTACGTTAAAACCAACACCATTGTTTTTCTTGTGAAATTCCCAATAAGTTTGATGTGTCACATGACCCTCTTCCTATTGAAAAAACAAAAGTTGGATCCAAGATGGCCGACTTCAAAATGGCCACCATGGTCACCACCCATCTTGAAAAGTTTGCCCCCTCAGATATACTAATGTGCCACAAACAGGATGTTAATATCACCAACCATTCCCATTTTATTAAGGTGTATCCATATAAATGGCCCACCCTGTATATGGAATGCTTAAAATGAACGACTACTAGAAGACCAAAAAAAATCTTTAATTGAGAGCAGCCCTAAAAATTATATGAATCGCCTCCTTCAATAGATTAGTGCATATACTATGTAGCATACATGTTGGTAAATGTTTTGACATCTGTTTCTTTGTGCCCTTTAACTGGGCTAACTTTTCATTTTTTCACCATAGATCTCAAGCCACTGAAAGAGGAGTGCACAGTACCGAATGAAACGGAAGAGAAAGAACAAAATGACACTCGTGATTTTTTAACCGGAGAAGAATCTGTCAGTCGGCCACAGACTAAAGAGACTTTCTCACAGAAAACAGCTCATAAAACAGAAACTAAAAGTTGTTCCACCATCAATGAACATGGAAACCTTGAAGTCCACATGAGAGTTCACACTGGAGGGAAGCGTTTCACCTGCCAACAGTGTGGAAAAGGGTTCAATAAAAAAGGAGACCTTAACATGCACATGAGAGTTCACACTGGAGAGAGGCCTTACACCTGCCATGTGTGTGGAAAGAGTTTTACTCAAAAAGTAAACCTTACCAGGCACATGATAGTTCACACTGAAGACAAGCCTTACGCCTGCTCTGAGTGTGGAAAGAATTTTGATCGAAATGGATACCTTAAAGTGCACATGAGAATTCACACTGGAGAGAAACCTTACACCTGCAAACATTGTGGAGTCCGTTTCACTCATGAAGGAAACCTTAACAGGCACATAAAAATTCACACTGGAGCGGAGTTTTTCACTTGCCAACACTGTGGAAAAATATTTAATAGAAAAGCAAACCTTAATGACCACATGAGAGTTCACACTGGGGAGAGCCCTTTCACTTGCCAACTGTGTGGAAATTGTTTTACTCTCAAGGTAAACCTTAACAGGCACATGAGAATTCACACTGGAGACAAGACTTACACCTGCCCTGAGTGTGGAAAGAGTTTCGATCAACATGGATACCTTAAAGTGCACATGAGAGTTCACACTAGAGAGAGTCATTTTATCTGCCAACAGTGTGGAATGAGCTTTAATAAAAAAGGATTCTTTAACAGACACATGAGAACTCACACTGGAGCCGACCATTATGTGTGCCATCAGTGTGGAAAAAGTTTCAACCGAAAAGGAAATTTTAACAGGCACATGAGAATTCACACTGGAAAAAAAGCTTATCCATGCCCTCAGTGTGGAGAGAGTTTCGATCTCCATGGAAGCCTTAAAGCCCACATTAGACTTCACACTGAAGAGAATCCCTTCACCTGCCAACAGTGTGGAAAAAGTTTTACTCAAAAAGGAAACCTTAACAAGCACATGAGAAAATTACGCTGCATATATTCAAATCAAACTTGATCAACACATGAGGACTCATTTGAGAGATCTGTTTTATATCATCAGAGAAGAAGGATTTTCACAGACAGGAATCACATAATAATGTTATGATGTGAACTCAGACGTGAAGACCAGGATTCTATATTAAGAAGGTGCTCAATCTTGGACTTGGACTCAGACTCAAGTCTGAGCTTGGGTCTAATTATTAACAATGGATTAGACATGGACTCAAGAATTTTACAGAGAATGTTTGAGTCCACAGCATGTGTAACATTAAAGCGATATTTGACCCAAAAAAATGAAAATTCTGTCATTAATTACTCACCCTTATGTTGTTTCAAACCCATAAGACCTTTGTTCATATTCAGAACACAAAGTAAGATTAAATGCTAGAGCTTTCTCATCTTCCTTAGACTTAGATAGGAAGTAAGGACATCGGTAACAGTCCATGTAACATCAGTGGTTCAACCATAATTTTACGTAGCTATGAGAATACTTTTAGTGCGCCAAGAAATTGAAAATAACGACTTCATTCAACAATTCTTCTCCAAATCGCGTCATCCGACATTATAGAGCGTACCACAAAGCATGCATGTGCTTTCCACTCCACGTGCTGTCCTTACTTTGTTTCTGGGCCTGGGAACATTTCACTTGTGTTGTTGTCTATGGAGGGTCAGAAAGCTATTGGATTTAGTCAGATATCTTAATTTCTGTTCCGAAGATGAACGAAAGACTTACGGATTTGGAACGAAATAAAAGAACATTTCCTTGTATACATGTTGTCATTTTTTATTTTTTTTTTTTTTTTTTTTTTTAGGACGATGGGGCTGCTTGGAAATTTAAAATTAAACTGAATTAAGTTCTGTATATTACTTTAGTAGCTTAAGTTATTTTGTAAATAAAGCAAATTTGGTTATTTTTGTATTCTAAGTTAAAACTTGTAAATAAAAGACGAAGTGGTTCTGGAAACTGTTTATTTTTGCAAAGCAAGTTATAATTTGTAAATGACAAATTATAACAATTTTTTTTTTTTTTTTGTCTCTAAATATGAAATGAAAATAAATCATCCTTCAATTTCCGTGGCCCGACTGTGACTCCCCATGTCTGGGCCGTGTTGCTCACGTGCATGATCTTGGACTTCTCTGCGCTAAACCTGAAACCAACTTTGCCTGATTCTCTTACCAGTACGGTCGTGGCATGATGCGGATGTGGTTCATCTTCTTTGAGCAGGGCGATGTCGTTAGTGAAATCTAGATCGCAGAGACGATCGAGTTCAGACCAGTGCATGCTGGACCCAACGTGTGCTCCAGCTCGCTGCATGATGTAGTCAAGGGCAATGAGGAAAAGGAGAGGGGACAGGAGGCATCCTTGCCTGACCCCAGTTGCAATCTCGAAGAAATCTGTCTTAATACAGCGGCTTGAGCACAGATACAGGCCCTCGAAAATGGTAACAAAGGCCTCCGGTACCCCGTATGTGACCCTGGACCACAAAACCAGTCTTAAGTCGCTGGGGTATATTTGTAGCAATTGCCAAAAATACATTGTATGGGTCAAAATTATTGATTTTTGTTTTATGCCAAAAATCATTAGGATGTTAAATAAAGATCATGTTCCATGAAGATATTTTGTAAAATTGCTACTGTAAATATCAAAACTTAATTTTTGTTTGGTAATATGCATTGTTAAGAACTTTATTTGGACAACTTTAAAGGTGATTTTCTCAATATTTAGATTTTTCTGCACCCTCAGATTCCAGATATTTAAACAGTTGTATCTAGACCCAGGGCTGTAGTACTCGAGTCCGGTCTTGGACTCGAGTCCGGTCTCGAGACCGTTTTTTTATGGTCTCGGACTTGTCTCGGACTCGCTGGTATTCGGACTCGGACTTGTCTCGGTCTCGGCCACTGGTCTTGCCAAATATGGCTTTTGGTCTCGACCGAGTCCAGGTGTCTTTATTATGTTCCCAGTAAGCACACATTTTAAACTTTTTTTCATTTTAATTTTTTAATTTCACCCGCCCGAATTTAATTAAAATATTATTTTTCGTCACGTCATCTGCCCGAACGACCCATCACTACTAATAACCAATCACAAAAACAAAAAAACAAAACAAAAAAAGTAATAACCAATCACACACTAGATTATATTTGCGCGGCACGCTCTGCATCTGCGTGCCCTGCTAACGTTAATTTCCATTGATTCACACACACTCTAACAAACGAAAATGTCCGCCAATTCTGCCATTATCAAGTTTGCTTATAGAAATCACCAGGAATTTATCAGCGCTGCACTTAAAAAGAAACACAGGGCAGACTGCAAATTCTGCAAAGCAACAATTTCGGAAACCTGTGGGACAACGTCAAACTTCGTCAGACACCTGCAGAGGAATCATACATCGCGGTAAGTTAACTGCAGAGCTGGAGTTGCTAAGCCTTGACTGTGTTAATGTTAACATTAGCTAACATAGCAGAAGATAAAGGTAATGTTCTTGGACATAAATTTATAATAATTTACGTCTGGTATTACTGGTTTCATGAGGTAAAAAAATGTTAATGTTAACTAGCGCAAACTAAGATTCACGTTTAACTAGCATTAGGAGACACAAGCATGTCCTGCACGTCTCTGAAATAAATGAAAATGGAACGGAGCAAAGTATATAGCCTATATTTATTACATGGCTTGGTTGAATTCTAATGTAGAATGCGGTCTGTTATCGAGAAATAGCAGACCACATTCTACATTAGAATTCAACCAATTGAATGTAAGTATAACACACCATTGCCATGAAAAACAGAGCGTTGCTATGGACGCAGGATTCTAACCGTAGAGACGGAACTGACTATTTTCTTTAGCGGAAGCAATACAGTCGTTTTTTAATCAATAAACTCCTTTTTAAATCAATATTTTGTGTCAAAGTATTACATATTGCGGAGTTGCTTGTTAATTTATATCACTGAGTAACATAACTTTGTAGTTAACCTGTTATAACTGTGTGTGTAGTGATCTGATCTGATCATAATAAACTGTAAATTAGGCTAACGTTATGTGCATTTAAATAGAATGTGACTTATGAGAGAGTGTGAGTAGCTACGATCTCAAAGGGAAGGCTGCCTGCTGAAGGGCGCAGCAAATAACATTTTCCATAGCATGCTATATTTAAGATCAAAATATTCAACCCGACCCCCAAAAAAATGAAGTATAGGCTATATTTGTGTTGCCATTTGAAAGCTGCATATAGCAATTACATGGTAATTTACAACTTATGTCAGGCATATTTTCTGTGTCTGCAGTATTTCTCTTCTGCAACATAACAGACATTTTTGAATATGTCCAGTCAGAAAAAAAGTATACTGTACTTGTTTGAGAGACAGACTTAAACACAAAAAGGGCTTTCCCTTCATGTCAGTGTCTGTACACAGCTTTGAATGCCATTTCAGTTTCATAGAACATTTAATAAACAAAGAAAGCCATTTATTAGGCTAATAGTTTGACAATCCAGACACAACTTTACTTAGTTTTTCTCAGTATATGGAGTGGACATTAATGAATGATTGGGAATACAGATTTCACTTCTCTTTAAATAAAGCTTATTATCTGCCTGTTATTCAGTTCCAACACTTATAGATGCTTTTGTATTTCCATCTCCAGTCTGCAGGAGTATCGGCAAGGACTTCAACAGGGGGATTCACAGCCAATGATTGATGATGCATTTCAGCAGCGACCATTGCAAGTTCAAGTTTACAATGCTTCTTCATCAAGGCAGCAGGCTATCAACCAAGCGATCATCCATGACCTTATCATTGGCTGCTGTCTACCTATATCAATCGTGGAAAATGAACATTTCAGACATTTTTTACACACCATGGATGAAAGGTACACCCCAATCTCCAGAACAACGATAACCAGCAAACAGATACCTCAACTAGTGATGAGAGTGAAAGAGTGCATCAAGTCCAGTCTGGTAGATCAGAAATCAATCTCTGTAACTGCTGATATATGGTCAGACCGCACAATGAGATCTTACCTGGGAGTCACAGCTCATGTTCTCAACTCTTCGACCAGTGGGTACACTCTGAACGCCTACCTGCTGGACTGCAGGAGATTCAAAGGGCGTCACAGCTCTGAAAACATTTCAGCTGCATTTGATGAAATACTAGATGACTACAATATCAGTGATAAGGTAGATTTTATCATCACTGATAATGCAGCTAACATGAAGAAGGCTTTTAAAGTCATTATGGCAGACCACTCAGATGACAGTGAGGATGAGGAGGACATGGTTGGGGAACAGTTAGATACGGACTTTCTTCTTGGTTCCCGTCAACGGCTATCCTGCTTTGCCCACAGTCTTCAACTGGTTATCGGGGATGGGATGAAAGAAGTAAAAGTGATGTCTCGGGCAATCTCAAAAATGGCCAAACTTGCCAGTCTGCTGCACAGTAGCACTGTCTTTAAGGATCGATTTGAGGCTGTTTTTGGAAGTGGTAAAAGCATTCCAGTCTCAAATGTCACAAGGTGGAATTCGCAATTCAGACAAATACAAGCAGTCATCGAATTAGATCATACTGCACTAACTCAGATGTGCTCAGTTGACTTTGAGAATGTTGTCCTCAGCTCACGTGAATGGGCCCAGTGTAGAGAACTTACACAAATTCTTGGACCGTTTGCTGAGGCCACTGAATTGACCGAGGGTGACAAAATTGTTACCATCAGCATGGTTGTCCCTACTGTCCTCGAGCTACATTCTCATTTAACAGAAATGGATAGTGAAAAGAGACTCTGTAGGCCACTGACCAGGGCCCTCAAAGCCTCACTTAAAAGAAGATTTGCCGGCATCTTTGTTGGATTACGAATGGCAGAAGATCATGGCCTTGATTTGCCATTTGGCCATGATATATACATGCTGGGAGCGATGCTGGACCCCCAGTTTGGGATGAACTGGGTTGAGATGGATGTCAGAACCAGTGGCAGTGCTACCACCATACAAAATACTAAGAAGGAACTGCAGAAGTCACTAACAGGTATTTATTTCAAATGCCCCCCTTTAAAGTGCAGTGTATTTGCAAGGATATTGAAGTGGAAGAAGCGAGTCAAATTTACTTCTGTTTTCTTTTTTTCCAGACAGCTTGATCACTCAGGCTAAGAAAGTGGACCTGGACATCTGTGAGGAACCCACAGAACCAACCCAGGATTCTCCCCCAAACGCCAAGATTCCACGGCTCCTGGCAAAATATAAAACTCACAAAAAGAACAATTCCACCCATGGATATCATCCAAGTGTCAACAGTGAGGTAAATACATACCTGGAGGATATTCAGAGCTGTCCGGCAGAGCAGGATGCCCTTGTATTTTGGTTAAAAAACAAGGACAAATACCGTCATTTGCATGCCCTAGCTGTCAAAGTGCTTTCTGTACCTGCTTCTTCAGCACCAGTTGAAAGAGTGTTCAGTGCTGGAGGGCTCATTATGAGGCCCCATAGAGCCAGTTTAGGAGCGGAAATGCTCTCCTCCCTTATATTTCTCAAGTGTAACAAAACACTTTTGTAAAACTGAATAGTTTTACTTACCTCACCTGCAGACAGAATGCTACACTCTAAAAGTCGATAATTTACTCAGATTTGTTTTTCTTGTTACAGTTCATGTTAAAAAAGCTTTTGAAGAATACACCGTTGTACAAATGCGTGTACTGTTAAGTTTACTGTGAAAAAATTATTCTTATGAATTTCTTAAACACCTGATGAATTTATTTTAAAATTCTGCAGTTTGTCCTCAAATAAAAAGAACATATGTTAAATTACACTGTGTTCATTGTTGTTTAACCAAACTTGAATGTCTTTCCTAACCCAGGTCTAAATAACAATATAATACAATACAATATTTTTTTCAGGGAAGGCATAAACCAACCATATATATATACCAATCACAATATAGCTTCACTGCAGATGTACAGTAGTGTAGAAAAGAAGTGACCAGTATTACAGAGTGTACCCCCTCTGTAATACTGGTCACTTCTTTTCTACACTACTGTACATCTGCAGTGAAGCTATATTGTAATTTAGTTGCTTAAATGCTCAGTACTAGTACCTAGCATTGGTAATAGTAGTGGGTTGGTGTTTGTATATCAGTTCTAACACTGCTATTATGAGGTATCACCATATGTCATCATTCTGTTTTCTTTAGATTAATAGATTATATGATATAAAGGGGAATGTCTATACTTAAAAATCATGGGTGTTGTGACACTGTTTTTGCTTTTAGATCAACAAATAATAACCCAAAATGATTGTCTTGATGATGTCATGCATAAGACTTTTTTTTCCTGTCCTGGACTCGGTCTTGACTCGGACTCGAACTTTTTTGGACTCGGTCTTGTCTTGGACTCGAACCTCTTTGGACTCGGTCTTGACTTGGACTCGACTAGTCCTGGTCTTGGACTTGTCTTGGACTCGACAAAGGTGGTCTTGACTACAGCCC
>JAMKFB010000188.1:0-15405 GCA_036247105.1 Cirrhinus mrigala | reverse complement strand
AGACATGAGCCACACATGAGCCATAACTGAACCAAATCTCAGCCAAATAGTAACTGATAACCAGCCCTGAACTGGCAAGAACAAGTTTTAATAGTGATACCCAATCTCAGCCTTCAGTAAACTACATAGAGACCAGTCTATAACCAGAAACCCCAAAACTGATCATCAAACTAATTCAGATAAACAGATCAACTGCAATGCATGCTGGGAATCATGAATGAGTTTTTACTATGTTGATATGCATGCATTTCTGCATAAAAAAAAATTTGTTTGCTGATTGTCACCATTGTTGAGTTTCATACGCTGATTCTTGATGTCTTACTGAGTCAACAGCTTATTTTCATTTTTTTTTTTTTTTCTGTTGATTCTTATAAGTATAATAGCTGTACTTCTGCTTTAATCTCACACTGCAGTATCACACATTGTGAGCAATTATTTAAATAACCTCACAATGATCACAATCACCATCATCTGATCCCAAAGGGTCTTAGCTTTCTTTGTCTCAAATAAAAGACAAAGAATCAAGAGCCCAACTAAAGCGATCACAGATAGCACACGTACAACACTGAGACGTCTATTTGATGTCTGCATTTAGACATCTGCGAGACATCTACACTCAAAAAAATATTTCAGCCCTAAACTTAATTCAATTACATACATCAGTTCCATGCATTTAGATTACATAGTTTTAATTTAAACAGATCAATTAAACTTAATGTAATTCAATTGCATCAGTCTTACGTAAATTAAACAGGTAAAGTTGATGTAACATTTCCCAGTGTTAAACAAACACTGCTCAGTGTTCATGTGTTTCCATACTACAGAGTGTTCAAGTAGCATTGACACAGTGTTGGAGTTAAGGAGATCATTATGTCATGATTGACCAAAAATGATGAACACCTGCTGTTTACAAGCAGAATCACTGAAGGAAAGAGAAACACAAGAATCAGCCACAGCCAAAGATAAAATGAACTTAAATAAATGAAGACATCAAATCTCTGATTAAACAACTCTACAAACAACATTACAGATTGACTTGATTTCTGTCATATATCCACAAATATTATTTCAGAACATCTAAACAGAGGTTTAGATGTTTTATTAAAAAAAAAACTTTTAATTTGACCTCACCATCATGGCGAACAGGGTTTACTTTAGTTGGGCTCTTGAGCCTTCACTTTATTAGTATAGTTTTTTTGTTCTTTGTTTGCTGTAATTGTGTTTACAGAGCACATTTGTTATAGTGCCAAAAAAAAAGAACAAAACATAAACAAAAGCAGGGCCTTATTAAATGTTTTTGGATAATTGTTGTTGATGCCGTAATCATCATCCAGTGGCCTGATTTGCTGATATCGTTCTGTGGTTTATCTCTTAGTTTCATGATATTTGCAATAGTTGTATGAACTGTTACGATTACTACTTTAAGATCTCCAGCTTTACTTAAACACACACAAACATGAAGAATCAGCATATGAATCTCAACAATGGTGACATTCAACAGCTGCATGCTGGGAGTCATGGGTGAGTTTTATATTCTGCTGTTACCCAGCATGCAGCTGTTGAATGTCACCATTGTTGAGATTCAAATGCTGATTCTAGATGTCTGTGTGTGTCAAAGGGACACCGTAGATTTCAAAGTTTAATGTATAAGATAAACATCCATAATAGTTCATACACCTGTTGTAAACATTGTTAAAAAGTAATAGACTAACCACTGCATGAGATCAGTGCATCAGGCCACTGGATGATAATGATTTCACAACCAAAAAAACCTAATCAGACTTCTTTTTGGCTTTGTTATTTTGCTGTGATAGATGTGCTTCATACACATAATTATAGCAGCCAAAAAAAAAAGAAAATCAAAAGTCAAGAGTCCAACTAAAGTAAACACTGATTGCCATGATGGTGAGGTCAATTGAAACATTAAAAAATAAAAAATAAAACATCTAAACCTCTATTTAGATGTTCTCAAATAATATTTGTAGATATATGACAGAAATCAAGTCAATCTGTAATGTTGTTTGTGGAGTTGTTTAATCAGAGATTTAATGTCTATTAAATTTAAGTTCATTTTATCTTTGGCTGTGTCTGATTCTTGTGTTTCTCTTTCCTTCGGTGATTCTGCTTGTAAACAGCAGGTGTTCATCATTATTGGTCAATCATGACATAATGATCTCCTTAACTCCAACACTGTGTCAATGCTACTTGAACACTCTGTAGTGTGGAAACACATGAACACTGAGCAGGGTTTGTTTAACACTGGGAAATGTTACATCAACTTTACCTGTTTAATTTACATAAGACTGATGCAATTGAATTACATTAAGTTTAATTGATCTGTTTAAATTAAAACTATGTAATCTAAATGCATGGAACTGATGTATGTAATTGAATTAAGTTTAGGGCTGAAATATTTTTTTGAGTGTATTGGACGTTTCCTATCAGGTGTCAAATAGACGTTTGTTACAGTTTTTCTGCATTTTGTCGCTTTGGTGCATTTTTGAAATCATCCTTAACATTGGCAAAGAAGTATGTGCATTTCTCAAAGCAATTCGTACAAACAGCACAACACAATGTATTACCTGCAAAAGCCTGTAACTTACTCAAAATCTTTAGTTCATCAATCAAAAGTAAGTATGCATGTCAATGAACATATCAGTGCCATCAGAATGAAAAGTCCTTGTGTCATTGTTCACAAACAAGATAGTCAAAATGCTTAGTCATGTTGACTATATTAGCATTACCTGATGTAGACTATAGCAATAGCTTGCATGACAGTTACTGTATTGAAATGCAGAAGGCTGCAATTCTTGTATGTACCATATATCCATTTCAAAAGTACAAATGTACACATTACTGTATGTGAGATATTGATTGAAAGAGACTGGGTAGGACAAAAAAAAAAAAAAAAAAAAAAAAAGAAAGAAAAAAGAAAAGAAAAAAACACATTACAAAGTCATTGTGACAGACAAGAAAAATAAATATTCCTGATAGTACACGTACATCACTAAGACGTCTATTTTATATCTACATTTACATCTGCAAGATTTATTTTTTAGAGTGTTCGCTCACGTTCGCTGCACGTTTCCTACCAGGTGTCAAATAGACTTCTATTAGATGTTTTTACTGTAAGATGTTTATGATTTAGAGTGTATGTAAAACTGCAGAGGTGGACATTCCAGGGGTCAGAAAGTAAAAGTCCTGCCATATATTTGTTCCACCCATGAACTGATGAAATGATTTCACCAGAGGTGGAACCAAGTCCTTCTGTTCAAGTCACAAGCGAGTCTCAAGTCAAATCCCAAGTCCTCAAAGAGTTAAAGGTAATTGATAATTAAGTGACTAATTAAATCATGATTGTGCATTAGTGATGAACACCTGCTGTTACTGAGAATTACAGAGGATCAGATGTTGATGTTTTATTGGTTAAAATGATGTTACCATCATGAAGATCAGTGTTTGCTTTAGTTGGGCTCTTGACCCTTTTAGTAATTTAAAGTAAATTGCTTCTAAGCAATTGCAATATTGTATCACAACAAGTGTTTGTGCATTATTATTACTATTATGGTAGCAGAGATAACATGTTAGATAACATGTTTTGCTTTTAAATCATTTGAGTGAACATCATGTAATGGCTATTCTTTGGTTTGTAGATTGACACAGATTATCAAACAACTGGATAAAAAGCTGAATTAGGAAATATCACTGTGAAGCTTATATATTGGACCTGAACATTTATCATACAATCCTCAACAGTGGTGACAATAATTCTTCATGCTGTAGTGCATGATGGGAGTTTTTACTATGGTGTTACCCAGCATGCATTGCAGCATGAAGAATTTAGTTGATTGTCACCATTGTTGAGATTCATATGCTGGTTCTTGATGTCTGCGTGTGTCTAAACAGCTCAAAGCTAAAATATTTACATGCCCCACGTATAAAAGAATTCTCACAACTGCACTATAATTCCATGCCAAGCTTCACAGGATTGGTTTTTCAAAACCTTAACACAAATAAAGCTACTTTCCATATAATCAGGTCACTGCCTGATAACTATCAGATCACATACAGTCTTGAGCTCACTATTTTACAACACTACATAAGTTGTGGCATAGAAATATCTAACATAATTAGGCTCTGCTACCATAAGAATAATAATGCACAAACACTTGTTGTGATACAATATTGCAATTGCTTAGAAGCAATTTACTTTGAATTACTAAAAGGGTCAAGAGCCCAACTAAAGCAAACACTGATCTTCATGATGGTAACATCATTTTAACCAATAAAACATCAACATCTGATCCTCTGTAATTTTCAGTAACAGCAGGTGTTCATCACTAATGCACAATCATGATTTAATTAGTCACTTAATTATCAATTACCTTTAACTCTTTGAGGACTTGGGATTTGACTTGAGACTCGCTTGTGACTTGAACAGAAGGACTTGGTTCCACCTCTGGTGAAATCATTTCATCAGTTCATGGGTGGAACAAATATATGGCAGGACTTTTACTTTCTGACCCCTGGAATGTCCACCTCTGTAAAACTGACATCTTACAGATGTCTGTCAGATGTTTGTACATGGCAGACGCACAAAAGCAAAAATACAAAATTAGAAAGGCAAACACAGGGATCACCCCTTAGGCAGAACTTTGCTTTTGCATACAGCACTGTATAAGGAATTTCAGAGAACTGGTTTGTTATTGGTTAATCTGCATTTCCTTATTAGTGGAAGTTAAGATTCACCTGCACAATGCATGGCAAATTTACAAATAGACTAACAGGAATGTGTAGAAAATATACTTGACAGTTTATGACAACTAGATCAACCATTTTGCATTTAATGACTTATATGATGAACTAATAGATGTTTTGATGGGTAAGACTATAGCACAGAGAACTATATAAAACATTTTGAGCGACATGACATTAGCAATTGATAATGTACAATGTGCACAAATGACTAGATGATGCGGAGGTTGAACAAGTAGTTTTGAGAATTTCATTTCTGATCTGAGAAATGCACCAAAGCGACTGAGAAAAACTGTAGATGTCTTTACTGTAGGATGTTTATGTTTTAGAGTGTATGTAAAACTGACATCGTAGGCGTCTGTCAGATATTTGTACATGGCAGATGCTTTCCAGATTAAGCATTTATCCATTTCAAATCTTTAACAGACATCTTGCAAACATACATGTGCTATCTGGGATGGGCACAAAGTGAAATACAAAATTAGAAAGGCACACACAGGAATCACCCCTCAGGCAGAACTTTGCTTTTGCATGCAGCACTGTATGAGGAATTTCATAGAACTGGTTTATCACTGGATGATCTACATTCTCTTTATTAGTGAAAGTCAAGATTCACCTGCACAATTCATGGCAAATTTACAAAAAAGACTAATAGAAATGTGTAAAAAATATACTTGACAGTTTATGACAGCTGGATCAACCATTCTGCATGTAATGACTTGTAGGATGAGCTAATGACTAGATGATGACTAGGGGTACGACTATTGCACAGAGGACTATATAATACATTTTGAGCAACATGACATAAGCAATTGATAATGTAGGAAAACACAGACAAATGTACATAATCAATTGCATGAATGCACCAAAGCAATCGCAACTTGTTCGAAAGAATGAGAAACTGCTATGATATGCAGAAGTGACTAGATGATGTAGAGGTTCAACAAGTAGTTTTGAGAATTTCATTTCTGATCTGAGAAAAGCACTAAAGCAACTGAGAAAAACTGTAAACAACATTTTATCTCCAAAAATCAGACCATATGCTGTATTTAGACCAAACAACATTCAGATTTATATACATGTATGTATGTTGGCTCATCATCTTTACCAAAGATGTAGTAGATGAGAAATAATGTGTTGATCAAGAGTAATGTAGCAAGAATAAATAAGTTCCTGTACAGTGTTTCCTTGATTATAATAGGACTAGTGATGTGAGAAAGGAGTTACTGAATCTAACAATCAATTGAGCCATTCATTAAGACATTTTTATTTTGTAATATTTCTGCTAGCAGTCAACCCCTGCAATTCCTCAGCAGTACAAGCACCTGGGAGAGGAAAGAACGGCACAGAGAGTGTGTATGTTCTGATACTTTCAGTTTACTTGAATCTCAAGCAAGCATATATCATAGTGTTAAAAGGAAAAAAAAAATGTGGCCTCACACCTCTTAGCTGTCTTACACCTCAGGGCCTCAACCTGGAGCAGTTCTCAGAATATATTAAAGGAACTTCAAGTGTCACTTAAGCATGCAAAACACTGTCTAAAACAACCGAGATGAAAGATCGAAAAAGGATGAAACTATAAGATCAATAAAATATTCACTTTTCTGAACACAATAGCAGAGTAAGGAAAGGAAAGGAAAGGACGTGACGTGTGGCCAAGTATGGTGACCCTGTAGGACTGTCTGACTCCATTTTATTATGACCTCGAATTTAGGTTGTCATACGAATTGGTTGTTTCTCTATTTGTAATTGTTATTATTTTAACATTTGCTTATTCTATTTAAATCTTCACTTTATATTTACTCTTTCATTAGGAATCTATGTCGCTCAGGGTGCCTCATGTCGGCCGATTTACATGCGCCCCACGATCACAAACCCTTCAGTCTGATCATTAGTCAGAGATTATGGCTAACTATTTAATAGACCGCCTCATGCTTGTCATGTTTTAAATAATGGTTCTATTTAGCCCACTACAGTCACCTATGTAACAACTTAGTTAAAGCTCAAACAAAATCAGAGGTTATGGCTAGCACTATGAAGTATCCCAGTCAACACGTGAGATCATGCGATGTTCACAGTGACATCACATCATTCTCATTGTGTGATAAAACAGCCAGACAAGCCAAAAGCTCAAGTCACCAGGTGATTATGTTTTAACATATTCATTGTTTGACGTAAATCATCTAGAGTATAACCTCTAAGTTATTTTTTTTTTTTTTGCTTATTGTAATTGCCTTAACAATCCACAGAAGATCCAGCACTTCCTATACATCTTGGAAAGTTTTTTTTACAACCTGTTCAAAAAAAAAAAAAAAAAAAAAAGTGTTTCACATAGGCACACATAGACATCAAGAACCAGCCCATGAATCTCAACAATGGCGACAAACGGCATATTCAGATAAACAGATCAACTCTGAACTCTCATAATTTATTCATGCCACAATGCATGATGGGAGTCATGGATGAGTTCTGATTGGCTACAACACGCTTTTTGATGGTCACCGTTGTTGTGATTCTCACACTGATTCTTCATGTCTGTGTGTCTAAATTAAGATAAACTTTTTTTCATCATCTGTCTGATTATAGCAAAGCTGATTGGTCTTTTGTTCACAGTTTTTTTTTTTTTTTTTTTTTTGTAATCTGTATGGAAATTCTGCGTCAAATACTCAAGTCACTATATGATGATTAAGTCAAGCACAGTCAATGCCATCTTAATGACTTTTGTTCTTGGCTTGTCTGGCTGTTATAACTCAGCAATTGCAGCCAAACAGGACCTAACATTGATGATTTAAGGGTCAAGAGCCCAACTAATGCAAACACTGACCACTATAATGGTTGCTTAAAAATCTTGGTTTTCTCTTTTGGTGATTCTGCTTATTAACATCAGGTGTCTTCAATAATGATCAATCATCACTTTGTTAATCACCTAATTATCTTGTTAACTTTAACACTGCTTCAGTGTTTATATGTGTCCACACTCAGAGTGTTAAATTAACACTGGGGATTTTGTTGTGTACAACTGATGTGTAACTATGTTTGTAAACCACATTTGTCATAAGTCAAACATTTTAAACTGCTGTGTCATATAAAAACAGAGAAACATCAAGAATCAGTGTATGAATCTCAACAATGGTGACAATCAAAAGCTTCCTGCAGCAATGCATGCTGGGTACCTAGTCTCCGTGCAGTGAGTGCACTTTGACCTCACATTGTGATCATAGTGTGAGCACACATTGAGGACGCTGTGAGGTTACACTTTTAGCTCACTGTTACGTCACATTGTGACCACATGGTGAGATCAGTGTGAGATCAAATTGTTGACTGGGATGCTAATACTTCAATCATGTTTTATCTGTTTACCTTTTAGTTTAATTCTTGTGAGAATGAGACCATTGTACCAGACACTCAGTGACAGTTCAAATGATACCAGACATGACTGTGGATATCACTTGTATTGATATAGAACATTATATTATACTATGGACCATTCTAAGTGAGCTGAGTGAGAGGGGATGGGTGAGGGGAAGTGGATGGAAGAAATAGGTGAAGAAAAAATCTTCTCTTGAGATGTGGAAACAAATGTCTGTATCTTAATACACTGTGTTTGTATTGTCCGTCTCAGAAGATCAAGGTGTCTGAGGTTCTGTAAACCTTACAACCCATACCCATCCAAGTGCGCACACACACACACACACACACACACACACAGTAGTGAGTAGTGAACAAACACGCACACACCCGGAGCAGTGGACAGCCATATTGCTATTGCTGTGGCGCCCAGAGAGTAGTTGGGGGATCGGTGCCTTGCTCAAGGGACTCACCTCAGCCGTAGTAATCCCTGCCGGACCTGGGACTCGAGCCCCCAGGGTGTGCTTGACTTGACCAAAATATTATTCACCAATCATTTGAGCCACTTAGTTGACATCTAAAATCCCAGATACACTTTCATTTTACAAATAAAGTAAATACATTGGTCATGGACCACCAGCAGGGGGTGCAAAGACCACACAAAGTATGGTATCATCACCGGGACAAACCAAGTTAGTACCAACTAACCAGCAGTGTTGGGCAACTTACTCTGAAAATGTAATTAAATTACTAATTACTGATTACTCCTTTAAAAAGTAATCAAATTACTGTTCTGATTACTTTATTTCAAAAGCAATTAGTTGCATTACTTGTTACGTTACTTTTTTTTCCTGTACAGTACTGTACAAAAGTCTTAGACCACTAATATTTTCACCAACAAAAAAATGGTTTTAAGTCAGTTATTTCTATCTTTTGCTGTAGTGTGTCAGTAGAAAATATCAGTTTACATTTCTAAACATTCGTTTTGCCAGTAATTGTAATAATCCAGTGAGATTTTTGTTTGCATAAGGAGTCTGACAACAGCCAGTGCTCCACACAGAGATCTGATCTCACCATCATCCAGTCTGTCTGGAATGACATGAAGAAACAGAACAAACTGAGACAGACTAAATCCAGAAGAACTGTGGAAACATCTCCAAGTTGCTTTAAGAAACCTACCTGCAAAGTACTGTTAAATGTTTCAGGCACTTGTGTAAAAATGCTGTAAAATGAGGATGCTGTCAAAAATAATGCCATAAATAGATTTTATCAATTAACTTCTATTTACTAAATTAAATCAACATTTGGTAAACCATAATTGCGTTTAAAACAGCTTTTACCCTAGGCACATTTGCGCATAAGTTTTCAGGTAGCTTTGCATGTAGGTTTCTTAAAACAACTTGGAGATGTTGCCACAGTTCTTCTGGATTTAGTCTGTCTCAGTTTGTTCTGTTTCTTCATGTCATTCCAGACAGACTGGATGATGGTCAGATCAGATATCTGTGTGGAGTACTGTCAGACTCCTTGTGCAAACAGAAATCTCACTGGATTATTACAATTAATGGCAAATTAAATGAATGTTTAGAAATGTAGACTGATATTTCCTACTGACACACTATAATAACTGACTTAAAGTGGTGCCCGCAGAATAACATAGGTTTCATAGACAATTGGACAAGTTTTTGGGGCAGACCTGACCTGTTGAAAAGAGATGGTCTTCATCCCTCCAGGGGTGGTGCTGCTCTTCTCTCTAGTAATATGGCATATAGTCTTAGAGTTTGCACTTGACTAACTGGGGCCCAGGTCAGGAAGCAGACAGACTGGCTAATCCGACCGTCTGCTAGCCGCCTCACGTCACCAAAATCAGTTAATTCTCAGCACATAGAGACCCTTACACCTAGATATCATGCTATAGAGACTGTGTCTGTTCCCCGAGCTAGACAATACAAAAGACGTCCAAACCAATTTAAGAGTAACAATCTAATCAACGTTCAACAAATTAAAAATTTACATAATACAGAGAAACAAATGATAAAACTCGGCCTTTTGAATATCAGGTCCCTTTCCACAAAAGCGCTTTTTGTAAATGATATGATCATTGATCATAACCTAGATGTGCTATGTTTGACAGAAACCTGGCTAAAATCAGAAGATTACATTATCTTAAACGAGTCTACCCCTCATAATTACTGTTATAAACATGAGCCACGTCTAAAAGGTAAAGGGGGAGGTGTTTCTACAATTTATAGCAATATTTTTAGTGTTTCACAGAGAGCGGATTTCATGTATAACTCGTTTGAAGTAATGGTGCTTCATATAACATTATCCAGAGAAACAAGTGTTAATGATAAATCCCCCATGACGTTTGTACTTGCTACTGTATACAGGCCACCAGGGCACCATACAGATTTTCTTAAAGAATTCGCTGATTTTATATCTGAGCTGGTGTTGGCTACAGATAAGGTCTTAATAGTAGGTGACTTTAACATCCATGTTGATATTGAAAATGATGCACTGGCAGCTGCATTTACAGACATTCTAAATTCTATTGGAGTTAGACAACACGTGTCAGGTCCCACTCATTGTCGAAATCATACTCTAGACTTAATACTGTCACATGGAATTGATGTCAATGCCGTTGAGATTCTGCAGCAAAGTGATGATATCTCTGATCATTATCTAGTCTCGTGTATACTCCAGATAACTAAAACTGTAAATTCAACTCCTTATTACAAGTATGGTAGAACCATCACTTCTACTACAAAAGATTGCTTTCTAAGTAATCTTCCTGATTTATCTGAATTCCTCAGCATGTCCAATAGCTCAGAAAAACTTGATGATGTAACAGAAACTATTGACTCTCTCTTTTCCAGGACTCTAGATACGGTCGCTCCTCTGCGCCTAAGGAAGATTAAGGAAAACTGTCCGACCCCGTGGTATAACGAGCACACTCGCGCCCTAAAGAGAGCAGCCCGGAAAATGGAGCGCAGCTGGAGGAAAACAAAATTAGAGGTTTTTCGTACTGCTTGGCGGGAATGTACCCTATCGTACAGAAAAGCGTTAAAATCGGCCAGATCTGATTACTTTTCGACTCTTTTAGAAGAAAACAAACATAACCCTAGGTATTTATTCAATACAGTGGCTAAGTTAACAAAAAATAAAGAACCAACAGGCACTGACTGTGCCCATCAGCATAGCAGTAATGACTTCATGAACTACTTTACTTCTAAGATCGATACAATTAGAGACAAAATTGTCACCATGCAGCCGTCAATTACAGTGTCGCATCAGATAGTGCGCTATAGATTTCCTGGGGAACAATTCCACTCATTCTCTACTATAGGTCAGGAAGAATTGTATAAACTTGTTAAATCATCTAAACCAACAACTTGTATGCTAGACCCTATTCCATCTAAGACTTGCTTCCAGATCTCATAAATCCTCTGCTAAATATTATTAATTCATCACTGTCATTAGGATATGTCCCCAAAACCTTCAAACTGGCTGCTATTAAGCCTCTAATTAAAAAAACACAACTTGACCCCAACGAATTGACTAATTACAGACCTATCTCGAATCTCCCATTTCTATCAAAGATATTAGAAAAGGTTGTATCCTCACAATTATCTTCCTTCCTACAGAAATATGATATCTGTGAGGATTTTCAGTCAGGTTTTAGACCATACCATAGTACTGAGACTGCTCTTATTAGAGTTACAAATGATCTACTCTTGTCATCTGATCGTGGTTGTATCTCTCTGTTAGTGCTACTGGATCTTAGTGCTGCGTTTGATACTGTTGACCACAACATTCTCTTGAATAGACTTGAGAATTATGTTGGCATTAGTGGTAGTGCATTGGCATGGTTCAAATCGTACCTATCTGACCGCCATCAATTCGTGGTAGTAAATGAAAAGGTATCATATCGATCACAAGTGCAGTATGGAGTACCGCAAGGCTCAGTACTAGGGCCATTACTCTTTACGCTTTACATGTTACCCCTGGGTGATATCATCAGGAAATATGGTGTTAGCTTTCACTGCTACGCTGATGATACCCAGCTCTATATTTCTTCGCGGCCCGGCGAAACGTACCAATTTGAAAAACTAATGGATTGTGTAGTTGAGTTAAAAAATTGGATGACAAGTAATTTCTTACTGCTAAATTCTGAAAAAACAGAGGTGTTAATTATTGGGCCTAAAACCTCAGCGTGTAATAACCTACAACACTGTCTAATACTGGATGGCTGCTCTGTCAATTCTTCGTCATCAGTTAGGAACCTAGGTGTGCTATTTGATGGTAATCTTTCCTTTGAAAACCACATCTCTAGTATTTGCAAAACTGCATTTTTCCATCTCAAAAATATATCTAAACTACGACCTATGCTATCAATGTCAAATGCTAAAACATTAATTCATGCATTTATGACCTCACGGTTAGATTATTGTAATGCTTTATTGGGTGGTTGTTCTGCTCGCTTAATAAACAAACTCCAGCTGGTCCAAAATGCAGCAGCTAGAGTTCTTACTAGAACCAAAAAGTATGATCATATTAGCCCGGTTCTGTCTACACTGCACTGGCTCCCTATTAAACATCGTATAGATTTTAAAATCTTGCTAATTACTTACAAAGCCCTTAATGGTTTAGCTCCTCAGTACCTGAGCGAGCTCCTATCACATTATAGTCCCTCACGTCCGCTGCGTTCTCAAAACTCTGGCAATTTGATAATACCTAGAATATCAAAATCAACCGCGGGCGGGAGATCATTTTCTTATCTAGCGCCCAAACTCTGGAACAATCTACCCTACAATGTTCGGGACGCAGACACACTCTGTCAGTTTAAATCTAGATTAAAGACCCATCTCTTTAACCTTGCTTACACATAACACATCAACATATTCTTATAATTCAAATCCGTTAAAGGATTGTTAGGCTGCATTAATTAGGTCAACCGGAACCGGGAACACTTCCCATAACACCCGATGTACTCAGTGCATCGTCAGAAGAATGGCATCTACGCTAATATTAGTCTGTTTCTCTCTTATCCCGAGGTCACATTAACCACCAGATCCAGTCCGTATCCAGATCAGTTGGTCACTGCAGTCCCCCGGATCCAGTCCGAACCCAGCCCAGATGGTGGATCAGCACCTAGTGACGACCTCTACAGCCCTGAATGTCATCGGAGTCCACATCAACTAGATGAGCCCCAGAGACGGATCCACAGTGAAGACCTCGTCACCTAGACGGCTGTCGGCACAAGACCACGGGACCTTTGGCCAGAGGAGAACTGGCCCCCCGACTGAGCCTGGTTTCTCCCAAGGTTTTTTTCTCCATTTGTCACCGATGGAGTTTTGGTTCCTTGCCGCTGTCGCCTCTGGCTTGCTTAGTTGGGGACACTTTCTCTCAACACAATATTGCATTTTATTTTATTGTTTTTGATTAACTACCTTTACCTAAAATGTGAGTGTTTACTGTTGCCTTTGGCATTGTTGATGTACTGTTTTCCTATCTAATACTGTACAGCCGCCTTGTCACAATTCTGTATTGTTAAAGGCAGTATATAAATAAAGGTGACTTGACTTGACTTGACTTAAAACCATCATAAAATAGGTTTAACATTTATATTTGTGAAAACTGGGAAAATTTGTAGCTTGTAGAGATGCTTATTATGTTTTCAAACTTACAAGCATATTTAATCTCTTCCAGGGGAAACAAGAAAATAATAGATTGACTGTGTATTTCATAAACAAATGCAATGAATTAATAGCAATTTAATAATAAAACAAACAATAAGAACTTCTCAAGAATTAATGGAATGAAATAAGTTGCTACTCATCCATCATATGAGGTCATCTAAGCTATCTTGTGAAACTCTAAAGATGGACATTAATACAATTTCCTCTGTAGCGATGACTGATGTGAGAAAACAAGGCATGTCCAAACTCACAGCAGCATCAGTCTAGTGTTGACTGTGATCATGTGACCCTCATGAGAGACGGACAGACGAGTGCAGATGTCACAGACCTGCTGCTCTGACATCTGTAGGAAACCAGATTTGCTGATATATTGCTGATTTTGTTTAACTTAAAATGTAATACCTGCAGAAAACTATCCATTCATCCATTAAATTTTCTCCTGTAGAGGGAGCTTATTCCTTAGTGGATTCAGTAGGCTTGTTATACACAGCAAATGCCTGCTTAAGAGATGTGAGTAGGCAGGTGTCGCCGCAGTGAGATGAGGAGTGAAATGAGTGCAATCAAGATGGAAATTTTCATCTCCTAAAGTGAATTAAAGGCAAAGTAGATCACTCACACTCTGGCCATGATGGCAGGATTCCCCCCTTACTCTTTTTTGAAAGACATCCTGGGTTTTTAATGACCATAGGGATTCAGGAGCCCGGTTTAACATCTCATCCAAAGGACAGAGCTTGTTAAGAGTATAATGTTCCAGTCACTATACTGGGGTGTCACCCTCTGTTGGCCTCACTAACACCTCTTCCAGCAGAAACCTAGCTTTCCCAGGAGGTCTCCCATCCAGCTACTAACCAGGCTCAAACCTGCTTAGCTTTAGTGGGAAACCAGTCTTGGGCTGCAGGGTGATATGGCTGCTAGACACCTTTTCTCTCCAAGATCATGTTCCTCTTATTTTTAATGTAATAAACGCCACATATTTTAGCAGTATATAATAACAATCACCTGTACTATAATTGGATCACACTTGGACACATTTCTAACCTGCATGTATTGATTCACAAGCTTTCTGATTTATTAGTGACGTGTGAAATTAAGCTTTTTTAATCATTTTGTAAAATGATTTACTCACAGTTTTGATCACCACACGCTGAGGACATCTGCTGGTCAAACGTGTAAATGCAACTGAAAAACAACCCGAATATTCTAATACACATGGTAACGACTCTGCTGTGGTTATTTTAATGTGCAATGGATTATCGAAATTAAAACAACACACACACACACACACACACACACACACACACACACACACACACACACACACACACACGTCTGGTTTATTATCCTTGTGGGGACTCTCCATAGGCGCAATGGTTTGTATACTATTTTCTATCCCCTTACCCTAACCCTACCCCTAAACCTAACCCTTACAGAAAACTTTCTGCATTTTTACTTTCTCAAAAAAACTCGTTCTGTATGATTTATAAGCTTGTTTCCCCATGGGGACCTCAATTTAGGTCCCCACGGTGACACGAGTCCCCATGAGCCTGTGTGTATTCAGGTTTAGGTCCCCACCAAGATATAAAAACAAGACCACGCATACACACAC